>ML664183.1:21279704-21320524 GCA_007570785.1 Antilocapra americana | reverse complement strand
ATGGTGATATCATGACAATATATGGCAAAAACAATTAAAAAAATAAATAAATATATAAAGTTGAAACGTGAAGAAAAAAAAAAAGCTTATTTCTGCTTTTTTCAAAAATGGCTGAACATTACTAAAATGAGCATAAAAATTACTCTCACCTTCTCATCTGAAATAAAAATTTTCTCCCAAAAAATTTCACTGCATTTCTATTGACAAGTAATTTGAGCATGACATTTCTATTCTTGTGATTTACTTGCTGTTTTAACCTTTTAACAACATATGCCATAAACTTGCCAAGCATTTTAAATCTTGCAGTTCTATCTACTCATGACTAAAAATGAAGAAAATCAATCAAATATTTTCTAGAAATACCCATGGATGCTGATCCCAGTACTTGCATTTTCACTCTATTTGTTTATAGTTATATATACTGAAGTATTAGTCAATCCATACTGTTCAATTCTTTGTGACCCCATAGACTGCGTCTTGCCATTCTCTGTGACCCCATGGACCATAGCCCACTAAGCTCCTCTGTCCATGGAATTCTCCAGGCAAGAATACTGTACTGGGTTTCCATTTCCTCCTCCAGGGGATAAAACCAACCCAGGAATTGAACCCGAGTCTCTTGAATTGCAGGCAGATTCTTTACTGTCTGATCCACCAGGGATGCCCTACTCATTATTTAAATCTTAATTTATAACAAACCGAAATGAATTATGTAAAACATATTACTAGTACAGAATTCTTTTCATTTTCTCAGAAGTTTCCTTCAGTTCAATTCAGTTCAGTTGCTCAGTCGTGTCCAACTCTTTGTGACCCCATGGACTGGAGCACACCAGGCCTCCCTGTCCATCACCAACTCTCAGAGTTTACTCAAACATATGTCCATTGAGTCAGTGATGCCATCCAACCATCTCATCCTCTGTCGTCCCCTTCTCCTTCCGCTTTCAATCTTTCCCAGCATCAGGGTCTTTTAAAATGAGTTAGCTCTTTGCATCAGGTGGCTGAAGGATTGGAGTTTCAACTTCAACATCAGTCTCAATGAATATTCAGGGCTGATTGCCTTTAGGATGGACTGGTTGGATCTCCTTGCAGGCTGAGGGACTCTAACAGTCTTCTCCAAACCACAGTTCAAAAGCATCAATTCATTGGTGCTCACCTTTCTTTATAGTCCAACTCACACATCCATACATGACCACTGGAAAAACCATAGCCTTTTTCCTTACTTTCCTTGGTAGTTGTTGTATATTTAGTTCTTGAGAAGACTGACTCCTTAAGCTACTTGACATTTGTAGAAGTTACTGTTATTATAGACTATCAGGGTTATTTCTAAAGTTAAATAAGAGCTTTGAGCACCATGTGATATCTTAAAGACCCAAACCAAAATCTCATCTTCTGAGAGGAGAAAGTACAGAGAATGTTTAAAATATGTCTTTGCTTCAGTTCCATACATTCATTGCTCCAGAAGACCTGGAATTGAAAATTATATGGAAGGATTAATTTCAAATACTCTAAGGAAAAATATTAAAGTTATATTTATTTCAGCTACTTCTTTCTATATTGAGGAGGAATGCACAAAATTTTAAATATTATGAAATAAATGAATCAAGCAAATTGACCAAATTTGATTATAATGTTAGAATTTAACACTTCAATGAAAAAATTCACTCAATAGAAGATTCTCTATTTGTTATTATCATTTTTTATGGACAAGACTAGAGACAACTATTTTAATAATCACTTATGTGATAAAAATATCTGGAAAATTCAATTACCTATGAGGCTAATGTAAAGAAATACTGTTATGAGTCAGCAAATGATCACTGTATTATTCAAAATATCAATATTTTGGCAAAATAATGGATTAGATAAAATTGATAAAAATCTGTTTCAAATCTTCAGTGGAGCAAGGTGAGAAAAATAATAGCAAATATGTAAGTAAATATATATTGTCCAAAACTAGTGAGGAAACACATGTTACTTGTGCCCTGCCCTGATCAAATCATAGAGTCATGTGATCTGAGGTGTCAATTTATAAAACTTGCTGGAGAATACGACCAGTTTAGAAAAGAATCAGTCACATTAGTTGAAACTTAAAAAACTGAGACTTTTACATAAAGTGAGAGATAAATATGAACACCATTACAGCTTTATGTTATGGCGTTCAGCATTTAGACATTTGCTGGTCATGAGAAATTGAACAAAGTACTTAACCTTTCTGAAATTTCGAATTATTTAACCTTTTCTTTTTTTGTAAAATGAATATGTCTGCCTCACAGGCACACAAGAGACAAAATTGTAGCTCAATAAATGTTATGTCCTCTATATTAGTCTGAAATATAAAACTATATGATTGAGAACTAGATAAGATAGAGATGGGAGATGGGCTGCAAAGGAATACTGTGGAACTCAGCAAATCATTTTTCAGTTACCTACAAAATGAGATGAATTTTAACTAAAAATGTTTTAGAGAAAAAAGACAAATGGCACAGGTGTTGAAAAGAGTTTTCAGAAAGAAAATGAAAGTCTTACAAGAAGGAATTTAAACTCTATCTTGGGACAAGCATACAGAGGGAGTAGAAAGGAGAAGATATAAAAAGTGTGGTTGAGAAGGACGAATATGAAAGGATTACACTCATTGTAATGGAAATGAACTATTACTAGTTAGATTTGGGATTTATGAATATTAATGTGGATGAAAGAAGATATATAAATGAGAATTATTAAGTTGTCTTTATAAACAGAAGCAGCTTCATTTTTCTTGCCTTGTAAGAAAAATGAGAAGGTGAGGGAGAGCCATAAAGAGAAAATGTGGTGATATGAATTCAGTTGACACATAGCTAGAAGAAGATAATAAAAAGAGGGCTTTACCCTTAGGAATAATGATATGCTCCTAACCTGTGGCTGTGCTGATTTTACTACCATATTAATATCACATAACACATAAAGCTACATGTATATATCTTCTTTAAGACTAAGGGGAAAATCCTAAAGGAGGAATTATCTCATTATGGGCTTTTCATTTTCTTTTCTTATTTAGTATATGTGAAGTTCTCCTGTAATTATTGTGTTCAGGTAAACTATTCCATTCTGAAATTAAAATCCATGGAGTAATATCATATTGCTCAACCACAAAAGATGTTTTTATTCATTGCAAATTATATATTTAAACAGACATTTATATACATATATGTACATACACATGTACATATATGTATATACATTTATATACATATATATAATTATTTTATCAAGAAGGATTGAAGAACTGAGCTAAGTATAATAAAATTGTTATTACTTATAAGTGAAAGTGTTAGTGACTCAGTCATGTCCGACTCTTTGTGACCCCATGGACTGTAGGCTATCAGGTTCCCCCATCCATGGAATTCTCCCCGCAAGAATACTAGAGTGGGTTGTCATTCCCTTCTCCAGGGGATCTTCCTGACCCATGGACCGAACCCAGGTCTCAAGCATTGCAGGCAGATTCTCTACCATCTGAGCCACCAGGGAAAATTTTTACATATATATTTACATATATATTCATATGCAAATATATATATATATTTTACATATATATTTGTATACATATAAATATGTATATATTTTATATATGTATATTTATATACAAATTTATATATATATATGTGTGTGTATATGTAATTAATAATAATTTGTAATTATAGATATATATATAGTTTATAAAAATAACAATGTGAAGATAATATATACACTTTTTAGCTCCCCTGTGTGTTGCCATCACAATCCCATGCTGATATTCTGAGGTCTTTTATTCAGTCAAGGGAACTGTAATCTTATATAACATCAGGAAATAGGCTGTAAAAATACTCTGGGGATTAGAAGAAATATTGAAATTTGTTGAGCATCCCCATTACCAGATCTCAAATTCAGATCTGAAAACTAGGACACTAAAGGAAGGAACAAAAAATGGATTTAAAATGACTTCATGATAGCAATATGAATAAAGAAGAGCAAGTATACTCTCAAAGTGTGAAAGAATTGTTTATAAAATAGAACTTGAAAATATGTTTATATCAAATAATCAACATTTTATAAGGAAACACTAGATTTATGAATTAGAGATTTTTAGATGATAATCCTGATCCACCTGAGTTATTTACAGAAGGCTTCTTCTGTAAATCTAGTAAGATATCACAATTTTTTATTTTCTGTGAAATTCAGGGGTTGGATTAGCTTATATTTATGATTTTATTTGGCTATAATAGCATATGATTCTAAAATGTTTTCATGACTTAACATTTTTATATATTTATGTATTTATCTCTGGTTGTGTTAGATTTTGGATGTTGTACCCTAACTTTCTCTAGTTGTGGCAAATGGGCTTCTAATTTTTGCTGAGCACAGACTCTAGAGTGTGCAGGCTTAGTTGCTTTGTGGCATGAAAGATCTTCCCAGACCAGGGATCAAACCTGTGTCCCATGCATTGGCAGGCAGATTCTTAATCACTAGATTGCCAAGGAAGTTCATTGACTTTTTTTATCTAACAAATTTCTAGTGCTTATTTGGTAGATGCTAATGGAAGTGAGAGGGATGTAGAGGTGAATTCACTGTCCATTAAACTCACAATGAGTGGCAATGAGTGGGTGATAATGTTGTATAGAAAATGCACACTTCACATCTTCAGTTAGATCTGATATCCTTCACTTGGTAAAGTCTCTGAGGTTTCTGTCAGCATCTTTCTTCAGATTCAAAGATGAGGAGGGAACATTCAGAATCAGGAAAAACACTTTAAAAGAAGATGTTGTTCAAACCCATTAGGATGAAGTCCAGATTCTGCCACAATTGTTCTTACCACTGGATTTCTTGTGGTGTTGATCATTCTTACAGTAGAGATACTTAGGGATTGTAATACATCCCAAAGTTCCCAAAACACTAGACACTTGCTATCTGTGAAAATATGCACAGGATCACCAGACAGACATTTGATACAGTTGCTATTAGTCTTAGAACTAGAAATCCAAACTCTACAATCAAAATCATATAGATTTGTTAGGGATGAAAGAGAACAACCTGGGGTGGGAGGCTTAAGTGTTGATGCAAAGAGATCAGTAAGGACACTGGCATAAACTGTGAGGCAAATTATGCTGTCAGGTCTCAACCACTCAGTTCATTTAGTGCTTCTTTTGTGCTTCCAGGAAAAGCAAGATCTGCTGTGGATAAAGAATTTGATTTCTGTAGGGTTGAAGAATAAGGACGCTAGGAACTACAGGCAAAATCTTCTATAATTGCCACTTATAACCATATTATTTTTGAGATATATTTTGAAGCTTTCTAAAGCACACGGGAGTCTGTGTCTTTGTGATATTTTCTATCAGTTTTACAGGGATGAAGTCTTAGTTTAGGTTTTAAGCAAATAATCTTATATGCTATTCTATATGCACTGCTTTCTGAGTTAGACTTAGGAGGATGTGCATTTTCCACTGAAAAATGTTGTCAAAAGAACTCTCTGCTCCCAATCCTCATTAACAATGTCCCAAATCATTGCATATGAATATCAGTTTTTCATTCTGAGAAAAAAAAATTGATACAAGGATGTCTAAGTGATAATGTTTCAATTAATGAAGCAGTTTATTTGCCTAGAAAAAATATTACTCTGACAAGAGAGCAATATTTTTTCCCAGAAAAGTCATTACTTAATATCGACATGTCTACACTCAGTATACCAAAGGATCATGTCTTCTACTTTTAGAGCCACACATTAATTCATATATTCAGAAGTAGGCATAAGAATGTATCCTATGCCAGCCTATGCAGTAAACAAAGGGAAAAAGACCAAGAAGCCTTGGTTAAATTTTCATATTAATGTCCTGGGCTTGTCTCAGTGGAACATGTTTCTCAAAGTGCAAGATTTATTCTTAGAATGAAGTTTTAAATTCTTTTTATGCCTCTTACTGCAACAGTCACAACTCAGGGCTAATGATTTGCAATAAAAAGATCCTCGGATAGTAATATTTGTGATATTTCATTTGAATTAGTCTCAGAGTAATTTAAGAATTCTGTGGGCTGGAAACTCAGTTGAGCCCACCATGCTTCCTTGAGAAAATATTTTGGTAGAAGATAAGGATGACAAAGGGTGCTTTGAAGCAGGATACTGTGTTGTCATACCATAAGTCTATAATCTCCTGTCCTAAATACTTGCTGAGAAAACTCAGACTTAAAAAATATATATAAAGGAAACATGATAAATATTCAATAAGTTATACATTGCCCTTGGTAGGTTCTAGGCATATATTCCATCATAAAACACATTAATATTTCTCTAACAAACATATCTATTTAGTTCAGGTTTTGCTGCCAAATGCATTTAAACTAATCTTAGTGAAGAATGAAACCTTGCTTTTTCAGAGACCTTTAGATTTGAAGAGCAGAAATAAGGTATTTTTATAGTGGCATGTTATAATTTTTATTTAGCTATCTTTATAGTAAGTTATCTAAACTCATAAAACTAAAAAAAAGCTTATTTTGAACACTATATCACAGTGCTTTTTAATTTTTTCATAGGAATTATAATGGAAAGCTCAGACATCATTTTCTCTATGAAAAGTGAAAAAGTGTTAGTCATTCTGTCCTATCCGACTCTTTGTGAACCCATGGACTATAGCCCGCCAAGGCTCCTCTGTCCATGTCATTCTCCAGGCAAGAATACTGGGGTGGGTAGCCATTCTTCTTTCTCCAAGGGATCTTCCCAACCCAGGGATTGAACCTGGGTCTCCTGCATTGCAAGTGAATTCTTTACCATCTGAGCCACCAGGGAAGCCTTCCCTTTAACATCAGCATATATAGCCTGGTCTACTTTCACCTCTTCTGTGTTCTCATATCCTCCTTCTGAGGCACTTTTCTCCTTCTGCCATAGAAGTCTCTTTATGTTTGTGTCTCTCCAGACTGTTCTTAAAGAGTCACAGTCTGGGGAGAGGATGAGGCACTTTCATGTCAATCAGTTGGCAGAAATTTCCTTGAGAACTATTCAGCAAGGGCAGAACCATTAGAAACAATTTACTTAATACAATTGTTGTGCTTTTCCATTCCTAATTTGTAATCTCACTATAAACCGAAACCAATCCAGTGATCATTTATTTTTGTCTTTTTTGACTGCTAGCTGACGGTGCTTATTTTTCTAAGTCTGCTAATATAATAGAGCTATGGAAAAGAGTAAAATAAGTGACTTCTGGATTAACAGCAATCCACAGATTCCATTTAAGCTCTTGTTACATGCTGCATTAAAAAGGGGAATCAATATAAGAGCAAACCAATTCACAAAATGACCAATTTACCAGTTTTCAAAAAAAAAAACAAAAACTGTTACTTTAAAATACTTATTTGGTTGCCACTACTACTAAGTCGCTTCAGTCGTGTCTGACTCTGTGCGACCCCATAGACGGCAGCCCACCAGGCGTCCCTGACCCTGGGATTCTCCAAGCAAGAACACTGGAGTGGGTTGCCATTTCCTTCTCCAATGCATGAAAGAGAAAAGTGGAAGTGAAATCTCTCAGTCGTGTCTGACTCTTCGCAACCCCATGGACTGCAGCCTACCAGGCTCCTCTGTCCATGGGATTTTCCACGCAAGAGTATTGTTAAATGTGTGTAATACTCAGAAAAATAGAGTTTATAATCATTAATAAATAAATTCAGAATATCATAAGGGTATGTTTTAGTTTACATTGATTGTTGTTAAATAATCACTGAACACAGTTTCTATAATCACATTTTTATATTTTTTTATATTATACCAAGAGATTTTTGCCAATTTATCAAAAAACACATCACTTTTAATTTGGCATTTATAATAACTAGTAGTCAAAATTTGCTAGGTCAAGACTCTTTGTTTGTTTCACACCTGTGGGACCCAGGAGCTCAAGTCCCGCTGGCCTGCAGAGCCAGGAAGTCAGAGTTTGTTCTCTGTGTGGCAGCCTCAAAAGTCTAAGTTGCCAGATGCTCCTGCCCAGGAGATATTAGTGATTTGGATGGGCTACAAGGAAAGTACAGGGATAGTTTGTGCTGGCTTCCAGGTCCTGAGGAGGATCAGGAGGTTCACAGTTTATCCCTAGATAAATCACTTGTAGCTTTCAAGAAATGCAAATAAGCTTCTTTCAAGAAAAGGCTGGAGGTCAGATGTTTTTGTCTACTCCATGTGCTGAGCCCTGGGGTGCTAGATATGGTGAGTCCTCAAAAGAGAGCCAAAAGCTGTTTTTTTTATGGGTCTCCTAGATACAAGCCCTGTTGACTTTCAGAGCTAGGTGTTTTGATTGTAGAAGTCTTCAGTGTGGGGGTGCTAGATGTTGGGGCTAAACTCTTCTCTCCTTAGGGAGAGTCTAAGGATTGTGAGTTCCTTCACAATTGTATAATGCTGTGCGAGGGATGAGCTTATGGCAAGAATGGGCCTCAGCCTTTCCTGCATGTATTAGTGCGGATATTTTCTTATTCAGTGCTCCCTAATTTCTGAGGGAATTGCTTCTATGTGTAGTTGTAGATTCAGCATCCCCATGGACAGAGGAGAATTCAAGAACCTCTATACTGCAATATCGACCAGAATCTGTGTCTTCAACTTTATAACAGAAATATCCAATTTAGAGGGTGCCAGTCTTATTAGAGGCTCCCTTATGGCTCAGCTGTAAAGAATCTGCCTGCAATGCAAGAGGCACGGATTTGATCCCTGGATAGGAAAGATCCCCTGGAGAAGGGATTTGAAGCTCACTCCAGTATTCTTGCCTGGAAAATTAAATATGTTTATAAGAAGACTAAAGCACCTCAGGATATTATGTTCACAAATGGAATATTCATAGAGTACAGCTAAGAAAACCAAATAAAATCTTGTCAACAGTAAATTGATGATACTATTAAAAAATAAAACCATTGTGTGCCACATGAATTAGTTTATATTTTTAAGCACTTAAAGTATAGTTTTGGAAAATGATAAATTTTGTACACTTAGAGAATTTATGATCTATAAATTTTACCTAATTAGCCTAGGATACCTATGAGCATCTTAATATTTGATGTTTCCCAATTCTACGCATATATATAAATATTTACCTAACACAGATCACATCGAGATGTTTCCTATAAAATGGTCATAGAATAATTTCTTATACACATGTATACCCATGGCAGATTCATGTCAATGTATGGCAAAACCAACATGATAATGTAAAGGAATTAAATAAAATAACAAATACAAAAAATATTTAAAAAAAAACAAAAAATAAATAAAGATATCAAATGATATTAATTGAAATAAAAATGCACTTGAGCTCAGTTCAGTTCAGTCACTCAGTCATGTCCAACTCTCGGCAACTCCATGGACTGCAGCACGTCAGACTTCCCTGTCCATCACCAACTCCTGGAGCTTGCTCAAACTCATGTCCATCAAGTCAGTGATGCCATCCAACCATCTCATCTTCATCGTCCCCTTCTCTTCCTGCCTTCAATCTTTCCCAGCATCAGGGTCTTTTCCAATGAATCAGTTCTTTGCATCAGGTGGCCAAAGTATTGGAGCTTCAGCTTTAGCATCAGTCCCAGTGAATATTCAGGACTGATTTCCTTTAGGATTGACTGGTTGGATCCCCTTGCTCTCCAAGGGGCTCTCAAGTGTCTTCTCTAACGTCACAGTTCAAAAGCATCAATTCGTCAATGCTCAGCACATTTTATGGTCCAACTCTTACATCCAACATGACTACTGGAAAAACCATAGCTTTGACTAGATGGACCTTTGTTGTCAAAGTAATGTCTCTGCTTTTTAATATGTTGTCTAGGTTGGTCATAGCTTTTCTCTCAAGGAGCAAGTGTCTTCAAATTTCATGGCTCCAGTCACCATCTGCAGTGATTTTGGAGCTCAAGAAAATAAAGCCTGTCACTGTTTCTATTGTTTCCTCATTTATTTGCCATGAAGTGATGGGACATGGTACTATGATTTAGTATTTTGAATATTGAGTTTCAAGTAAGCTTTTTCACTCTCCTCTTTCAACTTCATCAAGAGGCTCTTTAGTTCTTCATTGCTTCCTGCCATAAAGGTGATGTCATCTTCGTATCTGATGTTACTGATATTTCTCCCAGAAAACTTGATTCACCTTGTGCTTCATCCAGCCCAGCATTTCTCATGATGTCCTCTGCATATAAGTTAAATAAACAGGATGACAACATACAACCTTGATGTACTTCTTTCCCATTTTGGAACCACTCTGCTGTACCATGTCCAATTCTAACTGCTGCTTCTTGGCCTGCATACAGGTTTCTCAGGAGGCAGGTAAGGTGGTCTGGTATTTCCATCTATTTAAGAATTTTTCAGAGTTTCTTGTGATTCACACAATGAAAGCCTTTATCATAGTCAATAAAACAGAAATAGATACATGTCTGGAATTCTTTTGCTTTTTCTATGGTCCAACAGATGTTGGCAGTTTGATCTCTGGTTCCTCTTCCCTTTCTAAATACAGCTTGAAGATCTGGAAGTTCTCGGTTCATGTACTATTGAAGCCCTTGCTTGGAGAATTTTGAGTATTAGTTTGCTAGCATGTTAGGTAAAAGCGATGGTGCATTAGATTGAACATTCTTTGGCAATGGAATGAAAACTGACCTTTTCCAATCTTGTGGCCCTGCTGACTAGTCCAAATTTGTGGGCATACTGAGTGTAGTCCTTTCACAGCATCATCTTTTAGTGTTTGAAATAGCTCAACTTGATTCCATCACCTTCACTACCTTTGTTCGTAGTGATGCTTCCTAAGGCCCTCTTGAGTTTTCATTCCATGATGTCTGGCTATAGGTGACTGATCACATGATGATGATTATCTGGGTTATTAAGATATTTTTTGTATAGCTCTTCTGTGTATTCTTGCCTCCTGTTCTTAATATCTTCTGCTTCTGTTAGGCTCATACCATTTCTGTCCTTTATTGTGCCCATCTTTTCATGAAATATTCCCTTGGTATTTCTGATTTTCTTGAAGAGATCTCTAGTTGTTCCCAATCTATTGTTTTCCTCTATTTCTTTGCATTGATCACTTAGGAAGGCTTTCTTATCTCTCCTTGCTCTTCTTTGGAGCTCTGCATTCAGATGAGTATGCCTTTCTTTTTCTCCTTTGCTTTTTGCTTCTCTTCTTTTCTCAGCTATTTGTAAGGCCACTTCAAACAACCATTTTGCCTTTTTTTTTTTTTTGCACATCACCTCAATCGTGTTATAAATATTCGATAAATATTAGAGCTAAAAATTGGAGAAGGAAATGGCAACCCACTCTGGTATTCTTGCGTGGAGGATCCTGTGGACAGAGGAGCCTCTTGGGTTGTCATTTGTGGGGTTGCACAGAGTCGGACACAAATGAAGTGACTTGGCATGGATGCCTGCATTGGAGAAGGAAATAGCAACCCACCCAGTATCCGTGCCTGGAGAATCCCAGGGACAGAGGAGCCTGGTGGGCTGCCGTCTATGGGCTCACATAGAGTCGGACATGACTGAAGTGACTTAGCAGCAGCAGCAGAGCTACAAATATACATGAATTAAGGTTCCTACTTTGAGGAATTTATAATCAACCTCATTTTAACCATCCAACTGATATGATTTGAAAGGTGTTTGACTTCAAATGAAAATGTACAATATACACACATGATCAAAGTAATCAATAATGAGAAAGTCATTTTTATTTTTGGTGTATGGATGGCTCATGAATCAAAATCTGATCCAGCACAGATTTTTTTGGAAAATGGCCATTTGGAAAAAGTGCAGAATAAACTGGAGATACAAGTGTCCACTTAGCAGTGGGTACATTGGCTGTTACTAATGGCCTAAAATCCGAGCTTCACATTTAGTCACAGAGGAACAGAGAGTAACAGCCAAGGGACTTGGAGAGAGACTGAGGAAGATAAAAAGGAAGCAGATAAGATAATTAAAATGTCTTGCAAAGACTTGACTCAACAGTTCAGATCCCAGGGCTCAAGTATAAGCAGAACACATAGAAAAATCTTTGTGAGGATTTCAGTGCCTGCTAAAGACCGATATTTTCCATGGTGGAAATTCAACAAGTACAGTTTTCTTATTAAAAATAGAAGGTAAAATTTACTATACTTTACTACATATTTCACTGAGCATTGTAAGCAGAAACAACAATAAAAATACTCACTATTCATATTAATATGCAAAGGAAAATATGTAATTTTGCAAAAATAAATTGCCCAACACAATTTGGATTTAAAAATTGCAGATAACAGCAAATTAGGATATGTAGGCAGTAAAAAAAGTTTGCAATGTGGTGGTATCAATGTCATTTCTCTCATTAAATAGTATTACCTAGTATTTTCTCATGGAAATATATTTCTTTCAGTTTTCTTTTAGTATTCCCTTGGCTAAATCCTAATAATGCTGTGGAACTCAGCTTAAATTTTACCTTTTTTAGCAAAATCTCTTCTAACTTCCCTGTCTAAATTAGTCCTAATGTCTGTTTTATAACTGATTTTTGAAGCCTAAATGAAATAAATGTACTTGAGGTTTGTAGGTAGTTTGAAGATTGCTGCAGCCCATGGGGTCACAAAGAGTCAGACACAATTGAACAACTAAAGTGAAGTGAGGTTTGTAGGATCATACAAGCACAGAATAGGCACTAAAAGTATTTTGTTTGTTGTAGTTTTGTTATCAGGATTGGTATGGTATTGTATAAAGTACATGGGTTTGATATCAGACAGTAATGTATTCAAATTTTTATTGCCATGGGTTAGCAATCTGCTACTTGAGCAATTTTCTTAAAATTTCTGAACATCAGTTTTTGCACCTATAAAGGCATCAGGGGAATTAAACCTAATTCTACAAGGTATAAATTAAGGTGAAATAAATAAATGTAGGTGCTCAGTAAGTATTTTATTCACACACACACACACACACATACATCCTTCTGCTTGCCTAAATGGTCTAATTTGTGCAATTTGTTTCAGGAGAGTAAAAATTTAATGTAGTTTTGGTATGTAACTTACTAAGAAGTGGGAATAAGAGTATAGCTGAATGTGTTTTATGGTGTTCAGTGGTTATAACACCTTTAATATTCAATTTAATTCCAGGTAAATATACGTCTGTTTCTCAGATTTCAGGTAGGTGGTATAAACATGTAGAACAGTGTAACTCTGAGTTTAGTTTTAACTCTTTAGAGTTAAACTAAACTATAAAGGCAAGATTATCTTAATGGAAAAGAGAAGATAAAATGTTAGTAAAATAACACAATATAATTCTAGAAAATAAATTCAAGTATAAGAGATTTAAAATTAAGACTATAGTGTATATGTGAAATAATACATCAAAGTAATACACTATTTCAAACTCTTTTTATGACTACATTTAGAGATTGCAAAGTTTTGATTCCAGGCATTAAAGTTATAGCAGAAGGCAAACAAATTGATTTAATTTTCATGATTATGAATCATGAAGATCAAATAAAGTCTGAATTTTTAAAAGATTCAAAAAGAATCACACAGAGATAGGGAACAGTTAATAAAATCCTGAAAGGATAGCTCAATGACAGAACTATTTAGGGATGTTCAGTAATTTGAAGCTAAGACCTAAATTCTATACAATAAGCTCCACACAAATTGTCTTTCAAACAGTTAGCTTTGATATGAACTAGGATAAATGGTAAGGGTAATATTCAGAATGAAATATCACATAATATATAAGTGGTATGTACCTTAAGTATTATATCAGACAGGAATGTTCTGTAACATCCACATCTGTTCTGGTAGCTTTTAACTAAATTTTATATCTTTTTTTTTTAATCCCTGAAGAGATAGTCATTTTGGGCAGGGATCATTTAACAGACCTGTCACCTAAAGCAATTAGTGTATTGGCAGGAAAGGGGCTTTGGCTTGATAATTGGATACAGGTGGAAGAGAAGTAATGCCAAGGTCGATTCATTAGCAGTAACAATACATCCTTGCAAGGCTCTTCTTTCCTTGCAACCCCTAATTTTTTAAAAAGCTACACTGTTAGAAATCAAATGATAAGCAAAAACCTATTTTTCATATTTTTAAGAGAAACTTCAGTTTGGAATGATGACCTGGTGACAGATTGCTGGAAATTACTTTGTTGATAATCTTTTTTTCCCTTCCTGCCTCAATGACTCTCCTCCTAAAAATACATGAAAGAATTAGATCCTCCTCAATTTGGTACAGAAAGGTGCTTTCATTTGTTCTACATTTTTCATCACAGATTTAGCAGATCTTGAAGAACCTGTAATTGTACAGGCCACCAACACATACAAACACACATTTACATATTTTAAATAGTTGACCTTGCAAACTTTTTCTATTTGATTGCCATCCATTTCTTTGAACATCAGAGTAATAAAGAGAAAATGCTAATAATACTTACCACTTTCTGGATTCAAGTAAATTGAAGCTTTATCTTATAGTGTGTCAGCTTGAGATAGTTGTTGTATTAGAGACACAGTTAATAATGCAACAATCAAGTTACAACACTTTCAGCCATAACTAAATTTTCTCTGGTATTGGCATTTACTGTGCAGTAAATTACTATCATATTCTATAATATACAAAATTGTACAGAGCATTTCTTAGAAAATATATTATGTGCTTGTTTACGTAAATGTTATATAATCATTAGCTTCCAAATATATTTCAGTAAGATTTTGGCAGTTTGGAAAAATTCCTGTTTCAAGTTGCTTACCTAGTCCTTTGGCATTAGAAGTGGTTAAAATACATTGAGGAAGTTCATTATTTCAGGTTAACTTCCAGTCATTTTGAACTTTCCAAAAGATAATGTGTTAAAGACAGTACCATTATCTTTATTCTTATACTCAGTGCTGTTTGTCTCATTTTTCTTATGGTTTACATTCTACCCTTTTCTGTGTTAAACACTGCTTCATCCACTTGAATATGAACTCCAACAGAGTGAGTCCTTTCTATTCAACATGGCATTCTGGGCAGCCATAGAATTCTTTTGAGACTTCATAAAGAATATAAACACAATAGCTAATAAAACCTCTCATAAGGCCCTGGCTATTCACTAACCCCTCATATGCAGAATTTTGACTGCATTATTCAAAAAGTATTTAGCATCAATAGCATCTTTGGTTAAGTTTCAGAAAAGCAACCTTTTGGTGAGACCATAATACAAAAAGTACACCATTCTCTAACTTGACTCATCCTCGAGTCAGGGTGCAAACACTGGGGAGTGGATTTCCATTCATTTCTGTATCTGCTTGCCCTCAAGGCCAGCCTTTGTGTGGTGCACACACTGCTCCTCATACACCAGATAATCTTTCTTTTCCTCACAGATATATTATGGCAATTTAGAAGTCATTAATTCACTTTGCAACTATGATTTTTTTTTTACCACAAATCAAACATCATTTAAAATTATAAAATTGACAAACTGTACAACTTGGAGGTAAATAGGCACCCTGGGGGAAAATAAAAAAGATTTTCCCTTTTCTAAAAAATCTTATTCAAACAACCCCTTACAAAATCCATTCAGTTTGCTTTTATGTTAAGTATATAAATCTCTTCAAAATATATTAATAAAAGTAATACATCTATTTCTGCTTCATTAACTATGTTAAAGCCTTTGGCTGCATGGATCACAAACAACAGTGGAAAAATCTTAAAGGGATGAAAATACTAGACCACAATAAAGAACAAAAATTGTATAGATCTAACAGAAGCAGAAGATGTTAAGAATAGGTGGCAAGATACACAGAAGAACTATACAAAAAAGAGCTTCATGACCCAGATAACCACGATGGTGTGATCACTTACCTAGGGCCAGACATCCTGGAATCTGAAGTCAAGTGGGCATTAGAAAGCATCAATACAAATAAAGCTAGTGGAGGTGATGGAACTCCGGTTGAGCTATTTCAAATCCTAAAAGATGATGCTGTGAAAGTGCTGCACTCAATGTGCCAGTAAATTTGGAAAACTCAGAAGTGGCTACAGAACTAGAAAAGTTTTTGTTTTCATTTGAATCCCAAAGAAAGGCAATGCCAAATAATGCTCAAACTACTGCACAATTGCGCTCATCTCACACACTGGCAAAGTAATGCTCAAAATTCTCAAAGCCAGGTTTCAATAGTATTGTGAACCATGAATTTCCAGATATTCAAACTGGATTTAGAAAAGGCAGAGAAACCAGAAATCAAATTGCCAACATCTGCTGGATCATCAAAAAGCAAGAAAGTTCCAGAAAAACATCTACTCCTGCTTTATTGACTACACCAAAGCTTTTGACTGTGTGGATCACAACAAATTGCGGAAATGTCTTCTAGAGATGGGAATACCAAACCACCTGACCTTCCTCCTGAGAAATCTGTATGCAGGTCAGGAAGCAACAGTTAGAACCGGATATGGAACAACAGACTGGTTGCAAATCAGGAAATGAGTACGTCAAAGCTGCATATTGTCACCCTGCTTATTTAATTTATATGCAGAGGACATCATGAGAAATGCTGGGCTGGATGAAGCACAAGCTGGTATGAAGATTGGTGGGGGAAATATCAATAACCTCAGATATGCAAATGACACCACCCTTATGGCAGAAAGCAAAGACAAACTAAAGAGCCTCTTGATGAAAGTGAAAGAGGAGAGTGAAAAAGTTGGCTTAAAACTCAACATTCAAAAAATTAAAATCATGGCATCCAGTCCCATCATTTCATGGCAAATAGATGGGGAAACAATGGAAACAGTGACAGACTTTATTTTGGGGAGGCTCCAATATCAGGGGATATTTCTGAAACTTCAATTGTTTGTCTGGTCCTTTTATGGCATTTATTAAAGCAAATTTGTTTAACAAGTTTTGTTCTTTCAACAATCCTCACAATAGTTTAATGAAATTCACTCTGTTAGAGAAGTTCTAAAATACAGGGGTTAAGTTAGTAAGTGTATAGATACAGAAAAGCCTAGTAACCCTTAGAATAGTATAAAGTTGATAAGCAAAAACCTTCCATCTGAGTTATATCTCTCAGGACATAAAAATAATGTTACGCCAGTGAAACAGTAAGTAGAGATCAGATGTCGGCCTGTCAGACACCTACAAATCATAATTACGTTGTTTTCTAATTATAAATTCATTCATTTGCATTCAACTCCAGCTGTACCACGCCAGAAAAAAAATGTTGGTATTCTGACCCAGAGGTCTGGCAGCGTTAGGCTTGCCTGGTTTCTAAGCTCACATATTAATAAAGGATGTACCTTCGTTTGGCTCAAATCTGTCTCCCTTGAAGCAAGATGCCAATTATTTTCCTCGCTATTTTTTCAACTGGCAGGACACATCTCTACTTGCTCAGTTCTCCCTGAAGTTCATGAAACCAAATGATGCAAAAACAATGAAAGGAAAGCTTTACTTATATTACTTTTAAGGGTTTTCTGGATATTGCTGAGGAGATAGGCTCCAGTATTACATTTCAAAAACTATTTGAAATGCATGCTAGATTTCCCTGGCTCAGTAAGGATTATAAAAACTGGTAATGAACTGCCTTTCAGCTATGGTCTCTGTGTTCCTCTTTCCAATCGTCGACTTTCATTAAATTTATATGTCAAGTCATTGTACTTGTTTTCTGTTTGTTTGTTTTCTCAATAGTGTCTGCCTTCCTACTTCTTTAGCAATATCAAACCTAATTTACTCTGAAGTTTCTGAATGACAACTACTGGGTATAAAAATAGTTAAAATAGTCCATCTTCTGGTCAAATTCTATGCTATGAAAAGTAAAATAGTTGAGTTTATTAAATGATGCTTTTAGTCTACTTTAAATATATTTGTTAATATGAGATAACATCATATAAAGTTTAATTTCACTGATTATATGCAGAAATAAACAAGAGGATCTTTGGATGAAATTATAGAAATTTGGTCAGGAATTATAAACAGGCTCACAACTGCAAAGTTCACATACATATTAAGATCAGTTTGGTTTTGTATATAGTTAGACCATTTCACATTATTCCTAATCTTTGTGACATCAAAAATCTAAAAAGAGATATCTTAGCTAAATTCCATAACATATATTTGTAAAATAGAACCTTGGATGAGTCCTTATAGGATTTAATGACTAAATTTTCTCCTGGGGTTTGAACTGCAATGCATTAGCAAAACTTCATTGCTTTGAGAAGTGAAAATAAAGGGCAAATTACTAAACATGAGTTACTAGAACCAAAGACAATGATGTTCAGAAAGGTACCTGAAGAAAAGATCTTATACAAGGAGAGGATGCTAAGAACAGTCCTGAATGGGGGGAAACTATAATATTAAATAATTCTCATGTGTTCATTCTCACTCTTTCTGCTTCTGTTTGTGTTTCTTTCTATCTTTCCACACTTGCCTCACTGTCTGTCTTTCTCCCATACATAAATGCATACAGAATTCTCTGTTCCTTTTTCAGATGCCTTACAAATTTGAAATTACAAAGAAAGTTCATGAATTTTGTAGTAACATAAAGAGACTAAGTCCAAGTTCCTTGGTGTAATTAAAGCTCTTCACCTGTGACATGATTTATTCTCTTCTCACCTACTCCCTGTGGTAAAAATTATATATGCTCATTAAAATGAGGTTAAGCAGTGCAGAACCCTTGGACTGTGTCATATCAAAATAAACATGATTTCCACCAGATAATTTTGAGTCTAGACATCTCTAAAGGTACATACAAAGGTATAAAAAGAGATCTCTGCAAGATTAGCTGGATACTTGGAGAAAATAGATATTCAGGTGAGGGGATGTATGAAAGTTCTTTAAACTATTCTTAACCTTTTATTTGGCCACCATGCACAACATGTGAAATCTTAGTTCCCTGACGAGGAATCAAATTCTTAATACACATGTTTAATTTGCAAACAATATTTTATCATATGAGAGAGAAAATTGGGGGTTGTTAATAAATAAATGTTAGAGAAAATAAAAGATTAGCTGTCTAATTAGAGTGATAAATATGCTTATGAAATGGATTATAATATACATGCTACATTTCATTAAAATATTAAATTTAATTCTTTTGTGTTTTAGAGAAGGAAATAAGTTAAATGAAAATTCAAGCAGTGAGAAACTTGCAATAATAGTTAAGATGAATTTAATATTGATAAGAAAATTGCAAATTATCATTATGTTAAAGCCATTGTATTTGAACTACCCTTTCATATTACATAGTATAGATTGACTTGATATGAAAATTTGAGGATAGTCAATTATTTTTTTCCAATTTTGTGAGACACATTATATTTTTTAAGCCTTGTAGCCGTTTGCCATAATTACATTCAGTTTTTCAATCATATTCCCACAGTTTTCATTCTTGTTTAATTTCATTCAGTTTTTACTTTTCATTCTTTAAACAGTTCTTCCAATACTTCCTGAGTTCCTTGTTTTTCTTAATTGCTAATTGATTTAGTGTGTATATGCGTGTGTGTGTATCTGTGTATGTATGTATGTGTGAAAGACTTATGGTAGTGGTATTAATTAATTTGCTTTTTTTTTTTTTTACTTTTAAGAATGTTTTCATTGTTTTTGTTTTGTTTATACATAAATAGTACCTTGACTGAGTATGCCTTTAGGGCATATTTTCTTTCCTTTAGACATTTGTAGAAATTTTCTCCTAATGTCTTGATTGTCACATTGGAAAATGTAAAATCTGGTTAAATTTCTTTTTTTAGGGAATTTGATTTTTCAGCCTAGATAACTAATGAAAAATTATATTTTATCCTTGATATTTAATAATTTAATATAGATATATTATTTCACTTATCATTTATTTCTACTTTGTCCAAAATATGACTTGTCTTTTCAAACCATATATTCATTCTTTACAGAAAAATTTCACTAAAATATTTGGATTATCTCTTGGATCCATTTTTTAAAAATTTTAACCTAAGTGATAGCAGTTATTCTTACATTGGAATATCACTATCCTATATCTATTATTATTTTCCTTCTGTTTGACATTCTCTTTTACATTTAATTTGATTATCTCAAAAGCTTTCTCTATCGGTAATTTAATTTTCACTTTGCCATACTGTTAGTTAATTACTAGTTCCTCATTAGTATCATTTTAAACTATTTATTAGCTCTTACATTCCCTTTATTCAATCTATTTTTATTATTTTCAGTTGATTTATTTAATTAATAAATTGATTTATATTATCATTTAGTATAGTAAGTGATAATATCATTTATTAATGATATTACTAACTTGGGCAGTATTAAATGAATTGGTGAGATAATTTCTTTTGTTGCCAGGATAATGTTTTTTTCTGTCTGAATTGCTCACATCTCTCTTGAGATGTGTCATTTTGAAGATTTTTATTTGATTTCATTACTTATTTATGACTTATTTATGTCTAACTCCTTTGAATTATTTTTCCTGCTCAACAAATATGAATTATGTTTTTTGTATTTTGAAGATAAAGTTCACCTGAAACTATAGTTTTGGGTGGGGATGGAAAAGAGAGAAGGATCATGTTTCTATTATTTCTTTGAAGATTTTATTGTATCTACTAGAAAGCCTTTACATTTATTCTACCCAGGTTGGAAATAACCCTCCATTTCTGACCATTTGGTCAGCTGAGTTTGAAGCCCTGGAATTTTTTAATGTGCCAGATAAGTCAAATACTCAAATTGTTCTTAAATTTATACTTTAATTATCCCTCTTCATGAGCTCTAATTTCTATCCCTCAAGATCTGAGGACATGGGTGATGAATGTCAGAAATTATTGGAATTTCCAAGAATTACTTCTGAATCATATGAATGGAATTTGGAACTTCTTGTGCTACCCCAAAATCATTAATTTCTTGATTAATGATTGATTCCTCTGTTTTTTTTAATAGTATCACATTAGTTTATAATCTTGCCTTCATAGGATGTTCCTGATGGATTTTAAAGAGGTTTAGGTTTGTATTGATTCTTTTTTTTACTCTATCTTTCTTCTTTTTAAATTTTCTTCTCTCTAAAGTGACAATTATGTCATTGTATATACAAGAAGAAGATTCTGTGACCTATCTACATTCAAATATCTTTATTCAAAATTTTCTTCCATGTGCTTAAAAAATACACATGTGCTTTTTATATAGAATTCTATGATAACAATGTCTTAATGAGTTTTGTGTGAATATAGAAATGTTATAATTCCTTTATGATTGCTTCTTTTTTGTAGTAAATTGGGTCTATGTGTGTGCATATGTGCATGATGGGTGTTCACATTGGTAAAGATGTGTGTGTTGTCAGTGTTCCATGTATTTTGGGAATATGTCCGGGGATAATATCTATGTGTGTGGGAGGATATGTATGGAAATTATGCATGCATCTGCATACACAGTTATGTGTGTGTGGAAGACTGTATGTGTGTGTGCCTGTGTACCTGAGACAGAGAGAGAGAGAATTTCTGTGTGAATGGAAGTTCTTAATATAGGTAAAACCATTAGAAAATTGAGAGGTAAATTTTATGTCATACATGTTGAATTTACAGGTTTAGAGACAAGTGTTGACACTTTTAGCAATGCTAGTATTAGCTCTGGAGATAATTAATTTTGACCACAAAGATATCTTCTTTTCCCTTTTGCAGTGTAGGTCTACTACAGTGACCTTTTAAATTCTTATTGTCTCTGTTTAACATTATTTTATAGCTTAGTAACTGATTACGCTATCATTCTTTTTGCTCTTTAGCCTGTAATAGCACTGAGTGTCCCCAAGATAGTTATTCTCTCCCAGTTATATCTTAGCGTTCTTCAGTAAGAAGCCACTGGCCATGAACAATGCAGTTAATTGACCTTCAACTCTCACTTTGTGGGCTACATGAAATAAAGTTCCTCAGCAAAATTTTTAAAAGTTGAAAATATAATGATAGCTGTATCACTGTGAACTTCAAATGGCCAGAGGTTAACATAATACATGCTAGCATAGGAAAAAAAAAAAAAAACTTATTGAACTAATATTGCAGCTTTTGAAGAGTTCGTTTTCACAAATAGGACAAATGCTGTAGTATATTTTCAATGTTTCAATTATTATTGATCACTAAATACTGTCTAGACAAAGTATATAAGCTAAGCCATTTTACAGACTCATACTACATACTGTATGTAGCCATCCCTTTGATATAACACCTTAAAAATAACAAATATCCTCAAAGGAAATATAAGGACAGAAAATCCAGTTTAGTGTTCAGATTTTTCCTAAATTGACTTCTTTCCTTTCTTTTTTTCTTTCCTTACTTCCTTGTTTTTCCTTTCTTTTCTTTCAAGAGCTACCATGCATATTATAAAGGATATGAGTTTGGGAAATTATTAACAATCTGAGTTCTTAAGTTTTAGACAGAAAGTGGGGAGTGTGTTAAACACTGGATATCTATTACTGTACTTAATATATGAGTCTTATTAACATCTCCTCTTTGGAGGGAGGGAGAGGGAAAGAGACAGAGAGAGAGTGAATGGGATAGACTGAGTTGAAGCAGTTGGCTTAAGGGATTGTGGGGGCTGGCAAATCGAAAAAATAAAGGACAGGTCTGTAGTTTGGAAATTCAGATAAGAGTTTAAATTGCAGCCTTGAGTCTGAAAACCACAGCACAGGCCAGCAGGTTAGAAACTCAGGATGGTTTTCTCTGTTGTAGTCTTGAAGCAGAATTGCTTCTCCTTTGGAAAACCTTAGTCTATGTCCTTGAGGTTTTCAACTGCTTGGATAAAGCCATTCACATTGTGGATGGTAATCTGCTTTACTCAGAGTCTACTGATTATATATGTTGGGCTTTCCTGATAGCTCAGTTGGTAAGGACTCCATCTGCAATGCAGGAGAGACCAGTTTGATTCCTGGGTCAGAAAGATCTGATAGAGAAGGGATAGGCTATTCTCTCTCACATTCTTCAGTTCAGTTCAGTCACTCAGTCATGTCCAACTCTTTGAAACTCCTTGGACTGCAGCACACCAGGCCTCCCTAACTATTGTCAGCTCGTGGAGTTTACTCAAACTCATGTCCATTGAGTTGGTGATGCCATGGAGCCATGCCATCCTCTGGTGTCCCCTTCTCCTCCTGCCTTTAATCTTTCCAATATTCTGATCAGCCCAGTATTCTTGAGCTTCCCTTGTAGCTCAGCTGGTAAAGAATCCGCCTGAAATACAGGAGAGCTGAGTTCAGTCCCTGGGTTGGGAAGATTCCCCTGGAGAAGGGAAAGGCTACTCACTCCAGTATTCTGGCCTAGAGAATTCCATGGACTATACAGTCCATGGGGTAGCAAAGAGTCAGACATGACTGAGTGACTTTCACTTTCCGGCATCTAAAAACGACAGCCACTTGTAGAAGAATGAAACTAGAACACTTTCTATCACCATACACAAAAATAAACTCAAAATGGATCAAAGATCTAATCATAAGACCAGAAACTATAAAACTCCTAGAGGAAAACATGGGCAAAACACTCTCCAACATAAACCAAAGCAGGATCCTCTATGACCCACCTCCCAGATTATCGGAAATAAAAGCATGAATAAACAAATGGGACCTAATTAAAATTAAAAGCTTCTGCACAACAAAGGTAACTGTAAGCAAGGTGAAAAGACAGCCCTCAGAATGGGAGAAAATAAAGCCAATGAAGCGATGGACGAACAATTAATCTCAAAAATATACAAGCAACTCCTGCAGCTCCATTCTAGAAAAATAAAAGACCCAATCAAAAAGTGGGCCAAAGAACTTAACAGACGTTTCTCCAAAGAAGACATAAAAATAGCTAACAAACACATGAAAAGATGCTCAAGATCACTCATTATCAGAGAAATGCAAATCAAAACCACAATGAGGTACCACTTTATACCAGTCAGAATGGCTGCCATCCAAACATCTACAAGCAATAAATGCTGGAGAGGATGTGGAGAAAAGGGAACCCTCTTACACTGTTGGTGGGAATGCAAACTAGTACAGCCACTATGGAAAACAGTGTGTAGATTCCTTAAAAGACTGCAAATAGACCTGCCATATGACTCAGCAATCCCACTGCTGGGCATACACACCGAGGAAACCAGAATTGAAAGAGACACATGTACCCCAGTGTTCATCGCTGCATTGTTTACAATAGCCAGGACATGGAAGCAACCTAGATGCCCATCAACTGACGAATGGATAAGAAAGCTGTGGTACATATACACAATGGAATATTACTCAGCCATTAAAAAGAATTCATTTGAATCAGTTCTACTCAGGTGGACGGAACTGGAGCCTATTATCCAGAGTGAAGTAAGCCAGAAAGAAAAACAAAAATACAGTATAATAACACATATATATGGAATTTAGAAAGATGGTAACGAGAACCCTGCATGTTGGACAGCAGAAGAAACGCAGCTGTATAGAACAGTCTTGTGGACTCTGTGGA
This sequence comes from Antilocapra americana, assembly GCA_007570785.1. Classification (NCBI taxonomy): domain Eukaryota; kingdom Metazoa; phylum Chordata; class Mammalia; order Artiodactyla; family Antilocapridae; genus Antilocapra; species Antilocapra americana. The sequence continues at coordinate 21,296,188 of ML664183.1, read as the reverse complement.
AGAAGGCAAGGGTGGGATGATATGGGAGAATGGCATTGAAACATGTTAATTATCATACGTGAAATCAATCACCAGCCCAGGGTTGATGCTCGGGGCTGGTGCACCGGGATGACCCAGGGGGAGGGAATTGGGAGGGAGGAGGGAGGGGGGTTCTGGAGGGGGAGCATATGTAAACCCATGGCGGTTTCATGTCATTGTATGGCAAAACCAACACAATAAAGTAAAGAAAATTAAAAAAAAATTCTTGCTAAATTCACATTATAATTTTTCTTCTCTAATATAAAAAGAGATTATCTTTTCTAAAACATAAAAAAAAAACCCATACATTCACAGCAACATACAGAGTAGAAACTGGGCAGAATAGCCAAGCTAAATTGGCACATGAACAGTAATACTTTGCAATATCTGCAATTTAATAATTATGTGATCTTGCAATCTTGAAATAGTCCTTTAACATTTAATTTTCTTTTGTAGTTCTTTATCACTTTCTGAGACTCTGGTTCCTAACAGTGACACAAGGCTAATGACACATATAGCATATATACTTTATGTGTGTGTGTGTGTGTGTGTGTGTGTGTGTGTAGTTTGCTTCTTATTTCATTTTTCTTGAATGGATATAGTGCTTCTACTCGTTAGCTGGACAACCCTAGTAATTTTCCTTTATTAATCTTCAGTTTCCTCACCTCTAAAATTTAGCACATTAGGGTAGAAGTTCTTGAGTTCTCTTGCAGCTGTAATGTTTAATCGGCCTATGATGTTACCAATTCAGTGACATTTGCTTATCTCATCATTCATAAAATTCTTAACTGATCTCTGAATCCGTTGACAGAAGGAATACTGCCATCATATGACACCAAAGATAAAACAAAAGAAGGTCCTTGTTTTTCTATTAGTGAGAATAGTCTTGAGCTGGACTACTGACGTTTTCCTGTATGGTTGCCCTGGGGACCAAAGTCATACATTTGTAGTAAATGTGGTCAGACCCAGGGACACACTTTTTTTTTTTTAATTTCAGTGCAAATGTACTGTCCAGGATTGGGACTGAGTGGTATATTAACCCTTGGACCTGGGCATGGGAGTATATACATAACAGGGAAATAAGCTAAATCTTTCATAAGATTTCTACTGCAAATGCTTTTGTTTACCACATCTAGTGTTTTTGTTTTGCTGATTGAAAACATATCCACACAATTTCTCCCAATTTAGATATCTAAATTGGCATTGAAAATAAATGTAACCAAAAAATGTCAACTGATGTCTAATTTGCATATTCCATTGATTATTTGTGCTCAGAGTTAATTCAGGTCTGACTAGTGTACTGTGACTGATTCAGATAGGCAGTAATGGAATATCATTGCCAAAGCTTCTCCTGGGGCTACTCAGTCTGTTCCAAATCAATCTCTTTATGTTCACAGCCAAAAGGGACATCAGCTGTGCAAATAGGTTTTTGTGAGCCCACTTTGGCATCAAGTTAGAGAATGGAAACATAAAGGATGCTGTAGCAATAAAGATACTTCAGTAGCAATAAAATCTGTAAACAAGTTCAAATTTCCTGAATTATGAGTATTTATATCCTGAGGAAAATACACCTAAATTGAGCATACAAATATCTATGCTTCAGTTAGTGGATTATGTAGCTGTTTTGGAGTTTTCCCCCCAAAACCAGTATAAGTCAGTGTATCTGTCTTAGCTTTGAAGCTCTCGGGGAGAATCTTTATACTTGGTCTTTTCTCTGCTAATGGGATTTAGTGAAGTACTACACCTGGTTGATCACTTAATAAAATAATTGTTTTATGGTGACAGAACACCCAAACTCTTCAAACTAAAGAGCATTTTTTTTTCTTTCTTTTTTTTTTTAATTTTTTTTTTTTATTATTGTTTTTGCCATACATTGTCATGATATCACCATGGGTTTACATATGCTTCCCCTCCAGGTCCCCCCTCCCTCCTCCCTCCCCCCCGGGAAATCTCGCTGCACCAGTCCCGAGCATCAATCCTGGGCTGGCGATTGATTAGACACATGACATTAACATGCTTCAATGCCCTTCTCCCATATCATCCCACCCTTACCCTCATCCACAAAGTCCACAAGTCTATTCTATACATCTGCGTTCCTTTTGTTGTCTCCCATGTTGGGTTCTCATTACTGTCTTTCTAAATTCCATATATATGTGTTAATATACTGTATTGTTGTTTTTGCTTCTGGCTTACTTCACTCTGGATAATGGGCTCCAGTTTCGTCCATCTGAGTAGAATTGCTTCAGATGAATTTTTTTTTAATGCTGAGTAATATTCCATTGTGTATATATACCACAGCTTTCTTATCCATTCGTCAGTTGATGGGCATCTAGGTTGCTTCCATGTCCTGGCTATTGTAAACAATGCAGCGATGAACATTGGGGTGCACGTGGCTCTTTCAATTCTGGTTTCCTCAGTGTATATGCCCAGCAGTGGGATTGCTGGGTCATATGGAAGGTCTATTTGCAGCTTTTTAAGGAACCTCCAGACTGTTTTCCATAGTGGCTGTACTAGTTTGCATTCCCACCAACAGTGTAAGAGGGTTCCCTTTTCTCCACATCCTCTCCAGCATTTATTGCTTGTAGACTTTTGGATGGCAGCCATTCTGACTGGTGTAAAGTGGTACCTCATTGTAGTTTTGATTTGCATTTCTCTGATAATGAGTGATGTTGAGCATCTTTTCATGTGTTTGTTAGCCATTTTTATATCTTCTTTGGAGAAACTAAAGAGCATTTAATTACACTATTCTTTCAAATGTATTATGTCCCCAGAATATCCATTGACACATGGAGTTCAAGATCATCTCCCTCTTGTGTTCTTTAGCTTTTGATTATACACTGTGTTCACAGAATGCCGGTTTATTTCTTAACCAGCCATTATCTTCCTGAAGCTCTAGTATATGGTTCACACAAACAATGACAATTTGGGTTGTGAACAGGCCAAATCTTCACTCAGAACCAGTTGTAAAAGCACTCTCACAAGTTAACAGATATCATACTGTAAAAAAAAAAAAAAATGGCAACAACAACAAAAAAAGTGTTTAAAAATCATCTGAAGCTATACTTTATTGAAATTATCAAGATGTTGATATTTCTATGAAATGTATTTGCTATTTGAACTGCATGAATTATTTCCAATATTGAAAATATCTTTGCTATCATTTTGCTACCTTGTTCTTTTATTTTATGTTCTCACAAATCTCACAAACAGTAAAACTTTACGGGCATGAGAAAAGTCAACACAAATACTTTAAATTAGATCAGAAATTAAAAAAAAATCATTGCACTTATCTTTTACCCTGAATCTCTATTTTCAGGAATTCAAATAAAAGTGCTTATGTGAGGGATTATATTTATTAGGATTTATTAAATTAAGCAATGGGTACATATGCATAGTGATAACCTACTTCTTCCAAGAATAAGTTAACTTTCCATAAGGACAGTCACCCTCTGGAAATGTGCATAGATTTTTTTCATATTTGTGCATAATTGTATTGATTTTGTGGGTAGCTGCTCCATTACTTGGCCCTTGCCTATTCATTTTGTGAGGCATTAGAAACTGAGGAAAAGCAGGCAGTCTATTTGCTGGATTTATTCCCATTATTAGAGAGTATTTTTAGGTGTGTGCTGATATGTACAACAGTGCTTGCTGTTTCCTTTGAACATTTTTTTTCTGAGGTAATAAGCATTATTATAATTTAGAAGCAAAATAGATTTCAGTGTTTCAATGTGGAGATTACAGAATTGGATGACCTGAATGAAATTGATAAAAGTGTATTGCTGAAAGCCTCACTCTATGAGGCACTGCAGATGCTGGAGCAAAGAAACAAAGAAACGTAAATGTTTGCAGATAAATGGGGAGATTTCTCCACTTATTGAAGGCACGTTGACAGGTGTACTTATCTTTTGATGGAACAATGTGCAACTGAAAAAAAAGCATCTGGCAGCTTTGGCTATGGTGGCCATATAATTTAGAATCAAGCTAGACATTTCTGAGAAGGGGATGCTTTGTTAATAAATAGAAATAAATCAGGAATGCTCAACTTGTCAATATTATCTTCTTGATTTAGACAATTAGGAAGCATGGGCATTTGGAAGCTTGGTGATGAGATTCTCAGGAACCATTTGGTATCAGAGATTAAGTGCTCAATTTTGAGTTGGATCCCAGAAATTTAACATGAATTGACTAAGTTGAATTCCTGACTCCACCATTTATTAGACGTTCATCTCTGGACAAGCTATTAATGTCTTTGTACATCAAACTTCTCACTGAACCATAGGGATAAGAATAGTACCCATGTCCCGGTGTCACGAGGTAATTTCATTGAGATTTAACACGTAAAACACTTCGTGCAAAGCATCAGTTATTTGAGCAACTATATTTTGTTTTCCTAGAACAATGTTTTGATGGTTTTATTATTACTGGTTGCAGTTGTGTAATTAGAGCTCTAGAATGAGAATCTTGGTTCAAAACTGACTTAAGTCTCTCCGCTTTTACTTTTACCACACTCACTGTCCCACTATTATTCACTAGGACTTTCTCTTCACTATGAAACAGCCAAAATAATTTTCTTAAAACCTTTCAATACCTGTCCATCATATTTGAAGTTGAACCTATTTTTATCTACAAGGCCAGGGTACAAAAGTTATCCTTGGAAATCTAATTACCTTTCCCTCTTTCTGTTGCTCATCTCTGCACATAATACCCTGTCTTCTTGCTTTTTTTTTTTTTTTTTAAGCATGCTATATTCAGAGACCTTCAGGGCCATTGCATTTGAAGTTTTCTCAGACCAGAATTTTCTTCATCAAATCTCCAAACTGGTCACTACATTCAGGTCTCTATTTAAATCCCCATCTGAGAAAGGGCTTCCCTTACTCCCTTCTGATCACCCTCTGTTTCTTTACCTTTCTTTATTTTTCTTTGTAGCACATACCAGTATTCAATGTTATATCTGTCTGTTTTATCTTTCTGCCATGAGAATATAAATTTCAATATGTTTTAATGCTGTATCCCAATACATAGAACTGTATCTGGTACCTAGGAGTTACTAAAAGAAACTGTTTAATGAATGTCTGGATGAATAATGAATTAAAGACTTGAATGAATGAATGTATTCATAGAATTCATGTTTAAAGTTGGATAAACAGATGAAAAGGATAGAAAATACATTGTCACCAGCAGTTCCATTAATGGCTAGATGTTTTTCAGGAAGTAATATAAAATTATATTTATTTATATATATGCACATTTTGTGCAAAATCAGTAGGAATATTTGATGGAGTAGATTCTTAAAAATGTTTTGCAACTGAAATCTATAATTATAAGTAAATAGAAGTTAAGTATATGCTAAAAGTCAGAAAGTAGGTCAAATGCAATAAATCTATAGAACACATAAACTGATTTATAATGATTTTATAAGCTTGGCAGCTCAGATCATCAGGATCGTAAACTCTAGTTCTAGTTCTGCCTTTACTTGTTTTGTGTGCCCCAAGAAAGGCTGTCTCCGCTTTCTCCAGGTCTTTTTGGTAGAATGTTATTTTTGAACTTTCTGCTCTCCCTCACGTTACCTATAGATAGGTAATATTGGTCCAAGACAAGGTATGTTAATGCTTCTAATATACTAAATATATTACTGAGAACTATATCTATCTAAAACCTGCATCTTTCTGAAGACTTACTGATAGTTAATCCAGGGCATTATTACTAAAGTTAGTTGATCACATAAGCCATCGCATTTATAAAATAGCCAGAACACAATAAAGTTAGTTTAGTTTTCTGAATAAGCTATGCAGTCTTACAAATACACACACACCACACACAAACACATGTATGTATGCATATATATGTGTGTGTGTGTATATATATATATATTCCTTAAAAGTAGCTTATTGGAGAACATATATTAGTAATTTATAAGTTTCTTTCATCACCTGCAACAGAGTTGTGATAATCCACACCCCAAATAACCTATAATGAAAATTCTGCTTTCTTACATATTATTGAACATTAATGTTCAGAGAGAGAACTTGGAACATGGTAGATACTAGCTATAAATATCAGTTCTCTTTGCCAACTAAATGAAAACTGTGATTAGTTCTATAATAATTTTAAAGGTTTCAATAAGCCCAGCAGGCAGTTGTTTTTTGACAGGTCTTTCAGGCTAAAAATCAGTACTCAGCTCCCAGAGGAGAGAAAATGACTGAATTGCAATGGATTTAAAGGTCTATGCACTGAAAACTGGTTTTCTCCTCACTATCTTGAAGCCTTCAGGAAAAAATAATTAAAACCAAAAAGTACTTTTGAGCATGTTTTGGTATTACCTTTCTTTGGGATTGGAATGAAAACTGACCTTTTCCAGTCTTGTAGCCACTGCTGAATTTTCCAAATTTGTGAGACAAATTGAGTGCAGCACTTTCACAGCATCATCTTTTAGGATTTGAAATAGCTCAACTTGAATTCCATGAACTCCACTAGCTTTGTTTGTAGTGATGCTTCCTAAGGCCTTGACTTCACATTCCAGGATGTCTGGCTCTAGGTGAGTAATCACACCATCACGATTATCTGGGTCGTGAAGATATTTTTATGTAGTTGTTCTATGTATTCTTGCCACTTCTTCTTAAAACCTTCTGCTTCTATTAGGTCCCTACCATTTCTGTCCTTTATTGAGCCCGTCTTTGCATAAAATGTTCCCTTGCTATCTCTAATTTTCTTGAAGAGATCTCTATTCCTTCCCATTCTGTTGTTTTCCTCTATTTCTTTGAATTGATCACTGAGGAAGTCTTTCTTATCTCTCTTTGCTATTCTTTGGAACTCTGCATTCAAATGGGTATATTTTTCCTTTTCTCCTTTGCTTTTCACTTCTCTTCTCTTCTCAGCTATTTGTAAGGCCTCATCAGACAGCCATTTTGCTTTGTTGCATTGTCTTTTTCTGGAGATGGTCTTGACCCTGTCTCCTGTACAGTGTCAAGAACCTCCAACCATAGTTCATCAGGCACTCTGTCTATCAGATCTAGTCCCTTAAATCTATTTCTTAGTTCTACTGTATAATCATAAGGAATTTTATTTAGGTCATATCTGAATGATCTAGTGGTTTTCCCTACTTTCTTCAATTTAAGTCTGAATTTGGCAATAAGGAGTTTATGTTGTGAGCCACAGTCAGCTCCCAGTCTTGTTTTTGCTGACTGTATAGAGCTTCTCCATCTTTGATTGCAAAGAATAGAATAAATCTGATTTTGGTGTTGACCATCTGGTGATGTCCATGTGTAGAGTCTTCTCTTGTGTTGTTGGAAGAGGGAGTTTGCTATGACCAGTGTGTTCTCTTGGCAAAACTATTAGCCTTTGCCCTGCTTCATTCTGTACTCGAACTCCAAATTTGCCTGTTACTCCAGGTATTTCTTGGCTTCCTACTTTTTTCATTCCTGTCCCCTATAATGAAAAGGACATCTTTTTGGGGTGTTATTTCTAAAAGACCTTGTAGGTCTTCATAGAACCATTCAAATTCAGCTTCTTAAGCATTACTGGTCAGGGCATAGACTTGGATTATTTCCAATGGTTTGCCTTGGAAATGAACAGAGGTCAGTCTGTCATTTTTGAGATGGCATCCAAGTACTGCATTTTGGACTCTTTGGTTGACTATGATGGCTACTCCATTTCATCTAAGGGATTGTTGCCCATAGTAGTAGATATAATGGTCATCGGAGTTAAATTCACTCATTCCAGTCCATCTTAGTTTGCTAATTCCTAGAATGTCAACATTCCCTCTTGCCATCTCCTTTTTGACTACATCCAATTTGCCTTGATTCATGGACCTAACATTCCAGGTTCCTATGCAATATTGCTCTTTACAGCATTGGACGTTACTTCTATCACCAGTCACATCCACAATTGGGTGGTGTTTTTGCTTTGGCTTCATCCCTTCATTCTTTCTGGAGTTATTTCTCCATTGATCTCTAATAGCATATTGGACACCTACAGACCTGAAGAGTTCATCTTTCAGTGTCCTATCAAAATACTCCAAGCCAGGCTTCAGCAATACATGAACCGTGAACTTCCAGATGTTGAAGCTGGTTTTAGAAAAGGCAGAGGAACCAGAGATCAAATTGCCAATATTTGCTGCATCATCAAAAAAGCACGAGAGTTCCAGAAAAACATCTATTTCTGCTTTATTGATTATGCCAAAAGCTTTGACTGTGTGGATCACAATAATCTGTGGAAAATTCTTCAAGAGATGGGACTGCCAGACCATCTGACCTGTCTCTTGAGAAACCTGTATGCAGGTCAGGAAGCAACAGTTAGAACTGGACATGGAACAGACTGGTTCCAAATAGGAAAAGGAGTACATCAAGGCTATGTATTGTCACCCTGTTTATTTAACTTATATGTGGAGTACATCATGAGAAACTCTGGGCTGGAGGAAGCACAAGCTGGAATAAAGATTGGTGGGGGAAATACCAATAACCTCAGATATGCAGATGACACCATCCTTATAGCAGAAAGTGAAGAAGAACTAAAGAGCCTCTTGATGAAAGTGAAAGAGGAGAGTGTAAATGTTGGCTTAAATCTCAACATTCAGAAAACTAAGATCAAGATATCCCATCCCATTACTTCATGGCAAATAGATGGGGAAACAGTGGAAACCGTGTCACACTTTATTTTTGGGGGCTCCAGAATCACTGCAGATGGTAATTGCAGCCATGAAATTAAAAGATACTTACTCCTTGAAAGGAAAGCTGTGACCAATCTAGATAGCATATTTAAAAGCAGAGACATTTCTTTGTCAACAAAGGTTTGTTTAGTCAAGGCTATGGTTTATCCAGTGGTCATGTATGGATGTGAGAGTTGGATTATAGAGAAAGCTGAGTGCTGAAGAATTGATGCTTTTGAACTGTGGTGTTGGAGAAGACTCTTGAGAGTCCCTTGGACTGCAAGGAGATCCAACCAGTCTATCTTAAAGGAAATCAGTCCTGGGTGTTCATTGGAAGGACTGATACTGAACCTGAAGCTCCAATACTTTGGTCACCTGATGCGAAGAACTGACTCATTGGAAAAGACCCTGATTTGGGGAAAGATCAAGGCAGGAGGAAAAGAGGATAACAGAGTATGAGATGGTTAGATGGTGTCACTGACTCAATGGACATGAGTTTGGGTGGACTCTGGGAGTTGATGATGGACAGGGTGGCCTGGCGTGCTGCAGTTCATAGGGTCACCAAGAGTTGGACCCAGATGAGTGACTGAACTGAACTTTAAAAAGTACATTATTGCAAATATAGCAAAATGAAGACACTTTTAATACAACGTAGGAAATTATTAAGATTTTTCAGTGGGTCATCTTCTAGTCACTGGTTCATTGGATGTCACCATCTGTTGTTTGACAGCTTATGACCAAACAAAAAAAAAGTTTGCTTTAGTGTGTCTTAAGTAAACATTTGAAAACCTTTATAAATATTTGTATTCTGGCTAGTGGATCTCAAGAGAAACTGTCATACTGAGTAGCTATTTTTTCAGAGAGCATTTGTCCTTTTTCAATAACATTGCTTGTTGTAAAAATCACTGTCCTACTAGAGAAACCACTGTCATTCAGAGGTGAACTGGCTATCTGGCCATCTGCTTCCATAAGACATTTCCTGGCTTCCATTCCTTATAACACATGAATTCCCATATGTGTGCTTGAAACTCAGCTCCTATTGTGCCCCAAAGTCCAACCACTGTCTTCTTAGTTTGTTTTCAGTAGGAAAAGAAAATGGCTTTCATCTCAGGAGATGAGTTCAAGTGATTGCTTGTGTTTGTATAGAATGTTGTCTCCAAAATCTTGAGTATGCAGCTAAACTCAGTAGAAAGAATACTTGTAATTAGTTACATCTTCCAGGGAGAGAAGAGCGGTTGTATACCTGCTATATATCTACCTTCTCTGGTATAGGTTATCCTATCTTTTAAGATTTAGCAAATGGAGAAAATATGGACATTTTAACATCTCCTTTTTTTTTTTATTTAACTGATTTTGCTTTTATTCCGTAGTCAAATTTTTCCTCTTTGCCATTGTTTAATTGTCATTTATTCTACTCTTATTGGGAAATGGTTGCCATGCATCACTTATAAGTTCGAGATATACAGCATGATGGATTGATTTACATATGTTGTGACATGATTACCGCAATAGGTTCAGCTAACATTCATCTTCTCATATAGCTACAATAAAAGGTAAAGAAAGAAAAAAGAGAACAAGTGAAAAATAGTTTTCCTTGTGATGAGAACTTTAAGGTTTTATTCTCTTAAATTTCCCATTTATCATAAAGTAATGTTAACTGTCGTCATTGTCCTGTACATTACATCCCTAGTACTTATTTATCTTCCTAGTGGAGTTTTATACCTTTTGACCACCTTCCTCCAATTCTTCCTCCCCCAACCCTCTGTCTTTGGTAACCACAAGTCTGATTTACTTTTCTATGAATTTTTTAAAAATAGATTTCACATATATCTGAGATCTTCCAGTATTCGTCTTTCTCTGTGGGATTTACTTCACTTAGCCCAATACTTTCAAAGTCCACCTATGTGGTAGCAAATGGTGGGGCATTTTTCATTTTATATGGCTGAAAGTATATGCTGTAGTTTCTGTATCCATTAATAGACACTTAGGTTGTTTCCATGTTTGGGCTATTATAAATAATGCTGCTATACACATAAGGGTGAAAATATCTTTTTGAGTTTGTGTTTTTGTTTCTTTTGGGTGTGAAAGGAATGTATCTGGGATAAGTGAAATTACTGGAGCAAATTAAAACCACAGTGATATATCACTTGAGGCTTGTGAGAAGGGCCGTCAACAGAAGACAAGAGATAGATACTGGAAAGGTCACTAGGATTGTAAATTGATGCAAACGCTATGGAGAACAACACAAAGGCTGGAACTTATCATCTAGTCATGACTCATTTTTTTGTTTCAGTGTTGATTTTTTAAATGTGTCTTTGTGTGCTTAAAATCTTGGAGGGTATTGTATAATACAATTGAAAATTATAACGCATTGTTTACTGGTCTGTAAACTGAAGAAAAAATCCAACAAAAGGAAGCTTCTAAACTATCAATAATAACTCCAGAAAGATAAATTGTATTAGCTACAAGACTATGTTATCTTTCAATTACCACTTGAGATAATAATATTACAAAGTTGCTATAGTTTTAAGCAAAGATGATGGAAGCCAAAACATATGAGAAACAAACAATACAGATCTGCATCATGTTTGCTCTTTTGTTTTGAGAAGAAAGATTTTTATTGATCTTGTGAGGCTAGTGGTGTATATCAACTATTAAAAAGTCTGAGTTATGTTTTTTGTTCCCAATATGAACAAAATGTTCACTTTTGCTTTTGATTTTACATTTGTTAACTTTTTAAATTTTTCTTAAAGAGAATCATAAAATTGTACAAGACAGGCCCTACAGAAATGAAACTACCATACTGAGGTTCTAATGTACCTAATTAAGACAATGTTTGATATAAGACTGTGCTCAGCAGACAGAGCATTTTGGTATTCAACAGTAACTTTGATGCTTAGTCTAGAAATCCACTGTCAAAATGTGGGTAGATAGAATTTTAACATACTGAATATGGATTTTATCAATCCCATTAAAAATGTGTGGAAATCCGTTTGATAGTGACATAGTTTTTCATTGTTAATTTTTTTCTAGAATTAAATAAGTTTGAATAAGTAGAAGTACAAATAAATTATAGTAGCTTTGTGGTAGAAGGTAAATATTTGTCAGATATATTTTATGCTCCATTGTAGCATTTTCCATGTAAGTATTCAGCTGCTATTTCTTTTTAAAAAATTAAGCTAAATGCACTTAAAACCTTTTGGGGCCATGAAATACATTTTTATTTTTGTTTTTTGAGTAAACATAAAGTTAGTAAACATTATTAATTGAAAAGGGTGAGTGAATTGATCACATAGGGCTTTAACTATAAATCTATGTATTTGAACACTATAATACAATGATCCTCTGTAAACTTTAGATTCAACAAATTTTAGTCACCTAAACTATATAGTATTATGGCACTTACAGGAACTAAGAAAATAAAAGAGTAGTAGAATATTTAATAACATTTGAAAGAAAATATATGGATTATTTTACCAGCTATGTAATAAAAAGTCAGTTTATAAGGTCAATAAAGGAAATAGTCAAATCTAATTATTATTTCAAACACTTTAAAAATGTTTCAACTTGGCAGGACCAATTTTAAGCAACATGATTTCTTTCACCTTTCAGAACAATTTCTAAAACAAAAAAGAATCAAATGCTGACCAGACCACCACATGATCAGTTTCAAGATGACTGTCAGCTGACTGTGCTGTTTTTGCATGTAGCCCCCTCCCTCTGCCTATAAAAGCTCTTATCCACTGATGCCCAGTGTGGGGGAGTTGGCCTTTGGAGAGGAGTCCCCCTCCCTGCCCCAGGTTCCTAGCATTCCAAATAAAACACACTTTCCTTTCCACCAAAAAAGAAAAGAAAGGAATGAAAATCTGTCATGTTCTTGCATTTAAAAAGACTGAGTGAGAACATGGGCGTGGAGTACAGCTGGTTGCAAAGAGAATGTCAATATACTCTAAGAAACAAAACTTTTCTTCAGGCCAATGAGTGAATCATTTCATGAAGAACATTGTGATTGGAAAAAGTAGCTTTGGAAAAGCCAAAATGAGTTTCAGAATGTGAATGAATATTTAGGAATATTTTTTATTTTGGGACTGTCATGCTTCTCATTGCATCGGCTGGATCCATTGAGTAAATTTCACACGCCCTGGTAAGATTATTTTACCTATCCCTGTTGGAACAATTTCTGTGGAGGAGTTAGCAAAACTTTTCACAAATTTAGCACAATCGTAGGCCTTGGTGATGATTTCTTTGTCATCACTGAAAAATTTTGAGGAAAACTTATGCTTTCTCAAAAGGTTGTGAAAGAAAATAAAAGTTGCTCAGTCCTGCTGGACTCTTTGTGACCCCATGGACTATATAATTCATGGGATTCTCAGGCCAGAATACTGGAGTGGGTAGGAGTTTCTTTCTCCAGGGAATCTTCCCAACCCAGGGATCAAACCCAGGTCTTCCACATTGCAGGTGGATTCTTTACCTTCTGTGCCAGCAGGGCATTCATTTGCATTATAAAAGCATAGAATAGGACAATAATATAAGCATTCTAGAAAAACTTGTAGTATTTCCTTCTCTGTGAAGAAAAAGAAAAACTGATCTTCATCACATAGCATGTGCTGTACTGAGCTTTAACAATTCACACAGTAAAGAGAGGTGATTCCTCTGTCGTGCAGGAGGAAATGTCTTATGAGAGATATCTTATGATATATAGTCTTCTTAATATCTATGACTTTTATTACATATTATTGTATGCTGTACTAAGGGTAAAAAATTCAGGAAAACAATAGTGAAACTAAGAAACATAAAAAAAATACTTTTTATAAAACCTTAATTTTATGAATTCTGCATTATTATTGAACATTAATAAGAAAACATGTTCTAAAATCACAGACATTATGATATCTAGGTCTTATAAACCAAGAGAATATATAAGCTTTGATTGTTTTCAATAAATTATTTTAAATGAAATTTGGCTATCTACTTGTAAGAATAAAAAAATCTTTTTAATTTAAACTAATAGAACATGATTGAACATTAATAACAGATTAAGGGAGATACGTTACACTAATTGAATAATTGAATATTTTTTGGAAATGAAAGTTCTAGAGTTGTTATTTCTTATTGTGTTTCTTATTGTGAATTTTTGAAATGTAAGATCAAAGATACTGCATATCCTAAATGAAGTGGATATGGTTAAACCATCAAGCAAGATTTTTTTTTTTTAGTACTTAATTGTGTCCCTATATACTGCTCTGAAAGAATTTATAGATTAAAATGTAGGGCTCTAGTCACTCTAGTGTAACAAATCACCTGAAAACATATGGGCTTAAAGCAACAATAAAGCAAATAGTTCTCTCTTGTGGTTTCTGTGACTAAAGGAATTTGGGAAGTTCTCAGCTGGAAGTTTTGGCTCAAGGTCTCCCAGCAGTTGTCGTCAGATGGTAGATGGAGATAAAATACTTGAATAATGCAGCAAGTGAGATTTCCACCTGTATATTTTTCTTAAAGTAATTTCACAGACTCTTCATAAAGTCTGCTTTCCTGGCCTAATTTGGGCTTCCTCACAGATCGACAGTAGCAGGTTGCTTACAGAGCTGTTCAGAATTCTGAGTGTCTTAAGTAAATTTGTATAGCCTTTAATCACCTAGTTTTGTTGTAGGAAGGGGGGCCCCCTCCAGGCCCGTAAGAGTGGGCTCTTGTCTAACACTCAGAAAAGAACTGTCCAAGGAGACACGTGCTGACAAAGCAAGAGACTTTATTGGGATTAGTTCCCAGGTTGTCTTTGGCCAATCATTCTGACTCAGAGTCCAGGTTACTAGAGAGCCCGGCCAGGGTGGGCGGTTTCACTCAGTGTGCTTCCCCTAACAGTTTCAGAACTCACAGTGTCCCTTCGGCTGGAGTCAGAGTAACAAACCTACATAGATTCAACTGGAGAGATCATTCATTCTATCACTTAGTAGAAAGAGCTCTGGAGATGTATTGTAAGAGAAACACATGTGGTGAGAGATATTGATGGGGATATTACTGATTTGCCACAATTAGTAACCATTAATCATTTTACTGAGACTATCCTAGTAATCAATCAATTGTAGTCACTTTCCAATCAAATAGAAACCATTCCTTTAAAAATGTTTCATTCTAAATGGAGACTTTGACATCTTAACTTTTAAGCTAGATTTTGATCAATTAATTATGATAGATATGTAGATTAAACAGAAATAATATAGACAACATGGATAGATGACTAGATGAAAAAGTGAAGAAGAGGAAAAAGAACTCTGGGATGTAAATTAAAGATTTTGATAAGCCACACTTTGGAAGAGCAACTATATACTAAGTTGTATGCTAGGAAATAATATGATACAAATAAGAAGGAAGCATGGTCCTTTTCTTAATATAGTTTATCACCCTCTGAAGCACATAAATCATTATAATTCAAGAGAGGATGAACTGAGACTTTTAATGCATATATGTATATATATGAATCCAAGATGGACTGTAATATTAGTAATAGATATAAACAAGACTGGTAAAATGAAAAGATCTTTCAGTTGTTAATGTCACTGTATGATGTTTTAACACTTCAGAACTTTAGAATTTCATGGATGAAAATGGGGTGATGAGTATATTTATTAAAATACAATGTGATAGTGATATATATTTGCCTCATAGTAATCTCAAATGCATACTGTGTAATTCATTCTAAGATGGACTGAATGCAAAAGAATTGATCGAAACTGCCAAGAGTCGGCCTTGTTAGCATTATTTCATTTATAATTTTACTGACAATATTCTCCTGGTAAAGATCCAAGACAGCAGTGTTGAAGTTGATGTGGTAAACCACAGGATTTATCTTTCCCTTTTTGACAAATGGATGCTCACTTTGGATTTTGTTAACATTGAGGCAGTTGACAGAGATGCTTAAGAATGTGGGTTATGGAGACAGGCAAGAGTTATTATCTCATGCTGACTTATAGTAGCCATTTGATCCCAGGAAGTTCCTTAGCATCATTAAGGCTCAGTTTCTTCATTCTTAGAATAATGATGATAATTTACATAAAAGGATTTGTGATAATTGTTCTATGCATAGTAACTCTGTCATTATCATTATAGCTCTAAGACTACTCTTCAAATGTAGTATACTATGAGTATTTTCACACAGCAAAGTTGTGTTACATCTTATTCTTAGTTAATTTCTTTCTGGAAATTCCAAATATATTAATATTTATATTCAGTTCAGTTGCTCAGTTGTGTCAGACTCTGTGACCCCATGAACTGCAGCACGCCAGGCTTCCCTGTCCGTCATGAACTCCCAGAGTCTAACCAACCCATGTCCATCTAGTCAATGATATCATCTAGCCATTTCATCCTCTATCGTCCCCTTCTCCTCCTGCCCCCAATCCTTCCCAGCATCAGGATGTTTTCCAGTGAGTCAACTCTTCACATAGGGTGGCCAAAGTATTGGAGTTTCACCTTCAACATCAGTCCTTCCAATGAACTCCCAGGACTGATCTCCTTTAGGATGGACTTGTGGGATCTCTTTACAGTCCAAGAGACTCTCAAGAGTCTTCTCCAACACCACAGTTCAAAAGCATCAATTCTTCAGCACTCAGTTTTCTTCACTGTCCAACTCTCACATCCATACATGACTACTGGAAAAACCATAGCCTTGACTAGACAAACCTTTGTTGATGAAGTAATGTCTCTGCTTTTAAATATGCTATCTAGATTGGTCATAACTTTCCTTGCAAGGAGTAAGCGTCTTTTAATTTTATGGCTGCAATCACCATCTGCAGTGATTTTGGAGCCCCCCAAAATAAAGTCTGACACT
>ML664183.1:21192844-21279604 GCA_007570785.1 Antilocapra americana | reverse complement strand
TTCACTTTCATTAAGAGGCTTTTTAGTTCCTCTTCACTTTCTGCCATAAGGGTGGTGTCATCTGCATATCTGAGATTATTGACATTTCTCCTGGAAATCTTGATTCCAGCTTGTGCTTCTTCCAGTGCAGTTTCTCATAATGTACTCTGCATATAAGTTAAAAAGCAGGGTGACAATATAAAGCCTTGATGTACTCCTTTTCCTATTTGGAACAAATCTATTATTCCATGTTCAGTTCTAACTGTTGCTTCCTGACCTGCATATAGGTTTCTCAAGAGATAAGTCAGATGGTCTGGTATTCCCATCTCTTGAAGAATTTTCTACAGTTTATTGTTATCCACACAATCAAAGGCTTTGGCATAGTCAGTAAACCAGAAATAGATGTTTTACTGGAACTCTCTTGCTTTTCTGATAATCCAGCGGATGTTGACAATCTGATCCCTGGTTCCTCTGCCTTTTCTAAAACCAGCTTCAACGTCTGGAAGTTCATGGTTCACGTGTTGCTGAAGCCTGACCTGGAGAATTTTGAGCATTACTTTACTAGTGTGTGAGATGAGTGCAATTGTGCAATAGTTTGAGCATTCTTTGGCATTGCCTTTCTTTGGTATAGGAATGAAAACTGATCCTTTTCAGTCCTTTGGCCATTGCTGAGTTTTCCAAATTTGCTGGCATATTGAGTGCAGCACTTTCACAGCATAGTCTTTTAAGATTTGAAATAGCTCAACTGGAATTCTATCACCTCCACTAGCTTTGTTTATATCGATGCTTTCTAAGGCCTACTTGACTTCACATTCCAGGATGTCTGGCTCTAGGTGAGTGATCACACCATCACGATTATCTGAGTCATGAAGATCTTTTATGTACAGTTCTATTGAGTATTCTTGCCACCTCTTCTTAATATCTTCTGCTTCTGTCAGGTCCATATCATTTCTGTCCTTTATCAAGCCCATCTTTACATGAAATGTTCTCTCAGTATCTCTAATTTTCTTGAAGAGATCTCTAGTCTTTCCCATTCTGTTGTTTTCCTCTATTTCTTTGCATTGATCTCTAAGGAAACTTTTTTTGTCTCTCCTTGCTATTCTTTGGAACTCTGAATTAAAATGGGTATTTCTTTCCTTTTCTCCTTTGCTTTTCACTTCTTTTCACAGATAATTGTAAGACCTCCTCAGACAGCCATTTTGTTTTTTCACCTTTCTTTTTCTTGTTCTTAATCCCTGTCTCCTGTACAGTGTCATGAACCTCCATCCTTAGTTCATCAGGCACTCTGTCTATCAGATCTAGTCCCTTAAATCGGTTTCTCACTTCCACTGTATCATCGTAAGGAATTTTATTTAGGTCATATCTGAATGATCTAGTGGTTTTCCCTACTTTCTTCAATTTTAGTCTGAATTTGGCAATAAGGAGTTCATGATCCAAGCCACAGTCAGCTCCTGATCTTATTTTTGCTGACTCTACAGAGTTTCTCCATCTTTGGCTGCAAAGAATAAAATCAATCTGATTTTGGTGTTGATCATCTGGTGATGTCCATATGTATAGAGTCTTCTCTTGGGTTGTTGGAAGAGGTTGTTTGCTATGACCAGCGTATTCTCCTGGCAAAACTATTACCGTGATATTGAATGGTTTGCCTTGGAAACGGACAGAGATCATTCTGTCATTTTTGAGATGTTAATATAATATTTTAGATTAATTAATATATTATATTAATATATTTCAAATATTAGCAGACGTTAATATAATTTCATAGTATATTAAAGAGTACTTTGATGAGATAGATCACAACAAAGGCTCATTCAAAGGTAACATTGAACGATAGTCAAGGATTAAGTTGCTTTCCCTTCAGTTAAGTATAAAGGAAGTAATAAGTTAATTGGAAGAATACACAGAAGGATTGACTTAGTTATATTAAGGTTAAAGTAAATGTTTGATCTTCCTTTGAGAAACACTGGATCTCAGGAAGTAGGAGGAGAGACCCATAAGGTCCAAGTAGCTCAGAATTTTCAAATTGCTACATTTTCTATCATTGGATTATAGTGAAGCCATGTAGCGGCAAGGACATCATTACTTAAGCTTCCCTTCTGTAAAATGAAATACTTCTAGATATTTGCTGTGTATTTCTGATTCTATTTGTTGTTCCAGCATTGGCCCTAAAGCAGATCAGTTTAAGTCTACCCTGTGGGAAGGTATTCAAATTTATTTATAATTATTTTCATATTTTATTTTTCAGTTCATTAAAATTGAACTAATAAAAGTGAATTACCTTGGCTTTTTAAAGTTTGTTGTGGATGACCAAATAGGTTGTTAGGTTAAAAACATTTTTTTTTCTGCTGACATAAAGAGTAGAAAAATACCAGAGTTTCTCATTTCCCTTTGAAAATATGTTATGTCCATAAATATGGCTGGTGTTTTGACACAAACCTTCTATAAGCCTTCTGATGCTGTAAGATGTGGCTTCCTAAACAAGTAATAACATACCTTGAAATGCTTCTGGTTTAGTAATTGTATCTTTCTTCCTTATGCAGCATCATGTAGAACCTAAATGAGCTACTTGATTTTTGTTATAGCCATTACCAATTGTTCTGCATTTAGGAGGTATGAGCTGTGAAAGAGACTGATCCAAGTTTAAATACTAGTTCCTATATCCATTTATTTAAGTGATAGCTATATCTAAATCTATTTAAGTGATGTCTATACCTATATATGGCATCTTCTATTTATTAGGGATTTCCTTAGGACCAGGAACACAATGCTGAGGAACATGTAGTCTCTGGCCTCTAGGAGCTTGCAGTCCATAGAAGAGACAAGTAAGCATTTGCTATGCAGTGCTATAGATTAGGAAAAATCTGAGCATTGGTTTGCAAAGATTCACAGGAGGAACATGATACTGTCCCAGTGTGTACCATAGCTGAGAGGAAAAATAAAAGATACAAATAGCTGAGAAAAGAAGAGAAGTGAAAGGGAAAGAGGAAAAGAAGAGGTATACCCATTTGAGTACAATGTTCCAAAAATTAGCAATGAGAGCTAAGAAAGCCTTCCTCAGTGATGAGTGCAAAGAAATAGAGGAAAACAATAGAATGGGAAAGACTAGAGATCTCTTCAAGAAACTAAGAGATACTGAGGGAACATTTCATGCAAAGATGGGCACAATAAAGGAGAGAAGTGGTATGGACCTACCAGAAGCAGAAGATACTAAGAAGAGGTGGCAAGAATACACAGAAGAACTGTACAAGAAGATCTTTACGACCCAGATAACCACAATGGTGTGATCACTCACCTGGAGCCAGACATCCTGAAATGCAAAGTCAAGTGGGCTTTAGGAAGCATCACTACAAACTAAGCTAGTGGAGGTGATGGAATTCCAGTTGAGCTATTTCAAATCCTAAAAGATGATGCTGTGAAAGCATTGCACTCAATGTGCCAGCAAAATTTGAAAACTCATCAGTGGCCACAGGACTGGAAAATACCAGTTTTCATTCCAATCCCAAAGAAAGGTAATGCCAAAGAATGTTCAAACTACCACACAATTGTACTCATCTCACACGCTAGCAAAGCAAAGGTCAGGAGTGTCCTGCCAGGCTTCAATAATATGTGAACCATGAACTTCCAGATGTTCAAAGATTTAGAAAATGCAGAGGAACTACAGATCAAATTGGCAACATCTGCTGGATCATCAAAAAAGCAAGAGAGTTGCAGAAAAACATCTACTTCTGCTCTATTGACTATTATAAAGCCTTTAACTGTATGGGTCGCAACAAACTGTGGAAAACTCTTAAAGAGATGAAAATACCAGAGCACCTGACCTGTCTCCTGAGAAATCTATATGCAGGTCAAGAAGCAACAGTTAGAATTGGATATGGAAGAGCAAACTGTTTCCAGTTCGGGAAAGGAGTACTATCAAGGCTGCATATTGTCACACTGGTTATTTAACTTATATGCAGAAAGCATCATGAGAAACACTGGGCTGAATGAAGCACAAGCTGGAGTCAAGATTGCCAGGAGAAATATCAGTAACTTCAGATACACAGATGATACCACCCTTATAGAAGAAAGCAAAGAAGAATTAAAGAGCCTCTTGATGAAGATGAAAGAGGAGAGTGAAAATATTTGCTTAAAACTCAACATTCAGAATGCTAAGATCATGGCATCCCATCACTTCATGTCAAATAGATGGGGAAACAATAAAACGGTGACAGACTTTATTTCCTTTGGCTCCAAAATCACTGCAGGTGGTGACTGCAGCCATGAAATGAAAAGATACTTGCTCCTTGGAAGAAAAGTTATGACCAGCCTGCTGCTGCTATTAAGTTGCTTCAGTCATGTCTGACTCTGTGCCACGCCATACATGGCAGCCCACTGGGCTCCCTCGTCCCTGGGATTCTCCAGGCAAGAACACTGGAGTGGGGTGCCATTTCCTTCTCCAATGCATGAAAGCAAAAAGTGAAAGTGAAGTCGCTCAGTTGTGTCAGACTCTTAGCGACCCTATGGACTACAGTCCACCAGGGTTCTCCGTCCATGAAATTTTCCAGGCTAGAGCACTGGAGTGGGGTGCCATTGCCTTCTCTGTATAACAAGCCTAGACAGCATATTAAAAAGCAGAGACATTACTTTGCTAACAGAGGTCAATCTATGAAAGGTATGGTGTTTCCAGTAGGCATGTATAGATGTGAAAGTTGAAGTATAAAGAAAGCTGAGTGCTGAAGAATTGATGCTTTTGAGCTGTGGTGTTGCAGAAGACTCTTGGACTGCAAGGAGACCAAATCAGTCAATCCTAAGGAAAATCAGTACTGAATAATCATTAGAAGGACTGAAGCTGAAGCTTCAATGCTTTGGCCACCTGATGCAAAGAACCGACTCATTGGAAAAGACCCTGATGCTGGGAAAGTTTGAAGAAGGGAAGAGAAAGGAATAACAGAGGATGAGATGGTTGGATGATATCACTGACTTAATGGACATGAATTGAACAAGCTCCAGGAGTTGGTGTTGGACAGGGAAGCCTGGTGTACTACAGTCCATGAGGTCCCATAGAGTTGGACACGACTGAGCAACTGAACTGAACTGAGCTAGGAGTTACAATCGCCAACTCTTGTGTGTTTGATCTGACGTGAGGTGAGAGAGTATTAAGAATCAAGAGTGACTCTCAGATTATCAGTTCAATAAATGTGTAAATAGAATTATCCTCTGTGGAAAGGAAGAGCACTGGACCACAGTGAAAATTGTAAGGTATAATGGAAGAGAAATTTCACATTTCTTTTGAGTTTTTGGCAAATCCAAACCACTGTACCACCTGGGAACCCTGATATCTAACAAGCAGATGGTATGTGGGAATGGTCTTGTGTTCTAGAGATGAAAACATGGGACTCATTTGCTTCACTGGTAAATGTATTTACTGGAATGAAACAGAAGCCTGTGAAGAGATGTGAACTTTAATACATTGACAGGAGTGCCTAGGATAGAATCTAAATGTTTTCAAAATTTAAAGAAACTAGAGAAAGAAGAGTCACTAAAAGAAATAAAAAAGCACCAGACACAGGTAGAGGAGAAAACCAAGAGAGTGTTTTTTTAATCGCAATTCAAGGGAATCGATTCTAGTAAGAGAGATTTTTAAAGTTTCTGAAAAGTATTGAAAGGTCAAGGGAAGGGGACATTGAAGACTATGGCCCCTCTGAGAGACAGTAAAATGTCTGATTGGTCATAGAATCCACATTCAAGTATTGGAGCTGTAAGTGGGTGGTAAGGAAAACCTTCTTGAAAAATTTTAAGGAGGGGAAGGAGAGTGATAGCTGGAAAAAAACAGTTATTTTAAGTTTTGATCATATAGTTGTGTTTGTTTTTGGTATTTTGGTGTTGGGAGAGAATATATAGATCTTAGAGAGAAGATATATTCTTCTTGACTGAACGCAATTATTGGTATTCGGGATTGTGTTATGAAAACATTTTATAACTTATACCCTCAAAACATTTTCCTCATTTCCGTTAGTTACCTACTCGACAGCCTTAATGAATTAAGAATTGTGGAGATGTACTTAATCTTGGAAAAAGATTTATAGTTAAGCTTCCTTAGCAATTTTGAGTCTGCTAAGGTATGTTTATAAATACCAGATAGCATTGGAGATGAAGTTTTCTAAAAATGAAAAAAACATCCTGTTGTGAAGAGATCATGGTTTCTGAAACTTCCATTTTGAAAATAGCTTGTGTTCATCTCTTTCAACTCATAGGACTATAGTTATTTTTTACTGAGAAAACTCTAAGTGTACAAATACATTTCTGAAATTCAATCATGTGGCTATCACTGAATTCTTACTGAATGTACAGTTTCAAAGAAAAAAATTGACAAGCTAGCAAATGTTAGAATAGAACTGCACAGTTAAAGAATCTCAGAATTGGAATATCCCATGAAATCAATTAAATCAAACACTCCATCAGTGTTTGGATCCCTGGACAATTTATGTATGTTTTTGTCTCCCCGTAAGTTTTTCTCAGGTAAAATAATAATAATAATAATAATATTATTTTATAATTATAATAAATTTTAGGGTAAATAACAATAAGACAAAAAATATGTATTAATGCGTATATATATATATATATATGGAATCAAGAAAGAGTGTACTGATGATCCTATTTGCAGGGCAGCAAAGGAGATGCAAACATAAAGAACAAAGTTAGGGTCACAGTGTGGGAAGGAGAGGGTGGGATGACTTGAGAGAATAGCATTGAAAAATATATATTATGATATGTCAAATAGCCAGTGGGCATTTGCTGTTTGACATAGGGAACCCAAAGCAGGTGCTCTATGATGACCTAGAGGGGTGGGATGAGGAGGGGGGTGGGGGGAAGTTTAAGATGGAGGGTAGATATGTATTCCTATGACTGCTTCATGTTAATGTATGGCAGAAACCATTACAATATTGTAAAGTAATTATCCTCAAATTAAAAATAAAATTAAATTAAAAAATGTTAGAAACAAATCCCTGGAGAAAATGTTCAGATTTATGTTGCCAAGATTCTGTTGCATTATTCTGTATATATTTCATGTTTGACAATTCCAATGTATTTCTGAAACTCTACTTATAAAAAAGATATGGAACAACTATGAGGAAAACTATAGAAAAAAAAATAGCTTTCAAACTGACAATTATAGATACATAGTGGAGTGGCCCTGCTTATTATTACAGATCCTTTTTGATACTCTATTCCTTATTGCCCTATACTACAAAGTTATAATCTTATTAAGAATGATCAGGCTACTTTTATATTGTCCTTAGGATTTAAAAAGAATTGTCAAGGTAGATCAACCACAATTGACATTAATCGGATCTATTTTCTCAAACAGTGACCTGTATTTTGAAAAAATAGCATATTTGATTCAGGATTTAATTAGGTTGAAATTTCAAATTCTACTTACATTATTAAAAATCAAATTTCTGTTAACAGTATAAAAGTAAAACCGACTATCATACATATGTTCATATTAGGGTCCCTTATTAATACAGATTCCCAAAACATATTCACTGTCTTTCCAGGGCTGACCCTTATTATCTTTCTTTAAGTTGTTTGACTTGGTTGGGGTAAAATTTAGAGTAGGAAATGTTAGGCTCAATTCAAGAGATTTGGGTAACAACAAAGTTAATAAAATTGTGTGCTTTATTATGACATTTTACTACATGAATCACATGGTATATTTTGTATTTGATCCTTTAGAAGGGGGGATTGGTGGAATGTCTATCAGGAGTGTTAGTCCCTCAGTCATGTCCGATTCTTTGCTGTCCCATGTACTGTAGCCTGTCAGGCTCCTCTGCTCATGAAATTCCACAGGCAAGAATACTGGAGTGAGTTGCCATTTCCACATTTCCATATGAATAAGCTTCTTCAAATAATGAACAAATGCTGATGGGATATTTATTTTAACTCATTCAGGAATTGGATTCTGTACCATGCACCTAAGTTGTGATAATAGATTAAATCTTTCTCAGGTATGTGAAGTGAGGAAAAAAAGTACCAATAACACTTAATGCTTCTGAGATGAAGAATGATGATCGGAGACTTATGCCTCAGTAGTGTGCACAGATCTTTTTGTCACAGGAGGTCCCCAAAGTAACTGTGAAGGGAATTCAGATCTGTTCAGTTCAGTTCAGTTGCTCAGTCATATCTGACTCTTTGTTATCCCATGGACTGCAGCACACCAGGCTTCCCTATCCATCACCAACTTCTAGAGCTTGCTCAAACTTTTGTCCATCGAGTCAGTGATGCCATCCTACCATCTCATCCTCTGTCTTCCCCTTCTTCTCCTGCCTTCAATCTTTCCCAGCATCAAGGTCTTTTCCAATGAGCCAGTTCTTCTCATCAGGTGGCCAAAGTATTGGAGCTTCAGCATCAGTCCTTCCAGTAAATAGTCAGGACTGATTTTCTTTAAGATTGACTGATTTGATCTCCTTGCAGTTCAAGGGACTCTCCCGAGTCTTTTCCAACAATACAGTTCAAAACCATCAGTTCTATAGTGCTCAGCTTTTTTATGGTCCAACTCTCACATCCATATATGACTACTGGAAAAACCATAGCTTTGACTAGATAAACCTTTGTCAGCAAAGTAATATCTCTGCTTTTTAATATGTGTCTAGGTTGATCATAGCTTTTCTTCCAAGGAACAAGCATCTTTTAATTTCATGGCTTCAGTCACCATCTGTAGTGATCTTGGAGCCCAAGAAAATAAAATCTGTCACTGTTTCTATTGTTTCCCCATTTATTTGACATGAAGTGATGGGACTGGATGCCATGATCTTTGTTCTTTGAACGCTGACTTTTAAGCCAGATTTTTCACTCTCCTCTTTCACTTTCTTTAAGAGGCTCTTTAATTCTTCTTTGCTTCTGCCATAATGGTGGAATCTGCATATCTGAGGTTATTGATATTTTTCCTGGCCATTTTGATTCCAGCTTGTGCTTCATCAAGCCTGGCATGTTACTTATTAATTTTTGAAAAGTGATGAGAGGTTCCTAAGTGCTCATTTTGAGGGGAGGGTCATTTAGAGATTATTTAAAAGTATACAGACTGAGAAAATATTCAACATGTTATTACTTTTCAGTAAAAAAAAATGTTTATATTAAGTATCTGATCAGATTGAAACTAAGAGATCTGCTCTGAATATGAGTTGTTTCCCTTGATCTGTGTTTTCAAGTTACAACTACTAATGACTGGAGCTAACTTTTCTCTCTAACAGCATAAGTGACTGACTGAAAAATTGTCCAAGTTGTTCTAACTCTTCACATGAATTCTGGCTTGAGCAAACTGATGATATCATCAATGTCTTTGTCTACCATATTCCTTTCCTTTCTTTTCCACTTTCTTTGACTCAGACACATTTTTAGGAATATCTGCTCATATATATGTTTTTTGTATGCCAGTCTTAGTTACTACCATGTTGCCAGTAGCTTTGCCCGACACCCTGTTGGCACTCAATACTGAGCAAATAAATGTGCAGCACTTCTTCAGATAAAGTATCTTTGGATTAAGAGATGAGAGTTTTGAAAATGAAACAATATGTAAATATAGTGTGTAATAAACATACCTCTGTACAGAAGACTGGATTCTCACTATGATTTCATTGACATATATATGCTGAGCTTATAACTTCTTATTGACTACACTGGCACTTACCATAGCACAAAATGGGACAACCGTTTCTTTTTTAGGATTATGGGAGAAAAGAGGGGACAATGCAGACCTGAAACAAGCAGGAATGTTGGATAACTGAAGGCAAGTTGAGTTGCAGTTTAGATATTGAAGGGGGCAGTGTGGGGATCAGAATCTAGCAATGTGGTTATTAGTGAGCAATGATTAATTCATTCACTTTGCATATGAATTCAACACCAAGTAGTGCAGAATTTACATATTTTCATTGCTTGAAAGTCCCATAGAAACTTCCCCAGAATTAGCTTTCATTAATTTATTCAGAATTGTGTGAGAATTACAGAGGGAATCGATGATGTTAGATTAGATTTTATATTTCTTTTATTTTCACCCATCAGTATACATAGAAAGAAATCTAGGAAGATGTTACTAACAGAGAATTTTGATAAAAACTCAATTAAGATTGCAGCAATCTCTGACTCTTCTAAAATCTAATAGCTTTCTGAACATGCTAGAGCAAGAGACTTTGTGGGCGAATAACTTACAAATAATATTCACACCTTAACACTTAAGGTGCAAAGTTGTTCTCAGTGTAATTTATGCTCTCTTACTATAGCCATACTTGTATCAGTTTTTATCATCTAGATCAGGAAGAAAAATGTTGTTTCTTAGGCTGTCAATGTTAGTGTTTAAAAAAAATTGTTTGTTTTCCAGTTCTTTAAATTATCTTAAAGGATGAATCAATATAAAAATGGACATGAGCATGTCAAAGGCATATGTATCTTGGAAAATATCCCTGCTTCCATATTTCTACCCATTTCCATTAACTGCAGAATTATCCTGTCATATCACTTTTTGTCTGGAGTGGGACTTGGCCTTGTTCAAAATATGTGACATGATAATCTCTTGCTCTGGAAATTATGGAAGCTCTTCTACTTGAAGCTGTTAAGCAGGTGTAAAATCCTTCAGTCCAGCAGGGTATGGATTTGAAGAAAGACCATATTTTGGAGAAATCTGAATAACTGCAAAGAAATAAATCAACTGCCATCATCCTTTAAGACCCAGGAGTTGGTGGTGGCTCCAAGAGGAGGCAGTTGGAGCTACAAGATGAGACTGCCTGGGTTAGTGAACTGCTTAATGCAGTGCAAGTAAACAAAACTCCTGCCTCCCTTCCATACCTTTTAACTCATTTCAATCTGCTCTGCCACATGAAGAAGAAACCTGCTCAGCTCCAAAATAACTCAGGCTCCATGTTCTGTCTGTGGTGTTTAGTTTGGAAAAGCCTAGCAAATATACTTTATGCTTTGAATGAATGGCAGATTTCCTTCAACATCTTATCCATGACTACTTTGGGAGGTGAAGAGAAGAGTCAGAGGAAGACAGAATGACAGAATAAATTTATTTACAAATATGGGAGACAATCTTGTCTCCCCACATTCTGCTCTTTGGAATGAACTATAATAGTGATTATTGAGTCAAGAAAAAAAACAGTATAAATAAAAATGTCCAGAAATATAAGTCATTTATGGTAGATATTGGTGCTTTCTTATTTCATCTGGAAAAAAAAATGTATATAAATGCATCTAGAGGGGTATTCCAAGTGCCAACTAATATTTGCTGAAACTAGGGCCCTAGGAGGACTGTAAAATTTGTCTAAAGTTCAAAATGATGGTTTTAGAATTATAGATAACTGAGACCATTTTAAAGCCACCAAAATACTATGTTGAGTATTCCTTCATAAGTCTTTCAGTGTAGCAGGGTGGTGAAGGTGATTCATAAAACATTTTTTTTCCCCATCACCTAAATTCTAATGATGAAAGCTTTAAATGACCAAAGTAATTCCATCATTTACCTATTAAGTATCTTGTGTGTTTATATGTGCATTTATATAAATAAATACATTTTAAAATATATTTAAATAAATACTAATGTTATATGTATTGTATATATATATAGATACACATATATGTATCCTTCTCTCTCTCTTTCTCTCTCTCTATATATATTTATACACACACACACATGTGAAAGCTAGTCTCTCAGTCATGTACAACTCTTTGTGA
The DNA here is from genome assembly GCA_007570785.1 of Antilocapra americana. Lineage (NCBI taxonomy): Eukaryota > Metazoa > Chordata > Mammalia > Artiodactyla > Antilocapridae > Antilocapra > Antilocapra americana. The sequence continues at coordinate 21,267,919 of ML664183.1, read as the reverse complement.
CTCCACAGAGTATAGCCTACCAGGTTTCTCTGTCCATGAGGATTCTCCTGCCAAAAATACTGGAGTGGGTTGCCATTTCCTTCTCCGGGGGATCTTCCTGACCCAGGAAACAAACCTAGGTCTCCTGCATTGTAGGCTGATTTTTTACCAGCTGAGCTACCAGGGAAGCCTTGTACCTAAAACCTGTTTTTTTTTGTTGTTGTTGTTTTAAACATGTGTTTAATAATTAGTCTTAGGCTCAAGAAATCTAATATATTATCTTGGCAATCTATCTTCAGATTTTTTAATTAAAATCAGTAGACAAAGCAAAACTGAATCAAATTTTACTTTATACACTAATAATGTATAATGTCCTCAGTCTTTAGAAATATATATAAAAGTATAGCTCATAGCAAACAGTGTCCTACAACATGTGATCCCTAAATACCTCTGGTGGATGTAGGTTAAAGTTATATTGAGATATATTTTTACTTTTTATTGTATATTTTTGGAAATAATTTCATCAATTGCTCTGTTTTTAATTATATCAACTAATTAATCTGAGTGTTTGTATCTTAGAGTTATATTGTTATTTTTATGTGGTAAAACAATGTGTAATTTATAGACATATAAATTTATTTATATATATAAAAAGTTCTATAAAGTTTTCAAACATATTTAAAACAAACTTATTGTTTAGATACTTCAAATTCTTTATTTTATTAAATTCCTATTGATGCGTACATAGAGAAATTTGCCATCTGACTGGATATATTAAATACATCAAGAGTTTATCCAGTGTGATAGACAGATTTCTAAAACCAACCCTGATCTCATCACCTGGTATGAGGTCCTGCATTATCCTTTCCCCTTGAATATGGAAGGAACCTGTAACTTACTTATAACCAGTGGAATAAGGCAAAGCTTTTGGGATACTGAGTTTGTGATTAAGTCACAAGAGAGATGTAAGGTTTTTGTTTTCCTAGTACACATGAAGAGCTGCTTCTGCTGGCCTTGAAGAAGCAAACAGCCATGTTGTAAACTGACTAAAAGGAGGGCCATGAGGCAGAGGAAACAGTGAGCAGCCTCTCGCACCAGAAGGCAGCCGTCAGCCAGTGGTCAGTAAGAGGTAAACCCAGGGCCTAGGCCCTCAGTCATATAGTCACAACCAAAGGCAGTCATGCAGATCACCCAAATGAGCCTGTAGATGGAATCTTTCCTCATCAAGTCTCCTGAAGGGAACTCAGCCCTGCTGTCACAACCTTGACTAAAGCTTTGTGGAGTCCTGACCTGAACCTATGACTCACAAAAACTATGAAATAGTAAATGTGTGTTATTTTAAGCTGCTAAATTTGTGGTAATTTGTTGTACAATAATGCAACTAGTGGGGCCTTCCTGGTGGCTCAGACAGTAAAGAATCTGCCTGCAATGCAGGAGACCAGGATTTGATCCCTGGATTGGGAAAATCCCTTGGAGAAGGAAATGGCAACCCACACCAGTATTCTTGCCTGGAGAATTCCATGGACAGAGGAGCCTTGCGGGCTACAGTCCATGTGGCTGAGTCTCACAGAGTTGGACATGACTGATCAACTATCATTTTCAATGCAAGGAGTATATCCAGCAGATATGACCTGGAATTGAGAAGAGGTAGCATAAGTTATATATATAATATTATTTAGATTAATTGAACTATTTTGTAATGTATAAATGTTTTACTTTAGGGAGAAAAAAGTATCTATAAGCAACTATGAAATAGCTAAATATTAAACATGTCATTTAGAACATATTTTATAGGAATTATTTTTACATTTCTTAGTTTTATTTTCCTAGGTCAAAAGATTTTAGATGACATGAAAGAGATAAGTAATTTCACTTTTTAATGTTTAATCTCATCTAAGCTTAAAAATAGTTCCTATATTTCAAAATCCATCAGATACATTTCTCATTGTAAATTCACTACTCTTTAAGAATTAAACTTTAAAAAATAGTATGAATGATGCAGCATCTTCACATATTTTACTTAGTCACATTGTATATGTACATATGCAACTATATGCTTATGAAATTGGTTCTTTCACATTGCCCTTGAACTACTGTATTATATGCCTAAACTGTTCTTCTAAAGTAGTAGCCTCTTTGTTTGATACTTCAGCACAGCTGAGTATTAAAAGAAGATTATATACAACAGCTTTATCCCTCAAGCTGTTGCTATAAAACAGGCAAGTGCTGGGATATATATATATATATATATATATATATATATATATATATATATTGCTGGCAAACAAACAAACAAAAGCTATGTTAACTATAGCTACCTTGAATCCTGACAATAAAGAATTGTCAGAATAAAAAAAAAGACATGAAATCACAACAAAGATTTACTGATGTGAGTACAGATAACTTTCAGGCCTCAGGTCCCTGATTGAGATTTTATTGTGTAGTTATTCCCGACAGCTTAGAATTTCAACTCTAAGTGACCGCTGACAATAACAAGCCTAGAATGACTTGATTCCTGGCAACTTGGTGAGACTGTGTCCATAATGAGCAAAGCTATTTTGATATATCAAGAAAGCTTTTGTTCACTAAAGCTTTAATCTGGGTTTTAAAAAAAAGTGCCTTCTCTACTCCTTTACTTTGCAATTCCTATTGACTCAAGGACTCAGTCCTCATTCTGAAAGGATAGACAAAATCCTCTTGTGTCTGACTTTCTCAGTGAGATATATTGAGAGTAATGTATGAATTAGTACTGGTTTGCTTAACTTAAATCAGATACTCTGAAATTCTTCCTACCAGCAGACTGAAATCTAAAGCCCATAAAAAAAATTCTATTTAGTTAGCATATAAATTTTCTAGAGATAGTGAATGGAATAGGCAGTATTTCAAGTCTCTTGATAACAAGAAAAGTAGCTTTGTATTACCAGCCTACTGTTGGTAGGTATAATATAACCCTATCATTAAAACAAGTCAAGATTTCAAAAATTAACTACTAAAAATGAAATTTTTCATTTTGGCTAGCTATTTTCTTTTTATTGTTCATTAAACAACAGTGCACAGATGAACTGGCTTGAATACAAAAGTTTATAGTACTCTTCACAGCTGTATGTAGGATGTAGCTGATTTTCGGCATACAGCTGAAACATGATGTGTTTCTATTCAGTTTCTCTGTAAAATTCATCTTTACAGAAAGGTCTCACAAAATATTAATATAATTGCCTTTATGAATATTTAAAATAACACAAAATATACATTTCTGCACAAGGACAAACAAAAATACATGCTAAATATATTCAAATGTTTATCTATGAAAGGGGGCGTTGAGAATAAGAGCTGCTAAGAAAATAATTTTAGAAATAAAAATGCATTAAAAGAGACCTGGGGGTTGGGGGAATCCACCACTGTCTCTCCAGTGGTAGTCACCAAAGCTATATTGACCATGATGTTGCCAGTATGTATGTTTATGTATACATTTTAATGCAGTTTTTAAGAGAGGATGAGCACAACTTTTCTTCAAATTTAAATATTTGACCTTTTATTTTGCCATTTAAAAAAATAATTTTGTGATTAGTATTATAATGCCTGCATAAGTATCCTTAAAGTTATTTAATATAATATGCATATCTACTTTGCTATCATTTTTATATTTAGTGATTCATTTCATATGAACTTTTGGAAAAGTTCATTTTCTATGAACCTTTATATTATTTAATGATTCATTTCTTAACTGCATAGATAACATTTTTCCTATCATAAACTAAGTGAAATTCTAAGCTTTAATGATTAAATGTTAAAATGTTTTCAGTGTTTAAAATCTTTCTAAAGCTTCTAATGTAGCCAATTTATTCTTCAAAGTAAACTAATTCCACATGTGTGTCATTGACTTCTGTGCTTTTAATAATACAAAACTTTTGTTAACTTTGTGCTATGCAGTTTATATACTGTTCAATTCAGTCACTCAGTCACGTCTGACTTTTTGCAGCCCCATGGACTGCAGCACGCCAGGCAAGCTTGTCCATCGCCAACTCCCAGAGTTTACTCAGACTCATGTCTATTTAGAGTCAGTGATGCCATCCAGCCATCTCATCCTCTGTCATCCCCGTCTCCTCCTGCCTTCAATCTTTCCCGGCATCAGGGTCTTTGACAATGAGTCCGCTCTTCACATCAGGTGGCCGAAGTATTAGAGCTTCAGCTTCAGCATCAGCCTTTCCAATGAGTATTCAGATTTCCTTTAGAATTGACTGGTTTGATCTTCTTGCTGTCCAAGGGACTCTCAAGAGTCCTCTCTAACACCTTAGTTCAAAAGCATCTATTTTTCAGCACTCAGTCTTCTTTATGGTCCAACTCTCACATCCAACATGACTACTGGAAAAACCATAGCTTTGACTATACAGACCTCCCTGATAGCTCAATGGGTAAAGAATCTGTCTGCAATGCAGGAGACCCTGGTTTGATGCCTGAGTCGGGAAGATCTACTGGAGAAGGGATAGGCTACCCACTCCAGTATTATGGCCTGGAGAATACCATGGACTGTATAGTCCATGGGTTCACAAAGAGCCAGACATGGTTCAGTGACTTTCACTTTCACCTTTGTCAGCAAAGTCATATCTCTGCTTTTTAAACCACTGTCTAGGTTGGTCATAGCTTTCCTTCCAAGGAGCAAGTGTCTTTTAACTGCATGGCTGTAGTCACCATCTGCAGTGGTTTTGGAGCCCAAGAAAATAAAGTCTGTCACTGCTTCCATTGTTTCCCCATCTATTTGCCATAAAGTGATGTGGCCAAATGCCATGATCTTAGTTTTTTGCCTGTTGAATTTTAAGCCAGCTTTTTCACTCTCTTCTTTCTTTCACCTTTATCAAGAGTCTATTTAGTTCCACTTTGCTTTCTGCCATAAGGGTGGTGTTATCTGCATATCTGAGGTTATTGATATTTCTCCTGGCAATCTTGATTCCAGCTTGTGCTCATCAAGCCCAATATTTTGCATGATGTACTCTGCATACAAGTTAAATAAGCAGGGTGACAACATCCAGGCTTGGTATACTCCTTTCCCAATTTTGAACCAGTCCATTATTCGATGTCCAGTTCTAACTATTGCTTCTTGACCTGAATATTGGTGTCTCAGGAGGCAAGTAAGGTGGTCTGGTATTCCCATCTCTTGAATAATTCTCCACGGTTTGATGTGATCCACACAGTCAAAGGCTTTGGTGTGATGAATAAAGCAGAAATAGATGTTTTTCTGGAATTCTCTTGTTTTTTCTATGATCCAACAAATGTTGACAATTTGATCTCTGGTTCCTCTGTCTTTTCTAAATCTAGCTTAAACATTATGAGAAAATTGAACCATAGACATTGAGCAGCTTGGGGAAGATCAACTGACTGGTAACTGTCAGAATGGAATTTCAATTTCTATAGCCAGTTCCAGTGCACAGGTGCTTGACCACAGCCTTGTGTTGCAGTACTGTGAACCTTGTGACCTGGGGCTGTGAACCAGGGCTCTTGCTGGTATATACTACAGTGACAGTGAATGGACATAAGCTTAGCTTGACTTGTCCACTTGCAGGCCTACTCCAGATCTTCTGATTTATAGTCCCCAGGATTCTTTATTTTAACAATAACCTGATGACCCTTACACAAATAAAAACAAGGAACATATGACATAACTGATAACAGGACCTCCTTGCCTGAAATTCTGTAATGACAAGACAAAAATCAAACTTTATCATTTTTTGAACTTTTTATTTTATGTTGGAGTATAGCCAATTAACAGTGTTGTGATAGTTTCAGGAGGACAGCAAAGGGACTGAGCTGTACAAATACATGTATCCATTCTCCCCCCAAACCCTCTTCCCAAAAATCAAACTTTAAAACATTGCTTTACGAGTACTGTCTCTTTCTTACTTGCACCTGTAAACTAATCACAGAAAACTTTATGTTAAAATGATAATATTAATGCCTAAAAAATATTAAATATATGCAGTATTCCTTTGCTGTTTTAAGTATTTATAATATGTATCACATTTAAATATCTTACTAAGTGTTGGTAGTTACTATATTAATATTCAGATTAAGAATTAAACTCTCATAGGGGTTAAAGAATTAGTTCAAGGTCATATAACCATTAGTTATCAGGCACTTGCCAGCTCTAGCACTCTTAACATGGGTACTTATATGTCTCCTGAATTATAGACATAGCTCTAGAGGCACGAGAAATTATAATGTATTTAGAAGAATAGCAGGCTCTTTAGAGAAATAACTCTCTGAAATTTTTGTTCAGTGTAAATAAGAAACCTGACTGAGACTTAAATAAGTTCAATTATTTGCCTAGCTAGAACACACAGAGTCAGAAATCAAACCCACAGTCCCCAGCCTCTCAGACTTAGGTTCTTGACACAGCATGGTGCCACTCAATCCACGTTGCTGGAATCCACTCTTTTGAATTAGTTGCATGTTTCCATAGTTGTGTTCTAACCCTGAAGTTCACCCTAAATCACAGTTAAACTGTAAGAGTATGTTTATCTGAATTATAAGTACTTTCTTTATTCTTTTTGGATTCTCCTAATAGTATCTTGTACCTAGTCCATACCGACTTTTGTTTCATGTATATCTTTCACTCAGTCTTAATTTTCACAGACTCTCTTTAGTCTAATTTGAGAGCTCTGTCTGATCCATCCTGGATTATTGTTTCTGCCCCTTTTAAATATGCCTCCTTCAGTCTCTATCCACCATGAACTTTGCTATTCTTTTATTTGTTTCTTTTTAACCATTCTTTTAAAGATTTGTAATGAAAGGTGAAGTTTCACATTTTGTACTATGGAAGGCATATTTTATAGTGTTTAAAATCATGTGTTTCAAGTGTGTATTAGACAAACAAGATATTAGAGCTGTATGCATGTACTTTATTCATTAAACATTTGCTTCATATGTGAGGCTCTTGGACAGATGCAGTAAGGCATGTGTGTATGTGTGCTCAGTCATTTAGTGACGTTGACTCCTTACAATCCCATAGACTAGCCTGCCAGGCTCCTCTGTCCATGGGGTTTCCCAGGAAAAAATACTGGAATGGCTTCCCATATCCGGGGATCTTCCCGACGAAGGAATTGAATCTGTGTCTCTTGCATTAAACCTGTTCAGGGATTGAAACTGTGTCTCGTGCATCTCCTGCATTGGCAGGCATTTTCTTTACAACTGAGCTACGTGGGAAGCTAAAGATAAATTAAACCATGGCCTTGTTTATATAGTAACATAAATAAATTACTAGGGATACTAAGATAACACAAAAATCGTCAAATGTGATCCACGAGTTTATTTGACAATAAATTATCAACTTCCTTGGACCAATTATTTCCATTCCTAGAAAGTTATGCTGATAATAAGAATAGAGTAAAAGACATTTCTACAGACATATTAAAATTAGAAACAACATAAATGTTGAAATGTAACTATTTTGATTAATTGTATATGTGGATATATGATAAAACATAATAACGATCATTTTAATATAGTTTTATTGACTAAAAGAAAATCCCAGTTATTTTGTTAAAGGAAAAAAGGAAATTGAAATACAGTGTACAGAGCAGAATTTAATTTGACTTTAAAATGTATGTGGAGGAGAGAGACTTAAAGTCTAATCTATAATATTATATGCCTTATTTTTTAACAGAAATTATCTCAGGATCTGTTAGTGACTTTTTCTCTTTTGTTTAATATAGTTTTTTTAATTGGTCCCCTAAAATTCACCTATATTATCCTCTAGGATATTACATTTTATTAAACATATATTTTACCAAAATATCAATATAGAGATTTTTTTTAAAAAAGAAAATAATCAGCTCTTGTTGTCTACAAGAGTTCAGTTGGTAATGATCTGATTTTTGTAGGACATGAAGAAGAGATGAAATTTTCTGCATTCTAGCTATCTTCTTGATGTGTCATCAAAATTATATTTAATTGGATGTCACCAGAAATGAAGCTGACTTTGTCTTTTAAAAAAATTACATTTAATAACTCCTATTGTTACTGGAATGGTTTTCATAATACCAGCTGCTTTATCTAACCAACTATATCAGTGTATGGATTATTCCATATATGTGCTGTTTCCCAAAGTGAAAAAAATCTCCTCAAGCTAAGTATGCACAACTTTGTGTAAATGTTTATTGATAAAAGAATCTTTATTAAATGATCAATGTTTGAATTTTTAAAACATCAGTCCTCACAACTATAAAATGAATCTGTCTCCTGTAAATTCTCACTACTGTCCTACAGCCTTTGTCTTGAAGGAGGCAAATGCTTTCATTTCTTTGAGTTGTATATAAGGGCAACCAGGTTCTGTCTGAAGAGTCTGAGTTCACCTATTAGTTATCTATGACATACCTGTACACATTTTACTGCTTGGCATTTGTGACATGTTAGACTGACTCTGGATTATTTACACATTCTTCAAAATGTTTCTCTCTCTGGAAAACTGAACTTGCCAAAAAAGTGAATTTTGAATTAAGTGAGGTGTTACTCTGTAAGAATGAATGTGTATAAATATGGCAACACTCTAGAGGCACTGTGCATTTTTTTTCTTAAATAGGATGAGGATATGATCATGATAAAGAATCTTCCTTATCTATGAAGAAAACATGTGCTGTGGGGATTTTGTCTGTGTACATTTCATCTTGTCACTTTTAACCAACTTCAAGATATTTGCTCTGTCACAACCACACTTCCAAAATTGCTTTCAGTTTTAGCTTCTTCCTTCTGAGAGCCTCAGATGAACGTGTGGGTAAAATTTGATATGAACTTGCATAAATCCTAGACACCAAATGCTATACCTGATTTAATAGCTACATTTTTCATAGTTAAAAATAACTATGCTTTTTCACCAGTTTTCATGTCCATTTTCAAAATATTGTTGTGGGCATCTCATATATCACAATATTAAAGAAATATGTGCTATTTTATAGTATGTTTCTGTATAATACTGTTAATGAGTCATGTGTGCTTATAAGAACCTAGAAAATATATTTTTAGCTTCTATAGAATGTGTGAAGTTTGCTTATGCCCTAAAGATATGAAGATGTGGAGTACTTGATATAAAAGGGTAGATTTAAAGGGCAGAGAGAGTGAGAGAGAATGATGAAAGGAGATTAAGAGACTATTTTGACTTGTCAGTAATACTGTCACGGAATGTAAGCAGCTAAACTTCTTAATGCTGATGAGGTAAAACAGTAAAAATAACCACACAAAAGAAAACAGAGAACCACCAGACAGGCTGAGAGGACGCAGTAGAATAAAGCAGCCAACACTGATGATCAGTGGGGCATCAATTTCTCTATCAGGTTGTAGGCCCTGCTACTAATTAGTGCAAAGAGCTCCCTTGTCGCTGTGTGGTTTAGAGCCTTCAGCTCTCCCCTGCAAGGGCTGAAGCAGGATAGCTAATTGCTGTTGCTTCGGTGCCAGTGAATCAACGTGCTGAGCTAATAGCAACAGATAGAGGGCGGACAGATCCCTGCTAGCAGCTTAGAGTTAGTTGCTTGTGATAACTAAGGCAGTTGGCATATATCTCAGAACCGGAGAAGGATAGTATGCCTTCTGGATTAATACGTTGAGGTGTTTTTCTTTTTTTTTTAATCTCTAGTTACGTTTTCTTGATGATGTGAAACTGGATAACAATGCCTCCCAGAAACGAGAAGTGTGACGTGAGAACAAACCATCTTGGACCTAGATTATGAACATTGGTTGTTTTGAAAGGAATGTGCAGGAAAGAGCCTTTGCAAGAAAACTTGCTGCAGAACCTTATGTGGGCTAAAGATGAAACTTTAAACTGGCAAGTAAATTCTTTTTTCCCCCTCCCTTTTCTTGGTCTTTCAAATTTAAGGCAGGAGTGAAGTATGGAGAAAGTTGAGACTTTGTTTCAGCATAACGGATCTCTGTCATGAGATCACTTTCTGTCATGCCTGTTCAAAGACTTGAGCAGTAATGATGTACATGTAATTATCTGCTGGAAGAATGAGCACAACCCCTTGCCCCCTCAACCTTCTAGATTATTGTGTGGTATTGTAATTTTGTTGAGAAGTCAGTGCGATATTTGGAAAGACACGTGCTTTTGAATTATGATTCTATGGTTTGTCATTTTTAAAAAATGTAATTATAATCCTCAACTGTTTTTCCTTTTTGGTTGGTTTGTTTCTGTCTCCCTGACAAAATTTAGGAAAATGGTGTCGGCATTGGCATGGCATATTCGGTTTTTGTGTGTTCATGTACACATGCATGAGGTTTTGTTTTGTGTGTGATAGTTGAAGGAGGTTAGAGTTAGTAGGTGAGTTACAGTGGCTAACTCTGTTTCACAATTAACAGAATTATATTTTGCGGTTTGTAGTCATCTAGAGTATCCTGATATTTATATACAAATCTTTCAGTGTATTAGAATATTGGCTCCTTTACAAAAATATTGGAAGCATTAACCATTTAGAATTTGAATCCAGGTGGACTTTATCCCTGTAAAACAAAATGAATACTAGATGGTACTAACCGTTTTTCTGCTTTGTGATGTGGTCTTTCCATTAAACACATGCTAATGTGTCTCCAGCATGCACAGATGGCCATCATTGTGATGGAGTTGTAACGTGGATGCAGAGATCCATTGTCAACTCGAGTATAATGTGATGGCCTCATGTAAGGTTAACTCCAAGTCCATACTCATTCGCTTTTGCAAGTAGAGCTAATTGTCAAATCTGGTAACCAAATACTTAAAGCATAGGGTTATTGTGTTGCTTAAAGACAGGGAAGCAAATACTTGGTGAAAGAGGCACATTTTAACCACAGAATGCTTCCAGTAGTTGGCACACCTCGTTTGAAACTTTTTATGCACGCTCATGGGAACTTATTTTTCACTGCAGATGGCTTCTCTGTTAGTTTCTTTAGTTTTCTTTAGTTGTGGCTAAGTTAGTGCATTGATCTGTATGTTCAAGTCTTCAAATTTCAGCAACTCGATCCCCGTGACTGTGGACTCATTCTCCTATGAAATAGAAGTTCAGTTTAATGTGTGCCCAGTTGCCCTGAGTGGGGACACCCTCCTGGCTCAGATGGTGCTGTAATGTGCATGTGAAACAGGGAATGTGGTCTCCCTCAGTTTGCCACAAAAATGATCCTTAAATATCAACCGTTCAGGGACTCAAACAGATGAGCGTGTGTGCTATCTTACCGCTAGCTGCCTGTGTGGGATATTATGGGGTAAAGTTTTGAGTATTCTTTAGAAAGAGGTTTAAAAACTCTTGCTTTCTAAGAGAACTTTTTAAATTATAATATATCCATTTATGAGATTATTTGAGCTCAATGAGTGAGCTATAAAAGTAGTTTAAAAATTAACAGTAATAATTATAATTCTAAGAAGAAAGGATTTAAGTTAAACATTCATTACTGACTTGTTTCTTAGTCTTTCCCCATTTAAATTTTGCATAATCTGGATTGTGTCTTTTCACCATCCAACTTTAAAGACAAAAATAAACTGAAGCCCTTTGTAAAAATTCCCAAGAATTTTGATTCAAAGCTCAAGTTTGAAGTTAAACTCAAAAGGTAATTATTATTTTTCTTTGATCAAAAAAATGTGTGTCAAGCAAATGTGTATTGAGTAATTAATCTTTTTTGTAATCACTAGATCATGTGGGCTTTTGATAATGAATAAATAATAAAACCTTGTATAATAAGAGTACACAGTAAAGTTTAAAAAAAATAAGGTAATCCCCTAAATGTAAATTTTCTAAAGGATAGGTAAGTTTATTTCTTCTGTTGTAAACAAACAGATATAATATTAGGCAATAGGAACTTTCATCCCTACTTCCATGTGTAAAATAATACAAAACTTCTCTCAGTTGTTATCTCAATTTTTTTCTAGCATGTATGCATTTACATTTCATTGTAGCCTTAACATTGAGGGGGAGATACAGCTTTGAGTTTTACTCAGGATCCAAACCTGTGAATAAATTCAAGATGGCAGAAAAAATAATCTCAACAGAAGACAGGATACTTTCCGGATGGAGTGGATGTGTTTATCATCTAAAAGTTTAATTTTGCCTGAATTCTAAGAGTTGGTTATAGTCATTTTTTTCCTTTTTCCACTTTTTGAAGAGTTATTCTTACTCTTGTCATCACTTGTGTCTGTGAGCCATTTTGTTTTTCTCTGTAGATTCCACATGTGTCCATAGGGGAGGCTATAGAATTTTGTAATACTGAAAAAATAGTGTTACTTAATCTAGGTGAATTTTTATTTTTATTATTTTTATTTTAACTAAAAGTTTGCTTGGATGTAGATAAATTTTCTTTTGTACTGGGATTTTTATTTGTTATTACCTTGTAATATAGCAGACCATTGATTCCAAACTAATGATGACATATGGGGCTTCCTATATTAGTTTCATGCTCAAATATCACTGGTTGCATGAGGAAATATTGGAAGGAACTGTGGGAATTCATTAGGGCACGTAGTCAGTTTTGAGTGAGAGAAAGAGCTACTGTGAGTAATTTATGGCAAAATTATGTTCTCTTGGTAGAATCTCTGTATAAATTCCAAAGGTTCAAAGAACTCAGAAACTGAATTGATATGCAACCTTTATTCAAATTGAATACTAGAGCCACTTAGATTAAAATGGTGGCAGGACCAAAAAATATACATGGAAATATCAAATGTAACCATTACCTCCCTGAACATGTGAATGGATAAGGGGAGGCAGAATGAGGAGGTAATTTTAAATGTGAGTATAAATAGTATGGCCTTGAAACAGAATCACCACCTATGATGTATAAACTATAGTGCCAGATTTTAAGGATCACTAAATGAATATTATTTTGTCTCAGCCTGCAAATAAGTGAGACACTAATGAGCAAGATACACACACGCACACACAAACACACATACACTTTCTCTTTATTAATTGATATAAGGAGCAAAGAAATCTCAGATTCTGATATAATGACAGCAATAATTTTCCTTGCCTTGGCACATTCCCTAAACATCTCTAAAATAGCCTACCAGAGTTTTTGTAAAGATTAGGCAAGGTAATGAATGAGAAACTTGTATGTTGCTAAATAGTAATCAATTAATGGTTAATCATTATGATTGTCTACCAATTCCTCAAGATGATTGTGTCTCTGGGTGTGTATGTCTATCAACAAGTAATAATAGCAGAGACATAATATCCACTCTAAAGAATAAAAGTTTCTAGCTGGGCAATGTAATGGACAGATTTCCTTTTAGCTCAAGAGTAGTTTAAAAGTTGCACTCAACCTTCAATATCAGATTATGGCTATTGAAGCTATAAAGGTAAAAGGCAAAAGTAGTCATTATTTCAAGGAACTAAAGCATTTCTTTTCTTCTGACTGGTAAACGGAAAAATTCCAAGCTTGTTTGTTGTGCGGCTTGAAGGATAAGAAATTGACAGGAGGTGTAACTTTCTTTATGGCTTTGCGAGTGTAAGCAGTCTCAGGCTATGGCAGATGTGTAGTTCCTATTACTTTGAAAAGTCATTCATTCTAATGCTTAGTGAAAAGGCGGGTTTCAGACAGAATTAAGCACTGTTTCCTGAATCCGGGAGAACAGCGCTGTGTGCGATGAAGTGCATCATTCAGTCGGGAGACCAGCTAATGAATGCTCTCCCTGTTGTTTTCATGGAGGTGTCAGAATGAGCCTTTTCTGATTCTGCATCACTGAATCCTTATGGAAATGCAAATTGTTTATCCAAGGACAGTGACTTTCCTTTTTGCTTTATCATTTAAGGGACTGATTTTGTCAACTTTGCAACACGTCACTAGAATCCAGAGAGGTTCATTAAAACTGGATGAGAGGTTATTTCTTAAGAACTTTAAGTCATTGACTGTGAGACAAAGACTAGGGATGGCTTAAAGAGATACTCCCAGAGATACATGGTCAAAGAGAGATACAGAGGTAGCTACATGAAGAAGAGAAATAGACCCACAAGAAGAGAGAGAAGTAAGTTAGAGATACAGAATGAAAGATGGAATACAAGAGAATGGGAGCTGAGAGAGAAACTGAAATACACAGTGAGAAAGGAACAGAGTAAAGAGAAAGGTAGACACAGTGAAGGAGCAAAACAGAGTCAGAGAGACAGAGAGAAATGGACAGAAAGGTACAGGCTGATTGAAAAATAGGAAAGGGAAATAGAAACAAAAATTCTAAAGGTAGAGACAGAGGGAGATTGAGACAGGCAGACAGAGAAAAAGAAACAGACCTGATAGCGATAAAGAAAAACCAAAAGAAGAACAAAGAGGCTTTTGATGCAAAGATGGAAAATTGAGACAAACATAGAGGTGAGGAGAACAGATGGAACTGAGCTTAAATATGCCCTAGTCTCTTTTACTAATGGTGAGCTTGTTTTCTCACTTCTCAGCCTGGGCTTCTATCTCTAAAATGGTGGCCAAAGGATGTAATTCACAGTCATAGAGCATTCTGGCATAGGAGATAAAACCAAGGAATGTCTTAGTAAACAGAGATTGATATTTATCATCATTATCACCATTTATGTAGAATTTGGACAGTAAAATCTTTAGAGTCAGAACTCAGGTCAAATCTTGCTTCACCTCTTATTCTACAGGTAAATACTTTAATGCTAATAAATTATAGTTGCTTTACCTGTGAAACTCTGATATTATTTTCTACCTCCTAGTCTTGCTCTGCAAATTAAATGAGAGCATATTTTATCTGGGGCTTTGCTTTGCACAATGTATTTTAGCAGTTCCACTAACTAGCTCAGTGTCCAGAATTTAGTAAGTAGTCAATAAATATTTAATCAATGAATGCATATTTGCTCTGAATATTAGTTTCTACAGAGTAAGGAAAAGCTGAAATGATGTTTTGGAGTTTCAGTTGAAACACTGCAATAAAAAGTTTCCTCTATGCTTTGCAGAGAATGGTGGTATTAGTTTGCACAGTTGCTATAGTAGTGGTCTCCCTGAGTCCATTCTACTTTCTTAAGAAGAACTGTTAATAGTAGTTGTGACTATGAATATTTGTCTCTTCCTGGTAGTGACTTTTGGTTCTACCTATTTGTTTATTTACTACAATGACTATCTGTAGAAAAGTGATAGGAATTTAGAAAACAATGAGTGAATGTTTAGATAAAGAAGAATAAAGATGTACGAGGGACATCGAGAAGGGGGTCTTAGGAAACTTTGAAGAGGGATTCATGTATAAAAGGCCATTGCTGATGCCAAGAAGATAAGAACTAAGAAATAAAGGCTGGTTCAAAAATTAGAGATCATTACCGACCATGACAAGCAGTCCAGGTGCTATGATACTGGTTAAAAGATAATAGGCCTGGAAGTATTTTGATCATTGTTTTATTATTCTTTCCTGATATATTCTGTAGAGTCAGTTGACTGTTTTTATTATCATATCACTCCACTTTAGCTATTTGCAATGTAATTTTCTGCCCTCAGCTAAATAAGTTACTCATCTTCCACTTGCAGATTTAAACAATTTTGATCCTATTAAATATATGTTAATTCCTTGCCAGTAAATTATATTTGCAGTTATTAAGTCACCTCAAGTCTCTGTTTTTTGCTTAAAGTGTGCATGTGTGTGTATGTGTGCACACGCACACTGGGCCAGACTTACTATCATACTTATTTCTGCTGTAGTAACTTAATGTTGAACGTGGATGTTGGTGACATAACAGGAAGAAGGAATAAGCTGTTACAACAGCTCATCAGGAAGTTCTTTCTCCTGTAGCTTTTCAACAAGTGACAGGGTAGGAATTTAACAAGGGACAAAAGAGAAACAAGATTTTTAGATAAAGTACAGCTTTCACAAGAAGAGTACATCCTTGGGTGGGTTTTTGTGTTTTACTTTTGGGGGGTGTCATAGCGAAGAAATTCTTGTAATTATAAAATGTCTTGGCTGTCAAATCAATTTTAAGTTACAAATGGTTTTGAAGCCACATATTATGTTAGAAGTCCTTGTTTTGTCCTTTAGGAAAAGACAGCCACAATTTCTGATATGATCAATATTGCCTTCTATCCTGTGTGGTTAGGATTCTTCTTAAGGGGAAATTATAGTTTTGATTGAGAGTCTCATATAGAAAATGACTGAGTTCCCAGGGGTCTTTGATTATTTAAAAAATTATAATTGGAATTGTGAATTCAACTCCAAATTCATTGACCCATTAATTGAATTATTACAACAGTTTCACTATTCCCATTAGAATCAGGCTCCCACTCCCACTACTCAGCTGTAATGCCTAATACGAGTATCAGCAGTGATCTCCTATTTGCTAAATTCAGTGGAAGATTTCAATTGCCTCATACTCATTTATTTGCATTATTCAATTTTGCTATTTCTTGATCTTTGAATTTCTCTCCTCATTTTGTATCCCAACACTTTTGTTTTGTTGTTGTTTTTATTTTTTTTTATCTTATTTCTCAAGACATATTCCAGATTCATTTTCAGGCAATTAATTCTTTTTTTATGTAGGTCTTAGATGTTAATGTGCTCAGACATATTTCCTTACATTTATTCTCTTATTTCATATTATTGATACTTCTGATTTATTTCATCCACTATTAAATTCTTAACTATTTTCTGTCTGCAGATGGCAGCTAAAACGTAACTTTAACATCTCCAGATTTCATTTTGTAAAGTGCAGATTTGCAAAACCAAATTGGAATTTCCATTTGGATATCCCATGGGTAATTAAAATTCATTAAGTGTGAAACTAAATTCATGATGTTAGTCCACCTCTGCTTCCTAACCTTTCCTTTTACTTTCTCACATTTTTATTTCAGTGACTAATGACAACTAACATGAAACTGTACCAGTTTAAAACCTTGTATATTAGCCCTTGATTTTTCCCTCTCTTTCTGCTCATTTCATGAACTGCCACAATTCTTCTATCAAGTCTACCTCCCTATTAGCTTTAGAATCAAATTTCCCTTCCATCCTTTTCTTAAAGTCCTTATCATTTCTCACTTACTGCCCAACTCATCTGTTCTCCCTTTCTCCATTTCCTATGTCACTCTTCTTCCTTCTCTTGGCTTCTTCTTTTCCTCTAAAAACTGCCAGTCTCATGATATCACTACCTTGTAGATATATTTCAGTGTTTTTTCAGTCTATTTATCCATGCTCTCCCTTGGGTTCTCTCTCTGTCTCTCTCTGCCTAATCCATTTTCTTCAAAAGAAAGTAAAGACAATGTACTGTCCTGTGCAATTAGACGTCCAGATATGTAGATCTGAAATGCCATAGGATTTAAGCTCAGATGACTCCAAGATAAATCTTTTCATTTGCTTTTTTTGGCTAGTTGAAGCTGTTTTCAAAATCCATATTCTGGCTATTGGTAGCTTTGAGCTCATACGATTCAGCATGTCATACAAGAGAAAATAAAGTTCATGCTCTGATAATTGAACCATGTATCTCTATATAGGATCTACTTGGCTCTGATTTACCTGAATTGATTCACATACCTTAGGAGCTAAGGGTGAAAAATATTGGCTGGCTCATTCTAAGACATGACTACACTCTTGGTTTCTGAAAAAGGGTCAGTTCTAGATAGTATAGACATAGTATAAATTGGTTTGCAAAAGAGAATACTTGGAAATTATTGAACTGGTAAACATTATAATCACTCCTTACATTAAACCAAAATATTTACTTTTTAATACTATATTGGCTAACATATAATTATGTGTAAGATTTTAGATATGTTCTCTAATATTTCAAAGGTAAAAATTTAAAACTATATATAGTTTTTAGGCAAAGGACTGTACTACATATCATGTATGCTTATCTATGTAACAGTCACAAATGGTATTCGTTAATAAATATAGATTGTCATATTTGATCATTCAGATTCTTATGAAATGAATTTTCTGTTTTAATCTTTATGTAGAATATTTTTTGAAATATTTTATACTTTGGCATATGATATAAGCTACTTCCAATGCATATTTGTCAACAATTCTGTAGAGAACTTTTCTCATTTTTAAAAATAGCTTAATTAAACAATTAACATGATGTGATTTGAGCTTCCCTGGTATGTCAGACAGTAAAGACTCTGCCTGCAATGTGGGAGACCTGTATTCAATCCCTGGGTTGGAAAGATCCCCTGGAGGAAGGTATGGCAACCCACTCTAATATCCTTTAAAAAAAAAAAAAAAAAAAACCTCATACCAAGCCCAAGGTTATGTAGATTTTATTCTTTAATAGGTATGATTTTGCATTTTAAAAATTATGTTTGTGGACTCTTCAGTGAATTTTGTGTGAGTTAGAGCATTTGTATCTATGTTCATTTTCCTATGTGGTTGCCAGTTGCTTTAAGGCCATTTGTGGACACATTTCTTTCCTCTATTACACACTTCCTTCCTCTATTAAACTCTGTCCCATTGACAAGTCACTTGACTAGATTCACAGGGGTCTATTGTCATGCTCTCTGTTCTGCCTGGAGAACCCCCATGGACAGAGGAGCCTGGCAGGCTACAGTCCATGAGGTCGAAAAGAGTTAGATACAACTGGGAGACTAAGCACAGCACAGCACAGCATGTGTGATTCACTTGTAGAAAGGAAATTAAGCATTACTTTTTATATCAAAATTGACATTCTGTCTGAAGGTGAAATCTTCACAGGCAGATAGTTTAAGGGTACCAGTTTTTTATTTACTCTTCTAAGCTAGACAAGCAAAATCTAGAACTAACAACCCCAGTGATGCTACATAGCAATATTGATATCTTCTCATAGTTAACCTTGAAAGGAATTAGCAAAGACAGTTTCAATGGGTACAGAATACAAAAGCACAGTTGTAGTGATACGACGGTATCAGGACATGTCATCATTGTTTTAAAACAATTGTTATTTTAGTAATATATATGCTAAAAGGAAGAAAATATCAGTAACCTAGTAAAGAAAAAAATGATAAGAAATTATAGCTTGTCGTTTCATTGTTTTGACATAGATTCAGTAATTTATAACTTATCATAGTCCTAGAGCATCCTCCTAATTGGAAATTCTGATACTCTAATTATATTTTTCATATTTATGTCCCCAACATCAGTGACTTGTATGGTGCCAACAAATGTTTGTTAAATGAATAAATTAGAATTGTTTTTTTAAGACAGCCATTTCCTGTGATTCAGGGCTTTGTGTCTGATTTGGACTTTGTGCCTTTGATTTCTGTAAATGAGAACAGTATTGTACACATTTGAAATCTGACTTGCCTCAGTTTTTTAGAAAATACTATTGACAATATTTTGTCCATGTTTCTATTTGGGCTTTTGAAAGAGTCTTGTTAGAGTCTTCCATTAGGAAGATATTTTTCTAAAAGCTCTTGCTTTAATTGGTAGCAGATAGTGAAGCAGTATCATAATCAAGTGCCTATTCTTGGTGATTATACATGTCACATGTGATTCATTCCAAAGCTACATTAGAGGGTTTAACTGTGGTCTCCCCAATGATGTGATCCTCTTAAAATATTTCCTAACGGTGATATACTGATGAGTTCATGAGAGTCATGTTCTCATTTAGTTGCCAGTTTCACTTCATACATTTTAAAATCTCAGAATGATAACTGATGGTGATGATGAGACTTTTACTTCCAGTAATCCCAGCAATCAGTCATTTTTTCATGTTAATGTACTTGGAGAAGTGAAGGAGAATATTATGTAATAAGGGTGACCACTCAGGACATTTGTTGAGTGAATATAATAATTGTAGAATCTACAATAAGCACTTTAGTCTACATCTCTAAGAATTCAAGAACAAAAAAATAGATGAGGAAAGAAATCTTTAACAATGTGTTATCTGCTTCTTACATATATTTCAATATTATTTATTTTTTACTTAAATTGAATTTGGAGATTATATAAACTTAGTATTATTTATAGCCAATATTTATTAGTATTAAAATATCATATTTTGTCTTACTGAACCAAAAATATAGGTAAGCATATATTGAAGAAATTCTGTATAAATCCCTGTAAAATTTGAAAAATTTACTTGCTATTTTGATGTCTTTAGAAATAGTGAACAGATGTAAGTATCTAAGGTAAGATGTCCTTATCATGTAGTAGTACTTAAACAAAGATCCTCATTAACAATAATTACCAGTTCAGTTCAATCACTCAGCCATGTCCAACTCTTTACAATCCAGGAGTCCCTGCACTGCAGCACACCAGGCTTCCCTGTCCATCACCAACACCCAGAGCTCGCTCAAACTCATGTCCATTAAGTTGGTAATGCCACCCAAACATATCATGTCATCCCCTTCAATCTTTCCCAGTGTCAGGGTCTTTTCCAATGAGTCAGTTCTTCTTATCAGGTGGCCAAAGTATTGGAGTTTCAGCTTTAGCATCGGTCCTTCTAATGAATATTCAGGACTGATTTCCTTTAGGATTGACTAATTTGATCTCCTTGCAGTCCAAGGGACTCTCAAGAGTTTTCTCCAACACCACAGTTCAAAAGCATCAGTTTTTCAGTACTCAGCTTTCTTTTTGGTCCAACTCTCACATCCATACATAACTACTGGAAAAAACATAGATTTGACTAGATGAACATTTGTTGGCAAATAATATCTCTGCTTTTTAATATGCTGTCTAAGTTTGTCACAGCTTTTCTTCCAAGGAACAAGCATCTTTTAATTTCATGGCTGCAGTCATCATCTGCAGTGATTTTGGAGCCCAAGAAAATAAAGAAATAAAGTCTGTCACTGTTTCTCTATCTATTTGCCATGAAGTGATGGGACCAGATGCTGTGACCTTAGTTTTTGAATGCTGAGTTTTAAAACAGGTTTTTCATTCTTCCTTTTCACTTTCGTCAAGAGGCTCTTTAGTTCCTCTTCATTTTCTGTCAAAAATATATACATTTTTTTCTGAGTCTCCTGTGAATGATAACTGAATGAATCTAATCTTTTCTAACTTCCAAAAACATGAGCAGTCTATTTAAATGAGAATAATATGATCTATTTTTCTATATTTTACTCCTTTACCTGAGAAAATTCACCCAAGCCCAGATCAGACTTGGCTGGGAAAAATTCCCAAAGGTAAAACTAGATTTTCACTGTATATTCTATTAATAATTTATAGATATGAGAAAAATAAGTGTGAATAATGTGCATCTGTATATGAATGGAGATGAATATATTTGCTGAAGACTGATTATTTTAAAATATCTATTAGCATTTTGGTTATTAGTATCATCATATGACTCTGAAGAGTAAAATAAACTTTGCATTAATATGCCCCAACTTTATTTGTTTACCCTGAAAAGCATATAGACTTAATACCCACAAAGTTAACAAATAATGGTTTCAGTTATAATTACTTCTGACTTTATATCTTTTTTCACTATATTGCTGTTTTCCTCTTTAAGTTTATCGTGTATTTAAATGCATAATTGCACACAGTAGTTGGTTCTTTATATTTTCAAAAAGTTTTGGAGCTTTTGACTTAATTTGATAATCAGTTGTCATTTTTAAGGATGTGGACCCTGAAGTGGGATGGGTGATCAGATATTAAAAATCAGTGTATGAATCATTTATTAATCATCTCTTGCTAACATAATGCCATGTAACAGATGACCTGAAAACCTCAGTGTCACGAAAGAATAACCCATTGTTACTTATGCATGTGAGATAGTCAACATGGCCGCTCTGTTAACAAGACTGGTACCTCCATGTACCATGTTTTAGACATTTAATGAGTGTATTCTCTATAGATAAAAATGTGCCAAAGTGCCATTAAATTTGTTTGTTGATTAGATACAGAGGAACCAAGGTTAGTGTTATAACCTCAGTAGTGTTCCCTATATGCGTCCATTAAGTTTACTTTTTTTCTTTGTCTAATCTTAAAGACAACATGGAACTTATTTCATAAACTTTAAACTGTTGGGGAGTGTGTAATTTCCTCGCTTCTGTCTCACCACATTAAAAATCTGAAGCAACAGATGGACCAGTGTTATGGCTCAGTTTTATTTAGAAAGCAAATGAAAATACATCCTCAAGACAGGAGGGCAGGTCAACTCAAAAGATGTGAAAGGAAGAGATGCCTCCCGACCCCCCACCCCCGCCTCCACTTAATTTTGGCCTCTCTTTTTACGTGATTTTTTTTCCTCCCCTGATCCTGTCCTATGTTAATTGGACTAGCTAGGAGGGCTGATTGTTTTACCTCAGGCCCTCATTCTGGTCCTTGGACCTTCCTTTGTTCTATTTTTCATGGGCTTTTCCCTTCTTTTTCATTTAGCCACCACCATTCTGGACTCCTTTTTTCTATTCTAAACTCCCCAACAAAACTATATTTATCCCAGGTCTCCTGAGGCTGCCTATGTCCTTAGGGTTGGGTAAGTGTAGGTCTGAAATAGAGGCATTAAAAATTGTAATTGTGGAATCCATCATGGGATATTCTTGGAAAAATATAAATGGAATTAAGAAAATAGACTTTTGTCCTTCAGAGAAAAGTGGGGTTCCTTTCAGAAAACTGGGCAACTGAAGCATCTTTCTTGAATATGCCAGCATCATCTTATTAGACCATGGGGCTCAGCTGTGCTTGGGTATGGGAGTTAGACAAATTCTCCCTTGCATTACCTGAGCTTCCTAGTGACTGGGAAAAATCCAACAGGAAGGGGAAAACCAAGTGAGGGATACCAGACCTCTTTGCTACTAGTGTTGATAAATTCTTCTGTAACTACTTGGAAATAGAAGAGATTATTACTGAGTCCAAGCTCACTCTGCTCACTGCATGAAAGGCCAGTGAACCCGAGAGATGAGGTGTTGAGATGAGAAATATGACTTTATATGGAAAGCCAGCTGACATAAATGGCAGACTGAATCTAAAACTAACCATCTTTTTTTGAATGGCAGGTTCTTTTATGGATCAGAAATGAGGGGTGAAGAAACAAAGTAAAAAGCCCATCTAATCTTGCAAGTATCTCCTAGAATGGCAAGCCTTAGGCAGGAGGATGTGTTAATTTCTTCCTTCTTGACTTCTGTTGATGGACAGGGTTCTGAACACTGGCACTTTAGCTTAACAGTCAGGCTGAGGGGCAGGATTCTCTGATGCAGGCCATTATGTGTAATTATAATCACAAAAGCAGCCAAAAAAACAGATCTAGCCTGGAAGAGTCAAAATTGAGTCTTCCCTGTTACAGTTTGATGGTTTAGTACTCTTTCATCTTGCTTTGACTTACATTATTTTAACAATGATCTTTGCTAGATGATGGGGAAAATGGTGAGCATTTTGTAGCATTTCACAAAATGCTTAAATGGGCATTAATAGCCTAATACTAAGTATGTAGTGCCTGAGGCTCACACACTTAAGAAAGTGAAATACAGTGATCATAAATTGTGTAGTCAGAACTATAACTCATCTATCTGGCTGCAAAGTTCATACTTTTTCACAGTGTCATAGTATTAGATTATGCAATCATATGACATCCTCAAAACTGACCCTTCAAGTGAGTATATAATCACTAATATTGAGTGAGTATCCAGTTCTTTTCACAGCAGGTGACTAAATCACCTGTCCTATACATATTGCTTCCAAAGGCTGGCCCATTCTGTTTTATAGATTTGTTCCATAGCTTCACTGGTTAAAGACTGAATTTTGTTTTTAAAAATCCCTTATCTCTGAGACTTACAAACTTGTTTGAATTAGTTGCCACTATGTTTTCCCAGGACTGTGACAAATCTAAATTAACTTGAAGTTGTGCAGTATGTCTTTGTAAGATTTCTTTTGTATAAATGTAAACACACAACACCAGCTGTTGAGGTAATTGAAAGAATGAACCTTGTGTTTGAAACATTTCTTCGTACCGGTAATATTCTTTCAAAGCACTATCTTCCTTCTAGAAGAAAGTATATGTCTTGAGGAAGCAGATGGTAAAGTTGCTTAGTGAGCTATCATATTTAAATCCAGTGGGAAGTATAAAGATTTAGAGAACTGACATCCAGTGGTTCAAATATAGACAGATAAAGTTTATTTGAAACAACTAATAATTTTTGTTTATAAATGTGTTCCCTTGCAGGATCAGTACTTCATACTCAATTTATTAGAAAAGTATGCTAGTGTGATTGCTCTATAAAGATTACTTCATTCCAATGAATAACTTTTCATTAGTTGTAAAATACATTATCATTACAGGGACAGATAAACTTATATTCTATGTAAATGTACTATGATAAGCATGTCATTATTATAAATACATTAAAATATGAAAAAGGTCACATTTTATTTTCAAAGAATTATGGTTAGATTTTTCCTATAGTTGAAAACTATCTACATAGATATGTTAAGTTTTGTGAACGATACACATGTCATGTAAAATATGTGTGGCACTTCCTGTACGGCCTAGATCCCAAATGTATTATGTTCTAAACTACTGATGGCACTTACTTTAAAAAAGAGGCCTCGAAGTGAGGGACAAATTAGGATCTGAGGTGACTTTCTCACATTGCAGCTTTCATTATCCTTTACCATAGAGAGGCCTGTTGAGTTCTCTCCTTCTATATTTCTATATTTGTAACATTATGGCAGTGCTGCTTTTCTAAGAATTGTTCCATTTTGCTGCATCATTTTGGGTTTCTACTCTGTCTTTGACCTTTGTTGTCAATCAAACAACTGTATCTTTCAGTGCTACTTTGATTAATTAGCTACCAAACTTCTCCAAATAGTTCATTCTTATCTGTTAAAAGATAACTGACACTTCAGAATGTCTTTTTGCAGTTGTCTATCAACTCATGAATACAAATGAGACCACTTTCTTTCTAGCTCTTTTGAGATGTAATTGACACATAGTGTTTAAACTGTGAAAGTATTAGTCAGTCATGTCCAACTCTTCCCCACTCCATGAACTGTAGCCCACCAGGCTCCTCTGTCCATGGAATGCTCCAGGCAAGAATACTTGAGCAGATAGCCATTCCCTTCTCCATGGATCTTCCTGATCCAGGCTTCAAATCTGGGTCTCTGGCATTGCAGGCAGATTCTTTACTCATTGTGTTTAAATTTAAGGTATACAACGTGTTGATTTGCATACAATATATGTTGAAAAATGATTATTGCCATGGAAGTGAAAGTGGAGTCGCTCAATCGTGTCAGAATCTTTGCAACCCCATGGACTGCACCTGCAAGGCTCCTCCATCCATGGGATTTTCCAGGCAAGATTACTGGAGTGGGTTGCCATTTCCTTCTCCAGGGGATCTTCCTGGCCCAGGGATTGAATCTGGGTCTCCTGCATTGCAGCCTGACTCTTTACCATCTAAGCCTCAGGGGATATTAGCTAATTCCTTCATTTATTCACATGATTACCATTTCTCTTTCGTTGTTAGAACATGTAAGATCTATTCTCTTAGCAACTTCTAAGTATATAATATAGTGTCATTAACTATAATCACCATGCTATATATTAGCTCTTCAGAACTTGTTTATCCTATAATTAGAATTTTATACCATTTGACCCAATATCTCCCCATTTTATACCACCCCTACACT
This sequence comes from Antilocapra americana, assembly GCA_007570785.1. NCBI lineage: Eukaryota > Metazoa > Chordata > Mammalia > Artiodactyla > Antilocapridae > Antilocapra > Antilocapra americana. The sequence continues at coordinate 21,242,481 of ML664183.1, read as the reverse complement.
ACCACTACTATGCTCTGTTTGTCTGAATTTGGCTTTCTTGGATTCTACATACAATATTTGTCTTTCTTATCTGATGCAGTATTTGTATTTCACTTAGCATAAAGACTTCAAGATTCATCTAAGTTGTTGTAAACAGCAGTTTTTCCTTCTTTCCCATGGCTGAATACTATTCCATTCTGTATGTATGTATGTGTGTATATATATATATATATATAATATCTTCTTAATTCATTCACTGATGGACAGAAGAGATATCTGCACTTCCATTTCCACTGCAGCATTCTTAACAATAGCAAAGACTTGGAAAAGAGACCATATTGTATTTACATAAAAATTCTAGTTCCTCAAGTCCCTTTCCTTGGCTAAAAGCTTCATAATATTTTTCATAGGTTTTCTCCTTCAAAATATTTCCAAGAATACATGATATAAGAAGAGCTCACTTTTGTCATGATTATGACATGATTATGGTATGACATGAGTTTATTAGCAAATAGTATAAAGAATAATGTGCACACAAAAACTTACACACAAACACACAATTCTCAAGGGAGATGTTTTTCAGTTTCACATCCCTTGGTTCACAGGGCTTACAGATTTTGCAGTAGATAATATGCCTATAATCAGCTAATGGTGAGATTCAACATATCTTAAATATTTCAGTACTTACATTGGAGATCAGATTATTAACTCCTCATTATATTCAAGTTATAACAACTGACTTACATTTCCTCTATCTTAAGTGTGTTTACTTTGGAATAAGGGTTTTTTTTTGCTGATCTTGTTACAAAATGATCAAGTATTTGCTAGAACTAGCTTGTGGCACCTGAAACTAAGATCTTTCTTACTTATCACAGAGATCACAGCATATTTGAGAGCTACTTTGGTAAGTCAGTCAGTCAGTCAGTTCAGTTGCTCAGTTGTGCTGACTCTTTGCGATCCTATAAATCGCAGCACGCCAGGCCTCACTGTCCATCACCAACTCCCGGAGTCTACCCAAATCCATGTCCATCGAGTCAGTGATGCCATCCAGCCATCTCATCCACTGTCGTCCCCTTCTCCTCCTGCCCCCAATCCTTCCCAGCATCAGGATCTTTTCCAATGAGTCAGCTCTTCGCATGAGGTAGCCAAAGTATTGGAGTTTCAGCTTCAACATCAGTCCTTCCAATGAACACCCAGGACTGATCTCCTTTAGGATGGACTAGTTGGATCTCCTTGCAGTCCAAGTGTCATAAATTTATTATTGAAATGAAGCAAATGCAAAAAAAAACTAAACAATTTAGTTTTTCCCACTCTTACATATAAGAATAATTGTAAGTGTTCCTCATACTCTCTGTTTATTCTGTTAGTTATGATTTATGGCAGTACTAACCAAAACTAACACTAGCCAGTTTAATCATAAAGGGACTTATTTGGAAGATATTAGCCCACAGAATTGATAGGAATGCTTGAGACTAAAGCTGTTATGTGAAAGTGCTGCAGTAAATCCACATGGCTCTAAATAAAATACATTGACAATGATGAAGGAATACCACTGATTCAATGAATGAAGTCTATTCCTTTTTCTGTTCCTGTGTCACTGTCCTCCTAATTTAAATTACCAGGAATAAGAATAGGATCTACATAAGCTCTGCTAATTCTCTACTGTGTTCATTTTTGTCTTGGTAAGGGCAGGCCTCTGGATTTATCTTGTTGTCAGAGTATGACAGAGTAGAGGAGAGTCAGGTTTCTGTTATCAATGAAAAGCAGAAGAAATGCTGGGGTAGCAAAAAAATGTGACTATGCTTATGACTTGTCCTTGCTACCAAGCTTGGCACAGTTGAGATTATAAAGTATTTAGCCTTATCTTTGATACAGAGTTCTACTCACCAGCTGAGGCTCCTTGTTTCTTCCTTTTGTATTTTGGCTCTAGAGGACAGGTATTCTGTGCTCTAAATGTGGTTTTAGGAAGCTAAAATGAGGTCTGTTTTATTTTTATAGTCTTTCCACTTAAAAGAGCATTAGAATTTTCTCTATCTCCTGAATTAGTAGTTGTGAATATATAAGTAATAGGGGACATTTCTCTCCACACCAGCAGCATATAAGGCCCTTAAAACCATTCAGTGCACTGGGGGCAAAAAGAAGATGAAGCTCCTCTACTTCTGAGTCATACCACTGCCATTGGCAGTGTATCCTTCCCATGCAGTCTTTCATTCACATATGTCTCAGCTTAACACGAATGAAATGCTAGAATCTTTGACCCCTTTAAAACTGAGCTAATTGTGACTATATACTTGGTAGGCAATTATTAAATGCCTTTAATCTTATGTCAGTATACTAAAAAATTGAATCTAACCAATCAAGAGTAGAGAAATCCTTTTACAATTATATTTAAGGAAACTTGAAGTAATTATTATCTTTATACATATCCTCATTTTAAGTAAGATTATATATTATTTCATAACTAGGGTAAAAATACCAATCAACCCAAAAGCATGAAGGAAATAAAACCTGACCTTACAAATTTTACAAGAGTAAACAAACCTTAACTATTCACATACCTTGAGATTTCTTTGTTCCATCATGCTTCCATATAGCAGAAAAATTTTAATGATACTTATCCAGGGAAGTAGTAGCTGGTAAATCTCCATGAAATTATTAAAGAATTTGGGGACTGACATTTATGGAAGCATAACATCCTCAAAATACTTGGCTAATGTAGTATATATAGGGAACCTGTAGAAAATACCTGTATCTCTACACTGGAAATTTATTCTGGTGAAAGCAAGGGAATTCATCAATGTATCATCCTGAGATCAACCCCCCATGTTGAACTTACCCAGGCAAATACATAGCATTTGTATTACCTACACTTTTGTCTGCCTTGCCTGGTGTCAATAGATCATTGCCAAAATCTATTGAAGGGAATGGGATCTTGCATATTGTGACTGAGGTGCTTCTAATGACTCCATCCCTGTTTCACAGTGACTTACCAGTATCTTCCGATCTTGTCAGTATGCATGTAATTACTAACCCTTTTCAAGGTTTCCTTTCTTCTGCTGGCTCAATTATACTGGTCTCCTGAACTACTCCTTATTTCCAGGAAGATTGATTGCAGGAAAAAAAAAGATCTAAAACCCCATGCGACTAGCTGACATACTTTGGAAAACTCTTAAGAGACCCTCATTTCCAGCTTTGCTATAAATATCTACATTTTATGTTGGCAGAAATAAATCTGTTTTAATTTTCTCATTTTCCTTTTCAATTATTCTTCAAGTAAGTATAAAAAAGTTAAAGAAGTTATTTAAAATTAGAAATTCTGAATGAGAGCTTATGTGGAAATGAGCAATATTAGAAGAAACAAAGCAGTTTGAAAGTGCAAAAGGATAAATATACTTAAATGGGATGAATGCGTAAACTGAAACAGGTCAACTGCCGTCCCTATGTCTGCTCTGTCATGAAGAAGATGTCCATTATCCTTAAAAGTCTCCTCTAACTTAGACGAGGTGAGCCTCCTGTAGACAGTCTTGGCTCTTGCTTAAACACCACCCTGAAGTTCTGCTTGAACTTTTGTAGTGGGTACCTCAATGCATGCTCAGTCTCTAAGTTGTATTTGACTCTTTTGTGATCCCATGGACTGTAGCTTGCCAGGCTCCTCTATGGGATTTCCCAGGAAAGAATACTGGAGTGGGTTACCATATCTTTCCAGGGGATCTTTAGAGCTAGGGATTGAACCTATGCCTCCTGCATTGGAAGATGATTCTTTACCACGGAGCCAACAAGGAAACCCAAATACCTCCAAGATTGCTATTTTGTTAATTGAAATATATTTGATGTATATCAGTCCATCCTAAAGGAGATCAGTCCTGGGTGTTCATTGGAAGGACTGATGTTGAAGCTGAAACTCCAATACTTTGGCCACCTGATGCGAAGAACTGACTCATTTGAAAAGGCCCTGATGCTGGGAAAGATTGAGGGCAGGAGGTGAAGGGGACAACAGAGGATGAGATGGTTGGATAGCATCATTGACTCAATGGACATGGGTTTGGGTGGACTCTGGGAGTTGGTAATGGATGGGGAGGCCTGGCGTGCTGTGGTTCATGGGGTCACAAAGAGTTGGACACAACTGAGTGACTGAACTGAACTGATGTTGTACATCTTAAGCTTACATGATGATATACATGTTGATTTGATACATTGATATATTGTACTATAATCACCATCACAGTATTAACAGTATTAACATCTGTATTGCACCACACGTTTATCACTTCTTTGTAGTGGGATTAATTGAGATCTAGTATTTTAGCCAGTTTGGTGTTAATAATACAGTATTGTTGTTTATATTATGCATTAGATCTTCAGGAATGTCTACTAGTTACAAATGTATAGCCTTAAACAAAATTTCTTCTATTTCTGACTCCCGTGCTGCTGTTAACCTCCTTTCTACTCTCTGTTTTCATGAGTTTGGCTCTTTTAGATTCCACATAGAAATGAGATCATACCTCTTTTGTCTGACTTACCTCACTTGGCAAAATGTCCTCAAGGTGCATCCATATTGTCAAAAATGGCAGGATTGCCTTACTTCTGATGACTGAATAATATTCCTTCTTTTTGATCCATTTATCCATTGGTAGAAAGGCTTCTTTAATGAACACATAAACCAGTGGAACAGGCTAGAGAACCCAGAATTAACACCGCCCCCCACAAAAACACACACACATACATACGATCAACTGATATTTACAATGTAGGCAAGAATACCCATTGGAGAAATGGTAATGTCTTCAATGATTGGTATTGAAAAAACAGGATGACAAAATGTGGAAAAATTAAATTCAATCCCTATCCTACACCACTCACAAAGATTGACCTGAAACAAATCGAAGGTTTAAACATAAGACTTGATATCATTAAATTCCTAGAAGAAAACAGGAAAAAAGCTTTCTAACATTGGTCTTGGCAATAATATTTTGGATATGAGAAAAAAAGCACAAACAACAAAAGCAAAAGTCAACCAGTGGAACTATATCAACCTTTAAAGCTTCTGCATAGCAAAAGTAGAAATATCAGCAAAATTGCTCTTTCAATCTCCTAAACCATCAGCACTGTTGTCTTCTAACAGTTTTCAATTTATTCCTAGCCTGTCTTCAGATTATGACAGCTGCTGTGCCCAATACCATACCCATGCCTGCTGGGCAGCTGGGATTCAAAGAGTGGTCTGATGGTCTTGTTGGGGTGAAGTAGAAGGTGTTATATAAAGATCAGCAACAGTTGCCTCAAGTTGAAACAACTCCTAAGTGTTAATTGTGAAATGATTGCAGTCAAGCCGCTATCTTAAAGTTTGCTTGAATGATAATCAGCCTAAGTCATCCTTTTTATATCTTCCAAAACAAATCTAATGTATCAAACAGAAAATTTTACTTTAATAAAGTTAAGAAGATTGAGATGGCAATTTATATTACACAGCATAAACTTTCTAAAAGGAAAATTTTTATTTTAAAATATTTCTTCTTTTAATTTCCTTTTTTCTTTCTCCCTATTGACCCCCCCCCCCCCCCTTTTGACTTCTATATCTCTATCTCATCCTCAAAACTCCCTCTACTGTTATAATGGGACTATCTTCTGCTCCTCATGTCTGGTGTAGCATAACCTACCCATACCTGCAAAAGACATAAAAGAAACAACAGAACCTAGTAAATGAAGCTTAAAAATCAAATAAAGTGAAGCCTTCTTTTAGGAGAAAATTCTGCTTGTAGGAATATTTTGGACTCCTTTCCCTTTTTATTGGCATTCAGTTTAGCCTGAACTGAAAACTGAAACTTTTCATGAAGTATCCTCTCATAAATTCTCTCCACCAGAGTCTGTTCTTCCCCACAGGTACTCTCCCATCAGTGTTTATCTCCATATAGATGCTTTATAGATGCTTCATAAAATATTGGTGGAAAACCACTGTCCTAATATTTAACTAGAGACTATGCTGAAGTCTGAGGCTTACCAGATGGTGCTAAGGGTAAAAAAAAAAAAAAAACCCTACCTGCCAATAACAGGAGACTTAAGAGATACCAGTTTGATCCCTGGATCTGGAAGATCCCCTGGAGAAGGGAATGGTTACCCACTCCAGTATTCTTGCCTGGAGAATTCCATGGACAGAGGAGCCTGGTGGGCTACGGCCCATGGGGTTCAAAGGAGTTGGACATGACTGAAGCAACTTAGGACGAACACGTGCTGAAGTCTATGGCTTGAGCGGTGACTGAGCCTTTCTTTCTTGTTAAATAGAATGATCACAGTCTCATCCAACAGTATATAAATGAACTACACTTCTTCATCCAGATAACTTAAGCTGGGAATAATCAATGTAACCAACCAGTTTGACAAGTCATTTTAAGGTAAAATCTCAGTTGATGAAATAATTTCATTGTGTTGAGATCCTGTAGACTGAAATTCCAATAAAACCTCAAAATATGAAATTCGTAATCTTGTTAGGATAAAAGTATAATAATCAGAGTAAGTTAAATTATTTCTAGGATTACCCTTCTGCCCAAGACTTTGTCAGCTATTTACTAATAAGTTTTTGAGACATCATGTTCCTTTGGATTCTCATAGGTTAAATGATATATATATTTTTTAACTATACAGTAGCAATATCCGTGTATTTTCCACATAATTAAATTATACTTTTGTCCTGTTGAATTTCATTCAAATTTTATTGTTTATATTGTTCAGTTGCTGAGTAATGTCAAACTTTTTTGCAACTCTGTGGGACTGCAGCACACCAGCTCCTCTGTCCTCCGTTATCTCCCAGAGTTTGCTCAGATTCACATCCATTGAGTTAGGATGCATTCATCCTTTGCTGCCTCCTTCTCCTTTTTCCTTCAATCTTTCCCAGCATGCAGGTTTTAATAATACATTAATGATACAGCCCAATTACCTTTACATATTATTTATTAAGTCATCATTTACAAAGGTGATGTTATGTTTAAGTAAACCTCAAAGGAAAAAAAGATCACATTTTTCTTAACAGATTATCTTCAAAGCAGAAGGATATTTAAGAAAAAAATAAAACTAATACATAAAAGTAGTAAATGTCAGGTACTGAAAGTAGTAAGCCCCTAATAATGGCTTACCTAAGATTTATTTCAAGAGCTGTGATTTCTAATATTTATCCACTCATAAACATTATGGTAAGTTTTGACATTTAGATTTTGCCTACTAGTGGAATTTAAATGAAAATAATGGTCTCTGAGGCTTAGTAAATAATACTGTGTGGAATATCTAACTATTGGTGAATTTAGGTATATAAGGGCTGCTAAGCAGAAGTTTCATTTACGTCTGTGAAGGCAGGTGGTTGTGCTATTCTCAGAGAAATATGTATTTAAAATGTTAATGCTTGTTTATCCTTTGTTTTTAGTTTCATGGTATGATTGAAGCAGATTAACTTATTCATTCTAGATTGAAATCTGTTAGCTTATAGTAAACACTGATTGTTTTTACTACCCTTAATGACAGTAATGTATGTGTAAGACTATGAAGAATGCCAGTTCGTCTAGACTTGGCTTCTATGAAGTGTTAAGTAGCAGGTGTTAAGAAACAGATTGCCAGAAATAGGAAGAGGGTCTTACACAGTTACAAATCTGAGTCCATAAGAAATCAGCGTATTCTTATTGTATGAATAGTCTTAGAATATTTTTTTCTGCATAGACATTTTTGCCAGAATTACATGACATATTCTTGGCATTTTTTGAAAGTGATAAAAATATAAACAGCAAGAAAGAATTAGCAAATAACTTTGCAAAATATAATTTCAAACCAGAGGTGAGAAGAGCACATTATTGACCTATTAATAGTTATCTAACATATTTATAGAAGGACCAAGAAGGGCTAGAAACAACATGTTTTCATGTGACAATATGAAAGTTATCCCCAAACACTCATAATTAAAAGATTTAATTACATTGCTCTTGTTTTGATATGACACTGAAAATCACTGAGGGTTGACACTGCATCTACAGATGTGGGTGATTAAAGACAAAGTCCACTGAGGTGCAGGCTAACAGGTGTTAGGGACAAGGATGCTTAGCTGTACATGCTTTGGGGAGATGGAAAGTTGAGGTCTTTCCTTTATAATTTTTTGGGGACCTACATATGTTGATTAGCACCATTCTAATCTTTGAAGAAAAGAATTGCAGGAGAAATGAGCCATTATGCTCATTCTAGGCTATGATTCCAAATGTAGTTATAAATACAAGAAAGCTTTAAATTATTTATTTCAAAAAGTAAATTTTAATTATTGGAAAATAGACTGGAACAGGGACATTATAAAGAATAAACTGTGCTTGAGAATGTGCATTTAATGTCTCTTCTGAAATAAATTTAAGTTGTGGAATGTAGCTGAAAAACTGGTAAATTGAAAGTTACTACTTAAATTTATATAATATATAACTATAAAAAGCAAGCTGTATTTCTCATTGTTTCAAGTTCTTCTGTTTTTTTGTAGTATTTCTCAGATGTAAAACAATGAAGAGGAAAATACACTATTTGAGTAGACTAATGGTGGCTTTTCCTGTTAGATGTTTTTATATTTAAGAGCTGACATTCATGGCATGTTTTGTACTGTGACTCTGTATTCCACCAGATACTTAATATACAGAGTTCAAACCCCCTCTCTTTTGCTGAGTGGTGTAATAGGGCAGATTTTTAGATGTGACTTTGCCTGAATTTACATGTACCAATATTTTTCACTTATTAACTCACTTTCAAACGGTGACATAGATCAGTCTATGTGTGTAAATAAAGAGAAGATGCCTTTTGTAAACCTTGTAGGCGGATATGTGAATTTAAATCAAACCTCAACCTGTCTTCTGTATCCTCAGTTTTAACTGCCAGTATAGCAATCATTTATAATTATGCCTAACTTGTATCCATCAAAGTAAATGTCAACTTGCTTGGTGTTAGTTCACACTGACAATTTTATTAAACTCTAAGCCCTTTTGAGTTTGTGAGATTATTGTTAGCATACCAAATTTTTCATAATGTGTGAATCAGTTGAAGCCTATTGGTAAAATTTACTTACAAAATAAGCCCTATAATTTCATCAGTCAATCTTGATTAGTTTAAACCATTAGGTTTTAGAGTGATTTATATGTTTTATGATCATAACCTGAAAAGATAATTCAGGAAAATATATTATCAAATGTCTAACAAAGTTATTGGATCACATGCTGATACAGAAAATAATACTTAAATATCTGTTTCCTCAAACTGACCACTTTAACAACATGATTTATTTAAAATCTCCAACAGATCTGATGAAGTTAAATCTATCTAAAACAGTAGTTTCTTTTCCTCCTTTCTCTCTGCCAACATTACTCATAGCACAAACAAAGGGACTTTTAGCTTCAAAGAGTTAACAATTTTGGGGAGATGAAAGCAATGTTTTGGCAGAAGCAGGCAGTACCAGGATGGTTACTGGTCATTCCTGGGCAGCTGAATTCAATGCTCCTGTCTGGTAATAGTTGGTGTTAAGAGTGTGTGAAGCTATAATGGCAAAGGGCAAGGAAGCGGGAATGACATTTCAAACGCAAGCCCAAATAGATTTCAGTCTGGGCTCATCTGATGGCTTAGATGGTAAAGATCCTCCTGCAATGCAACAGACCTGGGTTTGATACCTGAGTCAGGAAGATCCTCTGGAGAAGGGAATGGCTACCCACCCCAATATTCTTGCCTGGAGAATTCCATGGACAGAGGAGCCTGACAGGCTACTGTCTATGGGGTCACAAAGTACTGGACATAACTGTGTGACTAACACTATGGGTTCATCAATGTTTAGGGCTCCCACTAGCCATAAGTACTTTCTCATAAATCAATTGACTATCTGAGGAGAAAAATTGAAAGAAAGAAAGAAAGTTACAGGAAGACATACATTGAAAAAGAAGTTTAAAAGTTAAATTTTAGAAAGGACAAAGTAAGAACAGGTCTAGGGGTGGGGCTCAAAAAGAGGAACAAAGGAGACTTTGTTTCTGGTAGCTGCATTTGTAATGAACTAGTTACATTTAATTTTGCTCCTTGCAATAAATTCCTACAGCACAATCCAGCCTGTTAACTTGCTTCAGAAGTCAAGCACTAGGCCAGGGAAGTGTAGGTAAGCACCTTGGTCGACAAAAGAACAAAAAACAACAAAGAAGGGGTGGATAAGAAATGGAGTGTAATTAGCAAAAAGAAGTGTATGCAAGGCAAGTACAGATAGTAAATGACCACCTCATGAAACCAACATGAATACTCCAATGTAAGCCTAACATATTTTTCTAAAAGGATGAATCTGTTAGTGTTAGCCTTTAAATGTTACTAATAGAGTTTAATATCATTCCTGAGGAGGAAGCCTTGAGTGTTTGGTAATGAATGCTAATGAGATTTGATTTTGTTACTCTAAAATGAAGTGAGGCCTGTATCTAATTTGATCACTTGTAACCTTGCTAGCAAAATCAAATAGAATAACGGAGTGAAGGATGAATATAATATCACATGTTATTAAGGTCATAACTTGAAATTGTTAACAAAATCAATCAACCTAATAACAAAGTTTTTTCTAATCTGAATGCAGTCACGTATGTCCTAGTCAAGTTGTCTGTGCTTCAGAGCAGTGCTGACAATAGAAGTTTCTTCAGCAATAAAAAGATTATTTCTATATTTTTGTTGTCAAATATGATAGCTGCTAGAGACTTGTGATTATTAAGCTCTTAAAATATGACTAATATTACTGAAGAAATTAATTTTTTATTTTCTTTAATTTTAATTAATTTAAATAGCTACATATGTATATTGCCTATAAATTGGACAGCAGAGACTTTGACTGTTTGCTTCCATTGGTCAAGAAAACCAAAAGTAGAGGAAAACAAACAAACAAACAAACAAACAAACAAAAAGGAATGCATTTACTAAGGAATTCAAGAAATATATTGTGGGAATAAGAGGACTATATCTATCAGTATTCTGAGTTGCACACAATAGATTTCATTCTACCCTGGTAGCTCAGCTGGTAAAGAATCCAACTGCAGTGCAGGAGGCTCCAGTTCGATTCTTGGGTCAGGAAGATCCCCTGGAGAATGGATAGGCTACCTAGGGGTACAGATACCATAGCTTTAAACACTGGATTCCAGAAACTTTGTCACACTGCTTTGGAAAGGGCATGCTTCTACCGTTACTTTCATCAGAATAGGTTCTGTATAGAACATGTTTTCTCATGCAATTTTGAATTGCTAGCTTCTGAATATGCACATTTGTGGATCCAGGTTACATGCTAGCATCCCACTGATAAGGAAATCTAGGTAATTGAGTTTTACCTTCTGCTTCAGGGTACACAGACTCATAACATGCATTTACAGAGGGTATTGGGTTCCTCAAATTCATTAATATTCATAAGAATAATAATGAGTAAAACTTCATTATAGTTTTCATTATATAGTCACCATATTCTGCAATACATTCCTGCATATGCTATAAGCAACTTTTAACTTACAAAAAATAAGAAGTTCAGTTATATGTGCTTGGTAAAAAAAGAAAAAGTAGAGGGATATATATATATATGTGTGTGTGTGTGTGTGTGTATGTGTGTATACACACACATACATACATATTTTGTTGTCAAACGTGCCTGTTGTTATATTTGAAAGTGTATATGCTATGCCCTGGAGTGACTGGCATTATGAATCCACTGTTATCTTTATCTGTCACTGTTTCCTATAGTTCTCAGTGTAAAGTTTCTTACAAATTTGTTTGTGACTTGTTGGTATCAGTGGCTAAGGTGTGTCCGACTCTTTGGGACTCCATGGACTGCAGCATGCCAGGACTCCCTGTCCTTCACTATTTCCTGGAGTTTACTCAAGCTCATATCCATTGAGTTGATGATACAAACCAGCCATCTAATCCTCTGTCGCCTTCTTCTTTTGCCCTTCAATCTCTCCCAGCATCAGTATCTTTTCCAATGAGTCAGTTCTTTGCATCAGGTGGCCAAAGTATTGGACCTTCAGCTTCAACATCAGTCTTTCCAATAAATATTAAGGATTGATTTCCTTTAGGGTTGACTAGCTGGATCTCCTCGCAGTCCACAGGGCTCTCAAGAGTGTTCTCCAGAACCACAATTCAAAAGCATCAGTTTTTTGGTGCCCAGCATTCTTTATGGGCCAACTCTCACATCCATACATGATTACTGGAAAAAACATAGCTTTGACCATACAGACATTTGTCAGCCAAGTGATGAGTAGTCAGTGAAGCAGAAATAGATGTTTTTCTGGAATCCCCTTAGCTTTTTCTATGATATAATAGATGTTAAAAATTTGATCTTTAGTTCCTCTGCCTTTTCTAAATCCAGCTTGTACATCTGGAAGTTCTCGATTCACATACTGTTGAAGTCTAGTTTGAATGATTTTTAGCATTTCTTACTAGCATCTGAAATGAGGCAATTGTGCAGTAGTTTGGATGTTCCTTGGCATTGCCTTCCTTTGGGATTGGAAGGAAAACTGACCTTTTCCAGTCCTGTGGCCACCACTGAGTTTTCCAAATTTGCTGACATATTGAGTGCATCACTTTCACAGCATCATCTTTTAGGATTTGAAATAGCTCAATTGGAATTCCATCCCTCTACTAGCTTTGTTTATGACTAGTGTTTAAAAATAGATATTTTAAAAATTCCACTTATCTCCTATACAGAATTTAACTGCTTACACCGATCCCATTTGTCTTCAAATCATTTGGTTTATTGAGAGAAATGATGACTTTTTTCATTTCCCCAGGCTCAAATTATACAGGTAATCTGGGGAATTAAAATTAACAAATGCTTCCATACTAAGTCTCAAAGTTTCATCTTTTCCCGGCCAGAATTATATTCTTGGGAGAGTAGGCAATCTAGGATTCAAATTTTGCCTTCTCTGGAGTTTTAAGATTAAATCCTAGTACTGGTAGTTAACTTTCTCTGCTTTCTGGCTACAGGAGATGAACTCTATATGCTTCCAAGAGATTAGCAAACATAGTCTTTAGTCTTAAATGAATAACTAATCACCTTCAACTTGTCATTGTATTTCTCAAAGCTCTAGTTACTCCCAGCAAGAACCATCCAGTTCCATTGTTATACACATAATTGCTACTCTGACATGATTCTCAAACATTTGATTCATACCACCTCTGAGAGCGTGTCCTTCTGCTAGTAACTTATCAAAGTTTACTACCACGTGTGAACATTTTACTATCATAAACTCCCTTGTTTCATGGGTTCTCTGTAATCTACCACACCCCAGGAACTGGGTCCTCACTTGCCAGGCAGCAAGTAACCCATCTCCAGAATTTCATCTTCATGTCACTTTTCCCAGACCATTTGTTCCCTCAATAATGCTTACTTGGGTTCCTGTAAAGAAGACTCTGTAATGGAGGTTATCTTAGAGGATGTGTATTAGGAAGTGCTTCCAGGACCAGTATTTATATTTGTTGGTCTATATCTGACTATCTTTGTTTTTGTTATGTTGTTGTTTCTCCCCATGTGCCTGTTGTGTTGTGTTGTGTGTATGACATAATAATTGTGAAAGTGCTGTAGAGAGAATTTGAGGCTTAGAAAGATGATATTTGCCTCCAGAGAAGATTTACATCTGCTTCTTGTAGTAAAATGAGACACTGACATTCGAGGATCACATTAATCCAGTTGCTGGAATTGACAGAATTAATAGCTGAACTGCAAAGTGCGCAGTGCTCTTTATGTCCAATTCACTCTACTTCATGAATGGGAACATTCGGATTCCCAGCTGGAAGTAAAGAGTTCATCAGTCCCTATTTATCAGGCTATGGGCTGTAGTGTTCTCTCCCTAGATCCACAAGAATTGTAAATCTCTCATTTTATCCTTTCAGCCTCTCAGTGGTCCCCTCTGGAATCAGGAGATGTCCACAGGAGTTGAGGACTCTCCTTCATTCTCGGTTCATCTCTTGGATTTCTGTCCTACTTCCTGGTTTACATATCCTAGGAAAGAAATTCACTATGTTATTAGTTTGATGATTTATTCAAGCAGATTTTTTAAATGTTTTGTCAAGCTTTTTAAATAATTCTCACAAGATGGGTTTATGCAAATTATTTAACACACCATTAACAACAGCCCAAGTTGATATCTTTCAAAGTATGTTTACCTGGTAACTGATCTTAACAGTACTAATCTTAAGAATTTTTAGCTGAAAAGGTTCTGTGTCTGTTACATAAACACTAAAATGCAACAGTACAGATGTGAAGACATGCAAATTCCAAAGATTACAATCAGTATTATAAATAGTATAGCTTGTCCTGGAATATTGAATGCACATATGTCTAATATGTGAGATAGCTATGATATAGCTAAAGTTTGCTTAGAAAACTAAATTGCTTTTGAGGAATTGAAAGAAATTTAGAGGAAGTGCAAAGCAATTAAAAAAAAGAGCTAGTAAGCAGCCATCTTTCTAATTTAATCTAATCTCTCTTTTCATCCTTTCAGTCTCTAGGTTTTTTCCCTAATAATATAATATGTTTTCCTCCCTGGATTAAACTAAATGTTGTCTCTGTAAACTCAGTACAGGAAATATTATCAGTGGCATTTCCATCTTTCTGTGGTGCATAAAGAAAAAATGTGTTGCCAACTTAAGGACAAGTTTTTGCTTTCAACTAATCTCTTACCTAATTCTCTAAATACCACCATTAAAAAGGAATTTGAGATGTAAACCAAAGAATGTTGTATTTGGCTTGTAGGTCATGGGAAATAAAAGGTTGATGAAAGTATAATCTTTGAGGGAGAAAAAGAGAATTAAACAGAAGAGGTGCTCATTTAACCTCTCTGGTATTTGTTGATTTCTGTTTGAAGTACCAGACATGCTACATAATGTAGATACTTGAAAGATACAAAGATTAAGAAAATAATATGAATATATCACAGGAGAGGGAGACTTCTTTTTTATCTAGGGTATTTATCCATTAGTTCTACTGAACAATTGAACTTCCCTCGTAGCTCAGTTTGTAAAAAAAATCCTCCTGCAATGCAGGAGACACTGATTTGAACCCTGGGTCGGGAAGATCTGTTGGAGAAGGCATAGGCTACCCACTCCAATATTTTTGGGCTTCCCTTGTGGCTCAGCTGGTAAAGAATCTGCCTGCAATGCAGGAGACCTGGGTTTGATCCCTAGGTTGGGAAGATCCCTTGGAGAAGAGAAATGCTACCCGCTTCAGTATCCTGGCCTGGAGAATTCCAGAGAGGTTGCAAAGAGTCAGACAAGACTGAGCGACTTCCACTCTACTGTATATCCTAGTCATTGTGACTTATTCTTTATATCTCCATTACTTTTTTGAAAACTAAATTTTGTAGGATAAACTCCTTGAGTTAAACCCTAACAAATATTTATTATGCACATGTGTATGTTCAACAGACAAGTATAATAAAATACATGTAAGGTCAGACTACCTTGTTTTAACCCATGACTCAGATGTGGTCCATGATAGGAAATCAGGCACCCAAGAAGAAAAGTTATTCTCACTCTTCCTCATCATCATCCTCACTATTATCATCATCATTGTCCTTTACTAGCTGTTGATTTAGATATAAAGATTAATATCATAAGATGTCTTTCATTGAAGGGGAGAAGAAAGTTAGCCAATTAGCAATGATAGATGCAGTACCTGACCACCTTGAGAGGCTAAGTGAAGATATTCTGTGCTTTTGATGGAAGGAAATTCTAAAAGAAAGGAATTTTCTGAAAGACCGTGGTATATAACATTATATTTATTTGGGATACTTAAAGGAGCTCACAACTGCACTAAAGTAAATCAGTCCCCTGGTGACATGACATAGGTTTGTGTTGCTGACAAGGGCAGAGTTGGGAAAGGTTGGATATATCGTTCAAGGCACTTTGATTTGGTACCATGGGTGATAATAAAGCACTGAGAGATTTGAAGGAGTGGTTTATCTCTGTCAAAACCTGAAATTCTGAAGTATAATGAGAAATTAATGTGTGAGTCAGATTCAAATTATTTTGGATAAAGGGTGCCCTTCGCTTCATCCACATCCATCAATATTTCAAAGTGGTTCTTCACTGTCACCTGCTTCCTAATTCTTTCATAAAGTTATTTTTTCTGGCCTATAGAATATAAACCCACAGCATGTGACCTCAAACTTTAGCTCTATTCTAAATTTGTTTTGTTTTGTTTCAGTGTTGACAAATATCCTTTCATGGGGGTTATAATCTCTCTAGGAGTTATGTCATTTTATAGACACATTAATAGAATAATAGAGGTAGGTGGATCTTGTGCTTGCTTGTGCTAAGTCATGTCTGACTCTGTAACCCCATCAACCATAGCCCAGCAGAATCCTAGCACTCTTTTAATTTGGTTCATTCATTTCAGAGCACTGGCAGCCTGAGGGTTTAAATGACTTATCTAAAAATATACAACCAGCTTGTGGCAGAACAAAGAGAGAATGACTGCCTGTCAAGTTCTCTAGACTGTGTATTTGTACTCTTTTCATGTGTCTTGTAACATGCCCCATGTTGTTATGAGTTAACCACACTCAATATTCAGAGTTACATCATATCAGGCTGCATACTATCAGCATGATTTACAGTGGTTATTACTGACTTTCATCATTTGACTGAAGTGGTGTTTATAAGAGTTCTCCACTGTAAAGTCTCTCATTTTACCTCTTTCCTTACTGTACTCTGAAAGGAAGTCACCATAGAATTACACATAAGAACTGGCGAGTTATGATTTCCTTCTTCTAGCATGCATCATCTGCATAAATATTTAGAATTCTTCTTAGTCAGAAATTTATCTCTTCTCCCCATTTATATATTCAATCACTTATACTAATATAGACTGATATAAAAATATCAATATGAGCTTGTATAAAAAAAGGAAATTCATTTTATACTTTGGATTATCATTCAATATTAATAAATTATCTTTTATTTTATTATTAGAATTAAAGGAATTCCCCCTAGGCTTTCCCCCTTAGTATTTTTTAATATATAAAATGATTATTTTCAACTTTCTGAATATTATTTAATATTTAAAATATTTTATCATTTTTAATAACTTAAGCCAATTGATTACATCTTTTTAAAAGCATGAAGAGATGTCTGCAGATTAGATAACATGAAGTCAACATCGTGGTGTGTCTTGTTTAAGTAGCAATGCTATCGAATCTAGAATGCTAAAAAAAAATAGCATTTATCTTCACAAAAGCAGTACATATGATTGAGTGTTGAACAGAAAATTTATATTGAGAACAAAATGTTGTGTAATAGATAAACTTTTAAATATATTTTTATCACCTTAAAATTAACTGATTTCTATCAATTTAAACCATATTACTGATCAAGCAAATACTCATTAAATGCTCAGTATGATACTTGCTCTTGAAAAGTATAAGTATAGAGAGATATAAAATTAATAACTTTTTATAGTGTGATAAATGCTTTAATATAAAGATATTCAAAATTCCTGCTAAAAATGTTCAAACTTCTCTAAGCTGGGTACAGAAAAAACATTAAGAAAATGAAATAATATAAATGTCTGATAATGATTTTAAACAGCAAAAGAAATGTGTTGTTACTTTTTTTTTCTTCTAACTAGAACACAGATTGTTTTAGATATTTGATCATTGTTTAATCAGTGAATTAGTGGATTGGCAGGCCTTCATGCAATTTCATGCTGTATTTCAAATACATTAGTAGTTTAAAATCGAAGGTCAGATATAAAAGGCAATTGACTGAATAGTGCCCTAAGTGCTTATATAATAGTTTTCTCAAGTTGTTTTTTTTTTAAGCCTAACTTACTTAGCTCAGTTCTTTTGCCATTTTAAAACATTTTCCTCTAGACTACTTAATTAAAGCACTCTTCGTTAATCCTTCAAACTCTCTCACACACACAAGAGGATCTAATCTTTGTAGTTCTCATTAAAATAAAAAATTGCAAGAGATATCATACTGTGTCATATTTTTTAACTTTAATTACAGCCATGTATATAAATGATAACAGAGGATAAATTGAGAGAACAAGTGAGTGCAAAGGAATTTATAACTTTATCTTGTATCACAGACCAGATAACAGCTGAGTAGGGTTCCTATCTCACAGAATCGACTGTTTCAGATAATAAAGCATGATAATTTATCACATTCATATTGTCTTAAACTCTAAAAAAATTTTTTTAAATACATTTTAACCAAGATAACACAGAGAATGAACATTTAAATAAACATTGATTCCCATATATATTTAACAAATGTGCATACACAATATTTTAAATAATATATAAATTAAGGCATTTCACCATATCAATTTAAGCAGAATTCCATCTTTCTAAATATAAAACAAACACTTGTTATTATTCATACTTTCAGACCTACCACTGCAGATCACACATAGGTTTATGTATTTTGTGAAATTCCTTTAAAAATAGCAAGGTCATGCCATCCTAATTACCTTGAGATCTGACATTATGGGTTTTTCCCCATGTGATTATGGGATTAACTTTAGTTTGAAATATAAGAAAGATGTTTAATCTCAATAATATGTTGATTTCTGATTTCTAATCACCTTCTTTTAAAACTTGTGATATAATGTTGGGATTATTGTCACGAAGGCCAAAATAACTTCCTATTTTCCAATTAAATGAGAAACATTTCTTTGCTTCATATAAACATCACTCCAGGCTCCCTTTCTCACCTGGAAATCTCACCTGGGCACTGGAACAGTTGTCTAGAGCTTAAGGTGGCAAAGCAAGGGCCAAAATTCAACTGGAAAGGCCAGTCCTGCCAGATTCACAGTCTAAGTTTTAATAATGGAGATATGATATTATTACAGTTGTTTTATTATAAGTATCCATTGTCACAACTTAATGATAAGACCTAGTATGTAATAAATTATTATAAATCAAGTGCTTATTTTTATTAAGATTTTTTAAAGCAGTTTGATAAGGTTGCCTCATGCTCATTATCTCAGCTCCAAACAACCCTGATAAATAAGGTGTATTACTCATAAATAATGGTGGATTTGAATATTTTGAGTTTTGTTTGGCCTGTCAGAGCGGGCTATGGATTCTCTCAGCTTTCTGAACTCTAAACTGGCAGAGAAATGAGAAAACTGAAGCTCAGAGAAGACAAACAACTTGTCTAATATTTCATAGCTATTAAGTGTCAGGGTTGAGATTTGAACATATGTATTGTCTAAAACCAAAGTTAAATCCAAAGGACTCAAATACAGAGACCAAGTTTAAAATGAGAATGTCATAAACAGGTGTTGGAATCGAGGGTAAGACTTGTTTTTCTAATTTAAAATTGTTACTTGGCAAGACAGGAAAACTCTGGGAAGTTTAACATAAAGAAAAATACAATAAAATCTTCCGTTATAAAATATTTGAATTCAGATTTTGAAAGAAAATATTTCAAAATATCTGTTTTATGTGGACATTGTGGCATCTCACAGTAGTTTTTGTTGCTGTTCAGTCACTAAGTCAGGTCAGACTCTTGGCAACCTCATGAACTGCAGCACACCAGGCTTCCCTGTCCTTCACTGTCTCCTAGAGTTTGCTCAAACTCATGTCCATTGAGTTGGTGATGCCATGCAACCTTGTAATCCTTGTTGCCCCTTTTTTCTCCTGCCTTCAACCTTTCCCAGCATCAGGGCCCCTTCCAATGAGTTAGTTCTTCACAGCAGGTGGCCAAAGCATTGGAGCTTCAGCTTCAGCCTTAGTCCTTCCAATAAATATCCAGGGTTGATTTCCTTTATGATTGACTAGTTTGATCTCCTTGCTTTCCAGGGGACTCTCAAGAGTCTTCTCCAACCACAATTCAAAAGCATCGATTCTCTGGCTTTCAGCCTTCTTTATGGTCCAACTCTCACATCCATATATGAATACTGGAAATACCATAGCTTTGACTATACAGACCTTTGTCGGTAAAGTGATATCTCTGGTTTTTAAAGCACTGTGTAGGTTTGTCATAGCTTTTCTTCCAAGGAGCAAGTGTCTTTTAATTTCATGGCTGCAGTCACCATCCACAGTGATTTTGGAGCCCAAGAAAAAAAAAAATTGTCACTGTTTCCACTGTTTCACAGTAGTAGATGAATGAAATATTTTTAGGTTACTTTAGAAAGTTTATGCTCTCCAAAATACTTGATGAGCTATCACTTCAATGGGAATGTTTTTTCTAATCATTGCTTGCTTGCATATATTACAACAAACTGCAATGTGTGTCTAGTAAAAACTGAAAAGTAAAACTACTGTAGTAGATTGATATATAAATTATGATCTTTATCTTTAAGGGAAATTAACTCAAGTATCATACTGCTAGTTTATATTTTATGTTTGTAAAGTAATGATTTACAGTAACTAATATCATTTTAAATTTATCATATAATTTCCTCATCTACTTAGTACATTCACTTTTAAACTCATATTTTCATGATTTGCATTACATGATCCCTTCAGAGCAATGCAGAATTGTATTTAATTATTGAGAAAAGAACAGATTCTACAGGCAAAAATTCTCAAAGTTGTTTAATGTGATTTATATTCTATGAAGTGACAAATACCAGAATATTAATATATATGCTGAAAATCAGTCTTTAGTGCTTGAATTTACCCTTAATTTAATAGAACTGTCAACACAGATGTGTATATCCCTAAAGTCATTAGCCAGAAATCATTTAGGGAAAATTATTTGTAATATGTTTTTGATTGATAAGCACACAAAGAACAACAAGATTAATAGTTTCATGATAGAATTAATCAGTCAGTGCTCATTATTAATTTTATTTTAATATTTTGAAATTGTTATAAAATCTATCACTATTAGGGAGATTTTAAAATTCTCAGGATTGGATAGAGCAATGTGATACGTGGAATCAAGACCCCTCTAAGATATCCACACAATAAATCCCAGAAATGTTGAACATATTAGCTTACATGAGAAAATAAATTTTACAGATATATTTCAAATTACAGACCTCAAATTAGGGATATTATTCTATATTATCTGGGTTACCTCAAGCTGATCACATGCGTTAAAAGCAGATGAATTTCTCTGGCTGGGAGCAAGAGAGCTGTGGCAAAAAAAGAAGTCAGAGGTTCCAAGCATCAAGAGAATTCACTCTGCTTGTTCAGAAATATAGAACACATGTAGGGACCAGAAAGAAGCCTCCAAAGGCTAAGGGCAGTCCCTGGGGACAGCCAGCTTGAAAACAGAGACCTCAGATCTACAAGAAGCTGAATTCTGCCAGCAACCTGAATGAGCTTGAAAGCAGATCCTCCCCAGTGCCTCCTGGTAGGAGGCCTGCTGGCCAACGCCTTAGTGGCAGCCTTGTGAAACCTAGAGAAGAAAAACAAGCAAATCCAACCCAAACATTTGATCTTCAGAACTGTGATATAATATAAAATGTGTTGAAGCCACTAAGTGCTTAGTAATTTGTTACAGCAACAGTGGAAAAAAAGTAGCCAACTGATTTAATACTGATTTAATAGAGGTAGCATCTCTTCATCTCCATTAAATCAGTAGGGCATTGTTACTTTTTTCAAATATTCCATTCAAGTAATTCCAAATAAATATATACTGTGGACTATTTCATTTTTATATGGGGTAGAGAAGAGAACACTTGAATTATTGTGCAAATAAAATAAATTTTTTTCAAAATTCAAACTTAAAATTCCTAAGTAAAAATTACATAATCCATTATTACTCAAGTACGTATCAATTGTACTTACTATTCAGAGCAGTCTACAGATTCAATGCAATCACTATCAAAATTCCAAGATGTTCTTCAAATAACAGAATATATATAATATTAAAATTTGCATAGAACCACAAATGACCCTATATATCCAAATAACTCTTGAGAAAGAAGAACAAAGATGAGAGCATTATGCTCCTTGATTTCAAACTATATCACAGACCTATAGTTATCAAATGAGTATGATATCGTCAGTCTTTGACACAGTCATCCCTGATTATTCACTGGAAGGACTGTTGCTGAGGTTGAAACTCCAATATTATGGTCACCTGATGTAAAGAGCTGACTCATTGGAAAAGACGCTGATGCTGGCAAAGATTGAAGACAAAAGGAGAAGGGGGTGGCAGAGGATGAGGTGGTTAGAGAGCATCACTGACTCATGGACATGAATTTGAGCAAAATACAAGTTGTGGAGGACAGAGGAGTCTGGCGTGCTGCAATCCATGGGGCAGACACAATTTACTGACTGAACAACAAACCAACATAAAGCAGACATAGAGATTAATTGATTAATTGATTTATGATCAATCAATTGATTATGAACAAGAGCCAAGAACATACAATGAGGAAACAACAGTCTCTTCAATAAATGATGTTGGGAAAGCTGGACAACCACTGGCAAAATGATGAAACAGATAGTTTCTTATACCATTCAGACAATAACTCAGAATGGATTGAATATTTGGATTTAAGACCTGAAACCATAAAACTACTAGAATAAAACACAGCTGATAAACTTCTTGATGTTAGTTCTGGTGATAATTTATTGGATTTAGTAACAAAAGCAAATGAAGCAAAAGCAAAAATTAACAAATGGGACTACATCAAACTAAACAGCCAGTTTGGGCATGGAGCTTGGTAATTTTTCAATCTCCTAAATAATAGAAAAGTGAAAGCCAACGTTTTATTGAAATGCTATAAAGCAACCTGTTTTAAATAATATTGATAAAATCAATAATATTTCCAATTTTGTATACATTCTGTGACAAAGTAATCATATTTTATACAGAAACCTCTTTTTTTCTCTGCATACTAAAGTGACAGGTATTAAGTCTGAACACATGAAAATTAAAAAATAAGCAAAAAATAGCCCACACAGATTTTATATTCAACTCCGAGTCAGGTATGAAATGGTAGATAAATTAAAAAGTAAATTTTATAGTAGATCATATAGCAGCAGGTGGTGCAGAGAAAAGGAAAGCAGATAAATAAAACTGGTTAATAGGGTACCATTTAAAATGCTGAAGTCAAGTAAGACTTTAATAGTGAGGTGACGTTTGATCAGATACTTGACAAAGGTAAGGGACTGAACCATGTTGATGTCTGGAGTATCTGTTGTGAGAACTTTTTAAGAAGGAAAGGGGTGGAAAGGTCCTGAAGTCTGAGTATACATGAAATGTTTGATATAATGCCAAAAAGATTCAAATGATTTTTTTTTAATGCTGAGTAATATTCCATTGTGTATATGTACCACAGCTTTCTTATCCATTCGTCAGTTGATGGGCATCTAGGTTGCTTCCATGTCCTGGCTATTGTAAACAATGCAGCGATGAACATTGGGGTACACGTGGCTCTTTCAATTCTGGTTTCCTCGGTGTGTATGCCCAGCAGTGGGATTGCTGGGTCATATGGCAGTTCTATTTTCAGTTTTTTAAGGAATCTCCACACTGTTCTCCATAGTGGCTGTACTAGTTTGCATTCCCACCAACAGTGTAAGAGAGTTCCCTTTTCTCCACATCCTCTCTAGCATTTATTGCTTGTAGACTTTTGGATGGCAGCCATTCTGACTGGTGTAAAGTGGTACCTCATTGTGGTTTTGATTTGCATTTCTCTGATAATGAGTGATGTTGAGCATCTTCTCATGTGTTTGTTAGCCATTTGTATGTCTTCCTTGGAGAAATGTATGTTAATTTCTTTGGCCCACTTTTTGATTGGGTCGTTTATTTTTCTAGAATGGAGCTGCAGGAGGTGCTTGTATATTTTTGAGGTTAATTGTTTGTCCGTTGCTTCATTGGCTATTATTTTCTCCCATTCTGAAGGCTGCCTTTTCACCTTGCTTATAGTTTCCTTTGTTGTGCAGAAGCTTTTAATTTTAATTAGGTCCCATTTGTTTATTCGTGCTTTTATTTCTGATATTCTGGGAGGTGGATCACAGGTGGACGGAACTGGAGCCTATTATCCAGAGTGAAGTAAGCCAGAAGGAAAAACAAAAATACAGTATACTAACGCATATATATGGAATTTAGAAAGATGGTAACGAGAACCCTGCATGCGAGACAGCAAAAGAAACGCAAATGTATAGAACAGACTCGTGGACTCTGTGGAAGAGGGCAAGGGTGGGATGATATGGGAGAATGGCATTGAAACATGTTAATTATCATATGTGAAATCAATCACCAGCCCAGGGTTGATGCTTGGGGCTAGTGCACAGGGATGACCCAGGGGGAGGGAATCGGGAGGGAGGAGGGAGGGGGGGGATCTGGAGGGGGAATATATGTATACCCATGGCGGATTCATGCCAATGTATGGCAAAACCAACACAATAAAGTAAAGAAATATTAAAGGGGAAATAAAATGTCAAAAAGAACGTGTGATTGGATCAAAGTGTGATCTGACTTGTTTTGGCAGAATTACTATGAATACTATGTTGTTAAAAACAAAACAAACAACAGTAAAAAATGTTTATGGATGGCAAAGTTTGTAGGATACCTGGAGAAAGGCTAATCCAAAGAAGAGGTCAGAATGGGTCATATGACTGAAACCAGGGTCATGGTGGTGGTGATTAAAGTGATTAGATGTGGTCAATTCACTGTGATTAAATAGACATTCATCTCAATAAAGAGCAAACCAACAGTATATCATTGTGGATAGGATACAGCATAAGAGAATGAGAGAAGTTAAGGATGACTCCATGAATTTTAGCCTTAGCAATATGAAAGATTGTGTTGACTTTGAGTAAAATGAAGAAGATGATGAAGGATCTGGTTTGAAGGGGATGATGAGGAACTTGATTTCAGATATTATGCTTGAGATGTCTTTGGATATTCAAATGAAAATGAAGAGTAGAGCATGAGTATTGAGTTCACAGAAGATGTTCAGATTGGAAATATAACTTTGGCAATCTTTAAAGTCATAGAACAGGATGATATTATAAAAAGAGGGAGTGAGTATAAATAGAGGAAAGACTTAATATAAGCACTGACCCATTTGTACCCTAATGTTAAGAGAACAGAAACAGGACAAAATACCAGGAGAAAAGGTTGAGAAGTTAGGTACAAGGAAATTCTAGAAAATGTTGAGGCCTGGAGGTGCAATAAAAATAGTATTTTCACTGAAGATAGAATAATCAACTATAGTAAATGGTTCTGATACTTTGAGCAAGATGAGTATGGAGAAATGACTATTGGATTTAGTAATCAGGTCATTGATTGTGCAGCTTCAGGAGTATGATAAGATAAGAAACTGATTAGAATGGTTTCAAGTGTGAATGAGTTGAGAAATATAGAGAGATCTTGAAAAAAATATAAATAAGTTGTAGAGGTTGCTATAAATAAATTCTATGAGGTTTTCATGGGAATAAAGATAAAATAGACTGAATGTCAACAAATAGAATAGAGAGGGGACATATTATGATTCTGAGAGAGGAATAATTGCTGCAGTAGTATCTCTGAATAGGTGAAAGTGGTGTTAATTGTCAGATCATTTATAACAACTTCATATAAATTAATAAAAGACCAGGAAATCCCCTATCACTTCTTGCCAATTTTTGTTCACTGTAAATTTAATGAACATTTATTTTGATTCATCCTAGTCTTCTCAATTTGAGTAAATCCAGCTTTTTGCATTTCTTAATAAAAGATTAATTTGGATTTTTTCCCCAAAATATATAGCAAAATAATTTTTAAAAGTTTTGACTCAGTCTAAACATAATGCGTGAAAAGATTTTATGACTGAGTATTTCATTTGTAAAAAGACATCTTTTTCTTGATTTGCAATGTCATTACTTGCATTAATCACATAATCTTGGTAATAGAAATTTATACTTAGCTTTTATGTTTGACAAGATACTAGCACTGCCAACAACTTACAAATTAACTAGTCATATGTTTAAAAAGGTAGCTAAGTCTCAAAATCATTAAAAGCAAAATCAAGTCAAAAAATAATTCAGTATACTCCTTAACTCTTTAAGGTAAAAGTAAATAAATAAATAAAACTATTTCATTGAATGCAGTGTTCTCAAAGTGAAGTTCTTTATTTCATTTCATGGAGATGTCTCTCAAAAGATACATGATAGATACAGAGATAAATATACAGATAAATGGATATATAAAGGTTTAGATCATAAAGTTCCCACACAAACATCTTTGACTATATTATATTTCTTCCCTACTTTCTCTATTCTTTTCCCTGATATTTTCTTACTCTACCTGCTCTCTTTTGTACATTTTTTTTCTGGCAATGGAAAATTTAACATACTGCTCATTTTTATTCTCCCAATTTTTTAGTGTTGATATAATTTTTTATTATTTCAGGTATATTGCATGATTATTTTCCTTCAACTAGGAGATATTACAAGGTGTACAGTCTATATTTCATACAACAACAAATATCATTGCAGAGAAAAAGTAATTATTCTTGTATTACTATTTAGATAACTGAACATAAACTACTGAGCAAACTACTGTCTTCTATGAAAGTGTTCATTTCCATTGGCACTGTTTTCTTGGTACCATTACTATCTGAATAATGCAAAGAGTCTATATGTTCTAAAAGACAGGGTCGGTACTTTGAAGTCAGCATGACTTTGGACTAATTACTTAATATATCTGAAACTCCACTATAAAATGACTGTAAAACTGCCTTTCTCAGATATTTTCATAGTAATTACACAAACTAATCTGTATAAAATACTTTGCACAGAAAAAGTAGTTATTAAAATATCATTAGGTAATGTATTCACTCTAATACAAGTTATACTCAATCTTTTAAAAAATTGTTCAGTCATTTGATACACCTATTGACTACTTAAGTGTATGCAAACACAATTTTGAGTAGCAGGGATGCAGCAGTTAAAAACTAATTTCTGCTTTCATGGAGCATATTTCCAGTTTTTTTCTTTATATCATTTTGAATTTGCCCTTGTTTCTATTCTATTTGTGATTATTGTCTCCTTTTCTTTTAATTTTTAATCTTTTAAGTCCTTTCTTGCTAAACAGAGTTGACAGTGGTTCATAGAAGTTATTATTACTTAGGGGTGTGTAGCAAATTCTGAAGGAAAGCAGATGAAATAAAAGCAAAGCTTGCTAGTTGATTTAATATAGTTGCATCTTCTCTTACCACTTATTGCAGTCTTCTCTTTATTCTCTTTTGCATTAGGAAATCTCAAAAGTTCTGTATTTGTCATGGAAGCTCAGTGAATCCTTTTTTTTTGTCTATACCTGGAACAAAGCTAGATATGGATAATAAAGTTCATGAAATGCTCTGAAAACAAAACAATAATATTTATTTTCCTTTGCTTTATTTTTCAGTTCAGTTTGCTTTAATAATTCTGTGTTGGGTCAGTCAGGCAGTTCAGTCACTCAGTCTTGTCTGACTCTTTGTGACCCCATGGACTGCTGCAAACCAGGCTTCCCTGTCCATAACCAACTCTGGGAGATTGCCCAAACTGATGCCCATTGAGTCGGTGATGCCATACAATCATCTCATCCTCTGTCATCCCCTACCCCTCCTGCCTTCAATCTTTTCCAATGAGTCATTTCTTCTCATCAGGTGGCCAAAGTACAGGAGCTTCAGCATCAGTTCTTCCAATGAAAATTCAGGGCTGATTTCCTTTAGGATTGACTGGTTGGATCTCCTTGCAGTCCAAGGGACTCTCAAGAGTCTTCTCCAACACCACAGTTCAAAAGCATTAATTCTTCAGCTCTCAGCATTCTTTATACTCTCATATCCATACATGACTACTGTAAAACCCTAGTTTGACTAGATGAACTTTTGCTGGCAAAGTAATGTCTCTGCTTTTTAATATGCTGTCTACATTGGTCATTACTTTTCTTCCAAGGAGCAAGTGTCTTTTAATTCCATGGCTGCAGTAAACATCTTCAGTGATTTTGGAGCCCCCCTAAAATATAGAGTCTGTCATTGTTTCCATTATTTCCCCATGCAATTGCCATGAAATCATGGGACTGGGTGCCATGGACTTAGTTTTCTGAATATCGAGTTTTAAACCAACTTTTTCACTGTCCTTTTTAACTTTCATCAAGAGGTTCTTTAGTTCTTCATTGCCTTCTGCCATGAGGGTGGTGTCATCTATGTATCTGAAATTATTGACATTTCTCCCAGCAGTCTTGATTCCAGCTTGTTCCTCATCCAGCCCAGCATTTTACATGATGTAGTCTGCATATAATTTAAATAAGCAGGATGACAGTAAATAGACTTGACATTTTGAGTAGGGCATGGAAATACTGATAGAGGTTCTCTTTCTTCAAGTTGATTAAAAAATCCCAGCTTTCACTTTTAAAAGTCAATAGGCCACCCTCCAGTTTCCCAAGGAAATCTACAGTTCCTCTTGAAACTTAGAAAAAGGCTAAATATTCTGTATTAACATTTAAATTAAAATGCCATCCATTCACTTAATTAGTGACAAGAGCTCTTTCCTGCAGTTAGCAATATAAGCACAGGTACTTGTAGAAAGGAAAGATTTCATAGTAGTATTACATTCTGTCTTTATTAAACTGAAACTTCCTAACATCTGTGTTTTGAGTGCCTCATGGAATCTGAGCTACAAAATGTGAATCATATTCTGGCTTTGTACACACACATGACATAGGGATCTCAGTGGTTGCCACCTGTCATAGTGCACAGCAGTACTGCAAAGGTTTGCTGGCAGAGTCGTAGGTTTTTTGTTTTTTTTCCTCCAGTATCATTCTTGTTTATCTGTACCAACCACCTGTCACTCTCCAGCTTTCACAAAAAGTCAGGGTGGGCCCTTCTTCACAATGAATCTCCCTATTCTCTGAGAGACAGATGAAGTAATGCCCTCTCACAGATGGTCTGCGGAATATACCTTAGTTGAGTATCTAAGCATGACAAGTAGTCAAGGATTAATGGCAGGTTTGCTAGCATTAACTTAAAATGTGATGCAGATCTATACTCTAAAAGCCTTAGGAAAAAAAGAGATTATTTCAAGATGAAAACAATGTTGGCAACTATGCTCTATTTAAAATGTGTGTTTGGCAATTGCATTTCATTTCAGGGCAATATGTCTAAACAGCTCAAATATGTGAAATGCAGTTGAAAAACATTCCTGTTCCATTATAAACCATTAGTTTGCAAGACTGTACTTTTTAAAATGCTAGTTGCAATGCTTAAAGCTTTCATAAATGCTTACTCTAAGAGGAACATATTAACTATTAGAATGGTTTAAGATAGATAGATAGACATAAATGGTAGATAAATATAATAGTTTTCAAAGCTCCTTTTAAAAAAAATCAGACAAACATAGCTAAGATCTCAGTAGTATAGTGTTTGTTTTGAGAAAGTCATGAAAGTTTTTATTTTTGTTTTATTGAATGATCCATCAACTATGCCAAAATAAATAGAAATATCAACTGCTGAATTTATGTTATAAGGAAAGAGAAAGTTTTCCTTGACCCTCCTGGGATTCCTGGCTGCGTCTGAAAATTAAACTGACAAATACAGATTAATAGGAGAAAGGCATACAAACATATTTAATATGTTTTATGTGACATGGGAGTCTTCATGAGGAAATGAAGACTTGAAGAAAGAGACTGAATATTTTAATGATAGAGTTGATGAAAAGCAGATATTCTTGAAGAAATATGATATAGGTCAAGGAATATGAAGGTAAACGTAGTAAACTGGGAGAAATTAGCACAGCCTGTTAGGATTCTTCTTAACATCTTTTTGTCTTCAGAGATAAAGACTCTGGGTATGTAAAAATAACCTCTCATATTAGATTTTTTGTGTTTTTTTCCCCCTTCTTTTCCTGTTAGGGTTTTATTACTTGTGTCAGGAGAGAATAGCAGTGGGGGGAGAATAAAGTGATCTTATTGCTTTTGATGTTTATCCCTACTCCTTCAGCTAGAAATATTCAATATGCCAAGGAACTATATTTTGGATTATAATGTCCCCATCTGTAAGAACATTTTAATGTCTTCACTGCCATCAGATAACCACTCTGCCATCAGATAACTTGGCTTTTCTTTCAAAAGTCTCCCAAACCCGTAACCATATTGACCTGAGCCTGGACCAAATTCTTGCACTGTTTTGCCTCTCTGGGGGAGAGAGAAAATATTATGTTCTGCTAATATTTCCAGCAGTGTTTTTTATTAAAGTTAGTTGACATGTAAATACATTTTCAAAATATATTTCACTCCAGGTAGCATTACAGCAAGATAAAAAACAATGAACTATTAAAAATTGGTCTTCTAACCATGGTCAAGGCCTGCTGTCAGTGATGTGAACATTG
Organism: Antilocapra americana; assembly: GCA_007570785.1. Taxonomy (NCBI): domain Eukaryota; kingdom Metazoa; phylum Chordata; class Mammalia; order Artiodactyla; family Antilocapridae; genus Antilocapra; species Antilocapra americana. The sequence continues at coordinate 21,212,242 of ML664183.1, read as the reverse complement.
TTTGGACCATAGTTAGAATATACATTTTGTCATCAGTGCCTAGCTTTCCATCTCTTTGATGTGTACCACTATCTAATTTCTGGGGTGCTCCAATGGCTTATGAAGAATGCCTGAGTTCTGTGTTAAAGATTTCTCTGTAATGCTTGCTTTTTGATTTGAGAAATCAGTTGATTCTGACTAATCAGAATCCTATCTTCATTGTTTTTGTATAAGAACACTAACTTTCCTTTTGAGAATTATCTATCACCTATTCTTAGTCCAGTGGTTTCAGAACCTTTGCTTGTTCCAGAGTTGGATATATTAGTTCATTCTCTGATAACCGTGACTAATTTTTATCATAAACATGACCCAGGTCAGGAAAAATGAATCAATCTTAAGATTTTTATTAGAAATGCCTATAAAATACTTAATTTGGAAAGCCATGGGAAGAAGGACAGGAGGTGAAGGATAGCACTTTATGATGATCATCTTTGTCATCTGGGAAAGCTGAGCTGGAAATTAGGCCATTATGGAAGAAGCCCAAATTTCTAACAAGTTTCTAATGCTGTTTGAAGCTCATATTCCAATTTCTCTTATTTTGAACTGCTAGTTATTTAACTCTATAACTTCACTGTATTTTATGAACTGTTTTGATTTTGGATTCCTACACACAAAAAAGACATACTTAGGAAGCATCACTATGAACAAAGCTAGTGTAGGTGATGGAATTCCAGTTGAGCTATTTCAAATCCTGAAAGACGACACTGTGAAAGTGCTGCACTCAGTATGCAAGCAAATATGGAAAACTCAGCAGTGGCCACAGGACTGGAAAATGTCAGTTTTCATTCCAATCCCAAAGAAAGGCAATGCCAAAGAATGTTCAAACTACCACACAATTGCATTCATCCCACATGCTAGTAATGCTCAAAATTCTCCAAGCCAGGCTTCAGCAATACATGAACCTTGAACTTCCATATATTCAAGCTGGTTTTAGAAAAGGCGGAGGAACCAGATATCAAATTGCCAACATCCGCTGGATCATTGAAAAAGCAATAGAGTTCCAGAGAAACATCTACTTCTGCTTTATTGACTATGCCAAAGCCTTTGACTGTGTGGATCACTATAAACTGTGGAACATTCTTAAAGATATGGGAATACCAGACCACCTGACCTGCCTCTTGAGAATCCTGTATGCAGATCAGGAAGCAATAGTTAGAACTGGACATGGAACAACAGACTGGTTCCGAATAAGAAAAGGAATATGTCAAGGCTGTATATTGTCATCCTGCTTATTTAACTTTATATGCAGAGTACATCATGAGAAATGCATAACCTCAGATATGCAGATGACACCACCCTTATGGCAGAAAGTGAAGAAGAACTAAAAAGCCTCTTGATGAAAGTGAAAAAGAAGAGTGAAAAAGTTGGCTTAAAGCTCAACATTCAGAAAACTAATATCATGGCATCCGGCCCCATCATTTCATGCAGATAGATGGGGAACGAGTGGGAACAGTGGCTGACGTTATTTTTCTGGGCTCCAAAATCACTGCAGATGGTGATTGCAGCCATGAAATTAAAGGATGCTTACTCATTGAAAGGAAAGCTATGACCAACCTAGACAGCATATTAAAAAGCAGAGACATTACTTTGCCAAGAAAGGTGTGTCTAGTCAAGGCTATGGTTTTCCCAGTAGTCATGTATGGATGTGAGAGTTGGACTATAAAGAAAGCTGAGCACTGAAGAATTGATGCTTTTGAACTGTGGTGTTGGAGAAGACTCTTGAGAGTCCCTTGGACTGCAAGGAGATCCAACCAGTCCATCCTAAAGGAGCTTAGTCCTAGGTTTTCATTGGAAGGACTGATATGGAAGCTGAAACTCCAATACTTTGGGAAACTGATGTGAAGAGCTGACTCATTTGAAAAGACCCTGATGCTTGGAAATATTGAAGGCAGGAGGAGAAGGGGATGACAGAGGATGAGATGGCTGGATGGCATCATTGACTCGATGGCTATGGTTTGGGTGGACTCCGGGAATTGGTGATGGACAGGGGGGCCTGGCGTGCTGCAGTTCATGGGGTCACAGAGAGTCGGACATGACTGAGCAACTGAACTGAACTGAACAACATGACTGAGCAACTGAACTGAACTGGTGTATCTTAGCATTCATAAATTTGAAGTTAGTTTCCCACCTTCCCCTACCACTTCCATTTTGTCTGGGAAAGAGAGCTTGTGGAACAAAGAGAGAATTAGATACATGAGAATTATTTTAGCATTTTATGTAGCTTTGCATTTTTATGCTACCTAAATATAATATTTAATAGTAAACATCTTAAATTGTTTATGATGTTCACAGTCCTGATAACTAAACACAAAGGATGGATCACTGAATTCAGTAACCTCAAAGAAAATGATCAAAAGTACCAGCATCATTGAAGACTGATATTAAAAACACAGGCTCAGGAAGTAGTTTGTGAAATGCATGGGTGCTTCCACATTTACACGCCAATCTGAGTTCATTTGAATAAGATATTTAGCAGTCACTTCTGCTCTTCTCTTTGCTTCTGCTCTTCTCATTATGCAGTAAAGTGTTAACACATTAGATGAAGCAGGAGGTGGTAAGTGTGAGAAGAGATGTTCCTCACATCAACAAGGTTATTGATTGACTATAAATATATATGCATGCTTATAAAAGTATTCCTATGTTCATCTGACTTGTTTTTAAAAGAGTTTTTCAAAGAGACAGTGATAAATAGAACTTCAAAGAACTAGCAAGGTAAACTCACAGAGAAATGTGGTCAGTTATCTACTCTTAATTTTTAAAGGATATTCTGGGAAAACAGATCAAGGTATTTTTCCCTTGATACACTGCTTATATTAGCATATACCACTTCACAAATTATGATCAAGGTTTTCAAAACTTTCTGAGTATGTACTCATGACACCTCCTGAAAGTAAATGCAGGCAAATTTCACTGGATTTTTGTAACATTTTTTTAGTAAATATAAATTATGCTCTGAAAGCCAACTATCTATTTGTCCTGCTCACTCCTGTGCTCAATGTGAACTGACTACCTTTTCTTGCCCTGAACACATGAGGAGGCCATGAAACGAGGAGGATCTCTTTTCCAAGTGGAAGTTGAAGAGAAGACATTTATTTATTCCTATAACCCAGGGATATCTTTGCCTGGAGCATAGTATGAAGAGATCATTCTGGGACACAGCTACACAGAAGCATCCGTATTCCAACCATATTCAAGACCAAAATGAGATAAGAGAAGGAGAGATAAAGAAAAACTAAGCATAAATCTCTTTGGATTTGTCAGGGTTTTTAAAAAAGCTGGGAGAGGTTTTATGTCTTAGTTGTTTGTATTATAGCTTAAAGGTGAGCACACATCTTAGAATGTTGTCTATTCTTCATTTGTAACACTAAAAAAAAATACACTGCCAGGAGACATATGATGTCCTAATTATGTCCATAGTCATGGGCATGACCTTAGTGTTTTCTATGTTAAGACAGAGAAAATGAGGTTATATATGGTTATGGAATTTAAATGCACTCATGCAAATTATCTCTATACTTAGGAAACTGAAATCTCAAAAGGAAGTTTGGGAATGGAAATTTCTTTAAAGATTCATATATTTTACGAAAGGTCTGGGTATTTGTTTAATGTATCAATTCTATTAAACCAATTCATATTAATTCCTATTAAAGCATTCTTATTTTGAAAATTGTGTTTTGTTTTATTGCTAAACTGTCAGCAAATTGTGAAAACTCCTTTCTGCAATCTGAACAAAAGAAAATCCAGATATTTACTTGATAGGATTTGAGTGGAATTGAACACTTTTAGAAATAATTTGCTTTGAATATCCTGTATTATATTCTTCATTGTAAAGAAATAATTGTAATAGCTTTCAAATGCCTATGTAAATCTACTTTATGATATCAAGTAATATTTTTTTCCTGTTTATCTAAAAGTACTGATAAGAAGCAAGATAGATGAAGGGAGAGGGAAAGATGGATCAGGAACACAAGTAAAAGGAAAATGATAGGCAGTGAAAGACAGGCCTGAGGGCACATGCCATGGTGATAAGAGAAGAGGAGAGTCAGTGGGAGATTAGAAAAAGAGAGGGCAGAGGATGCCAGATCTAGAGAAGGCAAGGATGAAAGAAAATTCAGGCACAAGTCAGGAAACTCGGGAGGATAAAATCATACAGAGAAATAATATAACTAGGAAAGCCTCAGCTGAAGAAAAGACTTAAAGAATATAATCTAATATTTACCAGATTAAAATATATACATGTATACATATATACACACACAAATGCATTACTTTATTGAAAAGAGAAGTTCAAAACTCAAGCCAAAAGTTAGGTTCTTATTTGAATTTCCTTCGTAATGATATTATCCAAGATTCACTACAATTTGAATCTACTGATTCTGTTTGCTTTATAAAGGATAAAAGCACCCATAATTAAGTATAAAAGAAAGATTAACATATTTATATGCAGATATTCAAAATTGAATGATTTGATATACACTAAGAAATTTTTGAGCAACTATTAATTACATTCAATGGACTTTATATTATATGTTATAATTTAAATATTTCAATTCAGTACATTTATATCAAAAGCATATTCATGTTTTTATTTTTCATATATATCCTCATCAATATTCTACTTAACTAGTATTCATTAGAGCTCTTTTGGTTGTAAGAGAATGAAAACAAGTTCAAATAAGCTTAAGCAATAAAGAAGCAGCTCTTCATCTATGGCTACATCCAGGTACTCAAATAGATTCTTTCTTTGATGTATTTTTTTCAGGTGTCTCATGACTCATGCATAAATAAAACTTCAGGAAATATTCTAATCCATCTTGTTCAGGTCTTTTGTCATTGGTAACAGGCATGATAGTGACTGCCTCAAAGAAGACAAGAAAGTGGCTGCCCCCAAAAATCAACTAAGAAAAGAATGGATGCAAGACAAGGAAAAAACAACAGATAATACATATATCTCAATTCTTGACAGCTTAGCTACATATATATATTTATATATATATATATTTCTTTTTTAAATGTATTTTTAATTGGAGGATAATTGCTTTACAATGTTGTATTACTTTCTGTTGTACAACAATATGAATCAGCTATAAATATACCAATACCCCCTCTCTCTTGAGCCTTTTCTTCCCCCCGTTCCAGCCTACTAGGTAATCACAAAGCACTGAACTGAGCTCCCTGTGTTAGAAAGAAGCTTCCCACTGGTTACATATTTTACACATTGTAGTGCATGTATGTGTATATATATATATATAAAGATTGATGGCAGGAGGAAAAAGGGACAACAGAGGATGAGACAGTTGGATGGCATCACCGACGCAATAGACATGAGTTTGAGTAGGCTCTGGGAGTTGGTGATGGACAGGGAAGCCTGGTGTGCTGCAGTTGGACACAACTGAGTGACTGAACTGAGTGTAAGTACGTCAGTACTACTCTCTCAATTCTAACAGACACAATATCAAATTGCACCACCCCCAGACCTAATATAATAAAATTCTCCCAGCTATGACTAAAATTATCTTTGCCAGGGGGTACATTCACATTTTTGGTTTATACTTCTCATTTCTCTCTCATGTTACCTAAAAGCTATTTGCCATTATGTTGATTGAGAATTAAAGACATCCTATTGAATGAAAGTTATGAAGAATCAGAAGAGAAATGAGGGAAGATTGATGTCTTCTTGTTCAGTCACTAAGTTGGGTTTAACTCTTTGCAACTCCATGACCTGGAGCATGCTAGGCTTCCCTGTCCCTCACTATTTCCCAGAATTTGTTCAAACTCATGTTCATTGAGTTAGTGATGCCATCCAACCATCTCATCCTCTGTCACCCGCTTCTCTTCCTGCGCTCAATCTTTCCCAGCATCATGGTCTTTTCCAATGAGTTGTCTCTTCCCATCAGGCGGCCAAAGTATTAGCAATTCAGCTTCAGCATCAGTCCTTCCAATGAATCAGTTCAGTTCATTGATTTCCTTTAGGATTAACTGGTTGGATCTCCTTGTAGTCCAAGGACTTTCAAGAGTCTTCTCCAGCACCACAGTTCAAAAAACTAATTCTTTGGTGCTCACCCTTCTTTATAGCCCAACTCTCACATCTGTACATGAATACTGGATAAACCATATCTTTGACTATCCTGACCTTTGTCAGCAAAGTCATGTCTCTGCTTTTTAATACATTGTCTAGATTTATCATAGCTTTTCTTCCAAGGAACAAGCATCTTTAATTTCATGGCTGCAGTCACTGTCCACAGTGATTTTGGAGACCAAGAAAATAAAATCTGCCACTGTTTCCACTTCAGTTCAGTTCTGTTCAGCTGAGTTCAGTCACTCAGTCATATCTGACTCTTTGCAACCCCATGGACTGTAGCACACCAGACTTCCCTGTCCATCACCAGCTCCCAGAGTTTACTCAAACTCATGTCCATTGAGTTGGTGATGCCATCCAACCACCTCATCCTCTGTCCTCCCCTTCTCCTCCTGCCTTCAATCTTTCCAAACATCAGGGTCTTTTCCAATGAGTCCGTTCTCCGCATCAGGTGGCCAAAGTATTGGAGTTTCAGCTTCAACATTAGTCCTTCCAATGAACACTCAGGACTGAACTCCTTTAGGATGGACTGGTTGGATATCCTTGCAGTCCAAGGGACTATTCCCCATCTGTTTGGCATGATTTTATGAGACCAGATGACATGATCTTAGCTTTTTGAATGTTGACTTTTAAGCCAGATTTTTCACTCTCCTCTTATACATTCATTGAGAGGCTCTTTAGTTCCTCTTCACTTTCTGCTATTAGAGAGATATCAGCTGCATATCTAAAGTTGTTGATAATTCTCCCAACCATCTTGATTTCAATTTGTGATTCATCAAGTCCAGCATTTCACATGTTGTATTCTGCATATAAGTTAAATAGGCAGTGTGACAATATACAGGTTAGATGTACTCCTTTCCCAGTTTTGAATCAGTGCATTGTTCCTTGTCTGGTTTGAACTGTTGCTTCTTGACCTACATAAGGGTTTCTCAGATCAATTTCAACAGGTTTCTCAGGAGACTGTTAAGGTTGATTTGATATTCTCATCTCTTTAAGAATTTTCCAGTTTGTTGTGATCCACATAATCAAGGCTTTAGTGTAGTCAGTGAAGCTGAAGTATATGTTTATATTTTGGAATTCCTCTGTCTTTTCTATGATCCAACAGATGTTAGCAATTTGATCTCTCATTCTTCTTGTCTTTTCTAAATTCAGCTTGTACATCTGGAAGTTCTCAGTTCCCGTTCTATTGAAGCCTAGCTTGAAGGATTTTGAGCATTACCATACTAGCATGTGAAATAAGTGCAATTGTGTGGTAATTTGAACATTTTTGGTATTGCCTTTCTTTGGCATTGGAATGAAAACTGACCTTTTCCAATTCTGTGGTCACTGCTGAATTTTCCAAATTTGCTGACATATTGGGTGCAGCATTTTCACAGCATCATCTTTTAGGATTTTCTTCATAAGGCCTACTTGACTTCACACTCTAGGATGTCTGGCTCAGGTGAGTGACCATGCCATCATTACTGAAGGTGTCACTAAGTTATTGATGGCTGTCTGGATCATTAAGACCTTCTTTGTACAGTTCTTCTGTGTATTCTTGCCACTTCTTTTGAATCTCTTCTTCTGTTAGGTCCTTGCCATTTCTGTCCTTTATTGTGACCATCTTTGCATGAAATGTATCCTTCATATCTCCAATTTTCTTGAAGAGTTCTTACCTCCTTACTTCTGGGTTCTGAAACTCCAATTAGAAAAGCATTCCAACTGTTAGCAAGCTTTCTTTTCCTTCTCCTGCCTTAAATCTGCCCTTCTTAATATGTTCAACCATCTCTCCTTTTACACACACCATGTTTATTCATCAATTATCAGTAAAAGAAAAAAGAAAAGAGAGTTGCTTGATAAAGCCAATACTTGCCAAAGCATTCTCTGTCTTTACACAAAATAAAAGAAAGTCCAAATACTCAGCACATTGAAACCTCTCCCTCTTTATTACAGATTTTATTTTTTGGTAACTTAACTTTCGCAATGCAGACAATTACTTAAAATGCTGAATATTTTCTTATATATGCAAAGGAAAACTGATGGTGAAGTCTTTTGACCCATCAAAGGGAAAGCTGGGATTTATAAAGACAGAGTCCAAAAAATTTCACACATGCAAATGTGAGTGTTTTGTTTAACAAATCACTGGTTTGTCAAGTGTGTTGCCTTGGAGCTCTATATTATCTTTATTCTTCCACCAGGTCCTTTAAATTGTGTGTGTTTCCCCCTCCCGCCAAGATCTGTGTGAGTTCATTATCCCTTTATGCTATAGTTTTTCTTTCTTTCTTTTTAAATGCCCATAGCTTGTTCTCAGCTTATGGCACCAGAGGAATATTGGATCACAGAGCCAGACAAACAAACAAACAAACAGTGCTGCAATCAAGACCTTTCTCTGTATCTACATATTTTAAAATGACTGTTGCTTGTCTCAACACTATGTAAGGATGTAAGAGATAGGTCCCTATAAGTAACAAAGCAGCTTTTTGTTCTTGCACTCATGGAGTTTACAAAACAGGAGAGAGCAAGTAACATTAATTTAACATCCACTATTTTCTATACTAAGTAAACACTTTATATGCATTTGTTACTGTGAATAGTATCCATGATAACTCAATAAAGAAAGCACTGCTTTATCATAATGAACCAATAGACATATTTACTTCATTCTTCGTAACCTTGTGCAGTAGGTTATATCACTAACTTAACTGGCTTAAAATGAAAAAAATGCACAGCTGGATCTTTATATACAGGACTATGTTTGTGCTGAATCATAAATCATATATGTGTTTAATATGGTGTCAGTTAGGCCACTAATATCTTACTGTATTTGTATCTTAAGAGTATGTATCTTCCTCTTTTTTTTCTTTTTTCAAAATCCATATTTCATTTCTAAAAAATGTCTGAAGTTTTAAGTAATTTTATCCACCAATTATTATACTTTGCACTGAGATATGAGTAACTAAGGGTCTTCCCTGGTGGCTTAGTGGTAAGGAATCCATGTACAGAAGAGCCTGGCAGGCTACAGTCCATGAGGTTGCAAAAGAGTCAGACACACAAAAAACAACAACAATAGCATGACTAATTAATGGATATAACTGGAGCTAGATGGAGCCTTAAGCATTTTAAGAGTGAAATATATTAACGGAAGTAAATGTATACATATTTTTCTTTGAATAACTTGATTTATTTCACTCTTTAGACAAATGTATATAATATTATGTTCTTATTAAAAAATTCGAATCATTTTCTGTACTTGGTACATCATGAAAAAATTCAATCAGCATTGACATTACTTTCTACATAAAGGGAAACTAGAAGCATGAACATGACAAATAATTTTACCTTAATCTACTTAAAATATTGAAGACTAGCTTTAATTTGGAAAGAACATATATAAACTGACTGTGATTTTTTCCTGGCATATTTATAATAATCCAATTATTGACTTCCCTGATGGCTCAGATGGTACAGAATCTGCCTGCAATGTGAGACCTGGGTTTGATCCTTGGGTCAGGAAGATTCCCTGGAGAAAGGGAATGTCAATCCATTCCACTATTCTTGTCTGGATAATCCTATGGACATAGGAGCCTGAAAAGCTACAGTCCATGGGGTCACAAAGAGTCGGACATAACTGAGCAACTAACATACACACACATGTACACACACGTATAAAAACACACACACAAAATAGCACACTATAATTGGTTAAGTTCATCAATGTTTTTGTTGCTTTAAAGAATTTTGAAAAGGACTGAAATATCCATATGGATTACTACCTTTGAACTGAAATATAAATTAATCAAATCTGCTAAATACAACTGCTTCAAATTTGATAAACTGATAATAATTAAAATGTCAATTTATATATATACTATATATAAATGTCAAGATTTCTTATTTAGATTTTTTTCTAGTGTGTATCTATCTCTGTATTATCAAGCAAAAATTAAAATACAGTTATTCTAAATTGAAATAATTTGATGTTTATCATATTAATGGGGAATATTATTTTAGTCTCAATATTTAATAATTTAATTTTGATTAAATCATTAACTAGCATTTAAGACTGATTTAATTTTTAGCATCCTTGGCTCAGATTATATTTAGTTTGATGTCATATTGTATATATTTAATTTAAAGTGTAAGCCATGAGAATAAAGTACATCCATTATTCGCCAAACAATATTTACTAAGAATTACAATAATGTATCCTTGGTTCAATGTTTGTTGATTGTACTATCTCAGTTCACTTCAATATCACTCTTAAACCAGATTTTTTAAAAGTTTATAAAGAACTAGCAATTTATGGTAGTTTTAACCTAAAGAATTTAACCTGAAGAGTCTATCTTAATGAAGGTTGATGACCAGTCTTGTCTAAAACCATAGTTTTCATCTTGTCAACTGTATGTAACTCAATCTGCCACTTCAATTGTCTGTGAAGATCCACATAATAAAATTCAAGTACAACAATTTAGGGAAGTGAGCCAATACTCCGTAGTGCCGAGGTCACCTTTCTCTGCTCAGGGAAAAAGAGAGCATTTTATCTTCTGAGTCTGGAGAGTATTAGTTTATTGTATCTTGCTTTTCAAAGAGCTTTTACATACTTTACAACATTTAATCCTTAAAATAGCTCAGTAGGAAAGAAAGACAAATACTGTTCTTAAATTGTGGTTAAGAAAGTAATCTGAAGGCACAGAGATTAAATGGCTTGCTGAAATCAAATAAGTAGCTGGAATAATAATGCAACTCAAGTAATATCTGAATCCATGCCTCTGTTTTTTTCATTTACACCAACAAACATCCTTTGGTGTTAGATGTATCTGTAATGTGTAATCTGTATATTTAGTAGATGTGGATAAAATATTTATATGTGAGTGACCAGTCCCTTATGTATCAGTATCTCTGCTGTTAATATTAGTCAGTATATGACTGCTGAATTAAAAACAAGGAATCGTAAGTGTATTTATATGATGGGTTTTTAAAGCTACTTCTTTTTTTCTCTATTCAGGTATCTCTGTTGCTAATTTATTTGAACCCAAATGGTGGGCTTATTTTGATAGAAATCACTGAGTTTCACTCTGTTCCTCATGTTCAGACACGGCACCATCCTTTATGTATTTCAACTGTGTACACCATTGATTACAAGGGATGATAGCGAGGAGAATCTGAATGAATGCAAATCCCTCCTGACTGTTGATAAGTCATCAGGACCACACTTTCCTGTCAGTTAGCTACATAACATTTCATTGTTTACAAATCCTAAAGATACATTGGCATTAATTTTTAGAAGCATAGAAAACACTGAAGAATATAATAGAATTGGCCAGTTCAATGTATTCATTCAGGAATTTATATACCCCATAAAGAAAAGCAAAATTAATTTGCATGACACATAGAAAAGACTGTTTCATTCTTCAAAGTATTTAAAATGGCCTTAGCTATATTCAGCGTCTGCAATGATTGCTAGTGCTTATACATACTCCTAGCAATACAGATGTAACTTTCAAAGCAAGTTAGAAGTAACAGAAAAGTTCTTTAATTTCCATTACTCTGGATAAAATATTTTGAATAATAGTTTCAATACAAAACAAGCTATTTCTAGCCATTTTATTAATTATAGATTTTGAATGAGGCTCCTGAGAATCACTGATACTAGGTTGTTTTTTTTTTTTTAATAGTACTAACTATAACCATGATATCCCTTTTAAAAATATTGGGAAAGACTTTTAAGCAAAAAGTTTTGTTTATAACTGAATGTTACTACTTTTTAAAAGCTTTCCTTAAAATGAGGGGAGATAATGGTATTGAATAGTTTTGAATATATTTTTCTCTTATAATTGAGAATTAGCCTGTTTCAACTTTTAAAATGGGAAAAAAATGTAAATATTGTAACTAAAACTACCTTCTTGAGATAATATGGAAAACCTTAGAAAAGAATTTATGAGTCCAGTTTAGACTTTGAAAATTTCTGGATAGCAATTGGGCTAAATCATTTAACACATTTTGCCCAAGTTTCTTATAACATACAGTGTTGGACTAGACTTATTTTTAAGTTTCATACTAGATGTGATATATTATGTTACAAATTTCCAGGCTATTTTTTCTGAGTACCCTCGAGTATTTGAAAATATCAGGATATTATTGTCAGTTATATGTTCAGCAGGTGCCATCTGTTTCTGCATATTTTATAAGCAATTTTAAAAGTACACCTGTTTGAACAACAGCAAGATATGCTGGAAAAATCATGGACTTAGAATAACACAGACCTAATTATGAATCCTGGCCCTCCTAGCATGTAGTTGAATAGATCAGGCAAATTTGAAAAACTTTTAGCCTGTTTTAATTCTTCAGCATGGTGGAAATAATAATTCTCATCTGGCAAAGTTGTAAAGAATTAATGAGCAACTGTATTTAATGCTTATACCTGTAATATTTGCTACTAATTCTGAATGATACTTTGAAAGCCATATATCTAACATAAATTTAATATATTTTAATACTATTAATATTCATGACTTTCAAAAGTACTTAGTGTATAGAGAATGTGTGTACACTAAACCTTAGTAACTCTCTTGGCCTTTCTCTTCAATATGCTTTAAACTCATATTTGTTTATCATAGAGACACATTTTTTCCATTATTGTCATCATGTGTATAACTGGTATTACTTAACAAATATGAGCTAGATATAACTACAATCAATAAAATTGAGAAATTACTAAATTTTTATTGCTGGTGATGATGTCAAAGTTAGGAGGAACATTTTGAATTCTAGGTATCAGTGAATTTGCAGCTGACAAATCTTAAAGAGTCTTTTCTTCTGTAAACTGACAAAATTTACATATGTATTTTGATCTGTGAAACAAATATCTCTGAATATTTTTACCAAAAAATTGCATTGTCTATTTGCACCTTATTCAGAGTACAAAATATGCAATCTACATTAAGTGCAGAAAAATGTGTATCAATAACTTAAAATAACATAGTTGTTCAGTCGCTTAGTCACATCTGACTATTTGCAACCCCATGGACTGTAGCATGCCAGGTTTCCCTGTCTTTTACCCTTTCCCAGAGTTTGATCAAAGTCATGTCCATTGAGTTGGTGATTACATCCAACCATCTCATCCTCTGTCATCCCCTTCTCCTCCTGACTTCAATCTTTCCCAGAAATAGGATCTTTTTCAATGAATTTGTTCATCACATCAGATGGCCAAAGTATTGGAGGTTCAGCTTAAACATTTGTCTTTCCAATGAATATTCAGGGTTGACTTCCTTCAATATTGAATGGTTTGATCTCCTTGGTGTCCAAGGGACTCTCTAGAGTCTTCTCCAACACCATGGTTCGAATGTATCAGTTCTTTGGCCCTCAGCTCAGCCTTTTTTATTGTCCAGTTCTCACATCTGTACATGACTATTGGAAAAACCAAAGCTTTGGCTAAAAGGACCTTGGTCAACAAAGTAATGTCTCTGCTTTTTAATACACTGTCTAGGTTTGCCATAGCTTTTCTTCCAAGGAGCAGGCATCTTTTAATTTCATGGCTTCAGTCACCATTGGCAGTGATTTTGAAGACCTTGAAAATAATATATGTCCCTGTTTTCATTGTTTCCCTATTTGCCTTCAAGTGATGGGACCAGATGACATGTTCTTCATTTTTTGAATGTTGAGTTTTAAGCCAACTTTTTCACTCTCTTCTTTCACCTTCATCAAGAGGCTTTTTAATTCCTCTTAGCTTTCTGCCATTAACATGGTGTCATCTGCATATCTGAGGTTATTGATAATTCTCTGAGCAATTTTGACTCCAACTTGTTTTCGTCTAGCCAGGCACTTCACTTGATGTACTATTCATATGAGTTAAATAAGCAGGGTGACAATATACAGCCATGACCCACTCCTTTCTCAATTTGAAACTTTTCCATTGTTCTATGTCTGTTTCTAACTGCTGCTTCTTGACCTGCATATGGGGTTTGTAGGAGGCAGATAAACTGGTCTGGTATTCCCAACTCTTTAAAAGTTTTCCGCAGTTTGTTGTAACACACACAGTCAAAGGCTTTAGCATAGTCATTGAAGTAGATGTTTTTCTGGAATTCTCTTGCTTTTTCTATGATCCAATGTATGCTGGCAATTTGATTTCTGGTTCCTCTGCCTTTTCTAATCCCAGCTTGTACATTTGGAAGTTTTCCGTTCATATACTATTGAAGCCTAGCTTGATGAATTTTGCACATTACTTTGCTAGCATGTGAAATGTTTACAATTGTGTGGTAGTTGAATATTTTTTGGCATTGCCCTGCTTTGGGGTTGGAATGAAAACTGATCTTTTTCAGTCCTGTGGCCACTGCTGATTTTCCCAAATTTGCTGGTTTATTGAATGCAGCACTTTAACAGCATCATCTTTTAGGATTTGAAATAGCTCAGCTGGAATCCCATTACCTCCACTAGTTCTGTTCATAGTGCTGCTTCCTAAGGCCAACTTGTCTTCACACTCTAGGATGTGTGGCTCTGGTTGAGTGACCCCATTATTATTATTTTTTTTTAATTTTCTTTATTGTGTTGGTTTTGCCATACAATGGCATGAAATTGCCATGGGTTTACATATGCTCCTCCTCCAGAAACCCCCACCCTCCTCCCTCCGGATTCCCTCCCCCTGGGACATCTCGGTGCACCAGCCCTGAGCATCAATCTTGGGCTGGCAATTGATTTCATATATGGTAATTAACATGTTTCAATGCCATTCTCCCATATCATCCCACCCTTGCCCTCCTCCACAGAGTCCACGAGTCTGTTCTATACATCTGCATTCCTTTTGCTGTCTCGCATGCTGGGTTCTCGTTACCATCTTTCTAAATTCCATATATATGCATTAGTATACTGTATTGTTGTTTTTCCTTCTGGCTTACTTCACTCTGGATAATAGGCTCCAGTTCCATCCACCTGAGTAGAACTGATTCAAATGAATGTTTTTTTAATGCTGAGTAATATTCCATTGTGTATATGTACCACAGCTTTCTTATCCATTCGTCAGTTGATGGGCATCTAGGTTGCTTCCATGTCCTGGCTATTGTAAACAATGCAGCGATGAACATTGGGGTACACGTGGCTCTTTCAATTCTGGTTTCCTCTGTGTGTATGCCCAGCAGTGGGATTGCTGGGTCATATGGCAGGTCTATTTTCAGTTTTTTAAGGAATCTCCACACTGTTTTCCATAGTGGCTGTACTAGTTTGCATTCCCACCAACAGTGTAAGAGGGTTTCCTTTTCTCCACATCCTCTCCAGCTTTTATTACTTGACCCCACCATTAATAACACCAAAGTTGAGTTTTATCACCATAGGTGACTCACGATAGGTAAGTGTGACTCTAGGTGAGTGGTCACACCATAAAATATCATTAGAAATATGATAATGCTTACAAAACATTGTTTGATTGTCTGTAAAAAGTGTTTTCAAAGAAATTTAAATTATAAAAACATTAAAAATTTGAATATGGATTATATGACGCAATGAAATAAATTTTTATTTGATTCATCACAGTAGAAATTGACTGTTAGCACTCTTACTACCAAATCTTTGCCTTAACTGGCATGTTTTAATTGATGAGACTGTTTCCTTTTTTTGCTTTACTAAAACATTTAAAGAAGAAAAAACTATAGCTATGGTGATTATTTATGTACCCTACCTGACACTTTTTTTTTTATCCTGTCGATGAGTTAACAATATAAACTATCTCCCTCAAATTCACTAACTGACCCATTTCAAAATTTACCACATTTACCAGTGTCTCCCACTTTACTCAAAACTCATTTTGAATAAAATAATGTTTTAAAAAGTGAAAATGAATAATTGTGGGAAAAAATGGATTAAATTGACTGGGGAGAATAGTAACCTTAAATTTTCCAACTCCATTTTAAATTACTCTCAAATAAAGAAGATCGAAAAAAGGAAGGAAGGTAGAAAGGGATGTATGAAGGTCATTGCATCTATCTGGATAATAGAATCCTTGACATTGAGGTAATAATATTAATATTTGTTACTGAAAGCAGCTAATACTCCCTGCTTCCCAACACACACACACACACACACAAGCTCTCTCTAATGTATGAGGAAACTGAGATCAGCAAAATTTTAAAAAGTTGTTCAAAGTCATTA
Source organism: Antilocapra americana (assembly GCA_007570785.1). NCBI lineage: Eukaryota > Metazoa > Chordata > Mammalia > Artiodactyla > Antilocapridae > Antilocapra > Antilocapra americana. The sequence continues at coordinate 21,196,008 of ML664183.1, read as the reverse complement.
GTCTTATGTAATGATAGTGATAAACCCAGATCTGTTATCCCAGAGCTATGTTCTCAGTTGTACAGTGCTAGCTGGGTAGTAGTCATTTACTGAAGAAAAACAAAAACCCAAGTAAATGTCTACATTTTGACCTCAAACTCTGCTACCAAACACTTGACTTTTCAATTACATTGACATTTGTAACCTTTGCTTAAAGGTACAATAAAATTGAATAATAAGCAAAAGTACTTGCAAGGAAGTAACTGGCTGATTTCTGTTTATATCTAAGAAGAATGTATGAAGTTAATTTGAAGAGCTTCCAATAAAGTGTACCATTAAAATGAGTAAATGGACCTCTAGATTTTATAAAAGGAACTGAGATGCTGTAATATTAAAATATGTCACATATAAATTATCTACTTGTAATCAGGCCAAATTAGCTAGAATTTTGGATTCTTCTAATATGTTCCTCAGTGCTAATGGGCTGAATGCTTACCATCATTCAGATCTGTAAAACACTTTATTTAAAACCAAATACTTTATAATGTATAGTGTATATCTTAATTCTAAATGTGTTTCTAAAAATTGTCATCATTATTAAATGTATGTTTATATTGCCACAAATGTAATACTTTTAGTTTAAATGTCTTGTATAAAACATTGTTACTGAAGCACATTTGTATATGGAAGAAAAGCTTTGGTAATTAGAAGGTTGATTTTTATTGGCATAAATAACTAGTCGTTACTTCATGGAACACTGTCAAGTATGTTATGTTAACTCCATGATCTCAGTCAAGGTACTCTTCCAGATATAAGCAAAATACTCCAAGTAATTAATGTTTTTCAACTCTGTTCTCAAAAATTTCAAACACAGAAAATTATAGTATTTTTACAACACATGGTGAAAAATGTTCGTGCCTGTTTCTGCCAGATGTGTGTTGTAGAATGTTTAAAGGCCTTACCAAGTCCTACTTAGCATCTTCTGAATGGTATCAAGGTCCACCTGAAACCCGTTTATAGCACACCTTAGAATCAAGGAAACAAATTATTCTGTTTTATCTTTACTACATTTTTTTTTGCCATTGTTTTTTATTTTATTTTTTTTAGATTCTGTTTGCCTTGAAGCTAAATACCAAAAACACTCTAGGAACACATGGATTTTGGATTATGATCCTTATTTATTTTTATTTTTAAATTTTCTTTCATCAAGTATCTATTAAACACTATTTGCCACATACTGTGCAAGGTGTTGGGAAGACACTGAGGGAAAACAACAGCAACAAAAGAACCTTGCTCTTACTAAATATTGCATTCACAGTGGAGGGGAGGTGATGACCAGACAGTGATCCAAAAATAAACACTAACCATTTGGACAAGAGTTATATGATGGTAGGAAGTGTTTTGCCATTCATTATCATGAAAAGGACAGTGTATTCTTTTTTCTTAATTAGATAAAGGTAATTTCTTAAACTGTCTTATTAATCTAGAATGGTTTATCTGAACTGAAGAACAGTAGACAATTCAGTTATTTCCAAAAGAGCTTAACCGTTAAGAAATTTTATTTTTAAAAATGGTATAGGTTTCTTAGTAGTAAACGGTTGATCCTCTAGTCTTACAGTCAATTGTAAATTCCTCATTCTCTTAGTGGTTGCATTTGGAAATTGTATGACCAGAATATTACCATATGCCATTTCCTTTTGACTATCAGTGAACTCTGTGCTATATTGAATTGTTTGAAGATTTTCTAGAAAAACATCTCAAGTCTGACATAATTAGCTAAAATCTTTTAATTTTAACACTTGTGATTATACTTCATTGCCAGAAACATTTCAGTCTACTTAGGGCTAAGAACCCCTAGGAATAATAATCTAAATAGGACCGTTTAATCAATTCTTATGGAAAACAAGATTGATTGCTTACTTCACTCACTTATCCATTCTATAATTCTTTAGCTGCCTAAAATGTGATTGACCCTTCACAAAACCTTGTATAGGCAAGTATCCAGAAAGTGTTAGCCTTGTAGGTCTGAAACAACTCTCCTTGGAAATACCTCCTTTCAAGGTTGACCTCTGGCTGACATTTGGAAACGTGAATTTCCTGAGGTTTTCTATCATTACTGTGTATGGTTCCTGCTACATAAATTATCTGTACAAAAACCATGACTTTGGCTAAAAACCTGCTTCCTTTCTCAGAGTCTGGGATTTTCACACATGCTAGGCATTAAGTTTCTAAGGAACTTTTCTGATGCACAACACTACAACACTTTATACCTGTTGTCACACTTCATTGCTGGAGGAATTACTTGGATCTTTCTGATTCTAATGGGAAAGCGCTTCTGGAAGCTAGCACCTAGTTTCCTCTGGGCTTTGTCCCATGTGACTTTTCTTCTTTACTGATTTTGTTTTGTATCCTTCTAATATAATAAATCATAGCTGTGAATATGTCTATATGCTGAGTTCTGTGAGTACTTCTAATGAATCATTAAACCTAAGAGTAATCTTGGGGACCCCTGACTCAACTCAGGGAGAGGAATACACGTGTGTGTGTGTGTACACATTGGGATCTAGGATTATAATCTTGTTTGTATATGAGATAAATTTGTACATGAAAGACTATTACATCAGTAGTTTTCAACCAACGGTGATTTTTCCCAAAGCGGCCTATCTAGCAATGTCCGGAGATAGTTCTGGTTGTCATAGGGCAAGAGGAGTCATCCAGTGGGTAGAGAGAGGTCAGTGATGCTGTTGAGCATTCTGTAACACATAGGACATTCCACACTATAGTGAATTACCTTGTCCCAAAGGTCAACAGTTGTATGCTTAAGAAATCCTACACAAGGATAAAAGACTATATTAAATGAAATATGATATCAAAACAAAGAATGTATAAAATAAAGATTAAGGCAGAATGTCCCAAAGGAGAAATGATTTAATCTGAGTTGAAGTTGCTAAGAGTAAACTCCTTAGAATGCTTATGAAACTCATGGAAACTTCAAGACTCATATATCTCTCCAATAGTTTGTGTATGTGTATCACCCCCAGTGTTGAACAAACAGATTGTTTGTAATACAGAATATGGTTTTCAATAAGAACAGCAGCATAATTCCTTCCTTGCAAGATGTGTACAACCCCACTACTTTAAATGTATAATATATAAACATTATGCATATATCCTATTATTACTAC
>ML664183.1:21139056-21192444 GCA_007570785.1 Antilocapra americana | reverse complement strand
TATATATATATATATATATATATATGCTACACTCTGCAGCATGTGGGATTAGGTCCCTTATCAGGGATTAAACCTGCATCCTCTCAAGTGGAAGCATGGAGTCTTTTTTTTTTTTTTTCTCTTTTTATAAAGATTACTTTATATTGGTCTTTCTTAAAATAAATCTTACATTCTGTAGAAATAACAATACAAATGATAATGGCAGCCCTTTGGGTTAAATAAATAAGTAAATAGAGTCATTTAAAATTCACATGTATCCACAAACTGAGATTATTCTCAGTATATCAATTTGGTTAGTTTAAAGAAACAAAAAAGTGAGGCAAGGCTTTTGGTATTTCCAGTTCAGTTAAGAACTTGATCTTCATTGTTAAGCTAAATAGATACATTACAGGCAAATCTTAAGTAAATAGGGAATAGAAAGCCAAAGGTCAGCCATGTTTATTCTCAATTAACTGTTCATATATAATATATATGAGCATTTAGGGATAGATATGTATCTTCACCCTATGAGCAAAATGAAATTGTACCCAATTAACCTTGTGGAGCTGTTTTACCTCACTGTTCAGAGGAAAGGATATTCTGACAATTATTTCAATCAATTATATTCCTTTTACCTAAAAAAAAGTTCCCTTGATAGACTACTGCAACTTCAAGAAAACATCCCATAAAAGTAACTTCTTATCTATAATGTCTGGTTCACTCAACAGTATTGTAACTAGTGATTAAGCTCTCCAGACATGTACTGCTTGTGTGCATGCTCAGTCACTTCAGTCATGTCCAACTCTTTGCTACTCTATCAACGGTAGCCCATCAGGCTCCGCTGTCCATGGGCTTCTCAAGGCAAGAATACTGGAGTGGGTTGCCACACCTTCCTCCAGGGGATCTTCCAGACCTAGGGGCTGAATATGTGTCTCCTGCATTGCAGGCAGATTTCCTCCAATTTGAGCCAGCAGGGAAGTCCAGTAAGGTGTAGCCAATATTTTTCATGAAATCAGAATCAGAATTTTGTTACAAACCAGTATAGAGCATTTCTTGACTTCAGTGGCTCCCTCACACTTTTCACAAAAATTCAAACCCGAGTCTCCTGAATTGCAGTCATATTCTTTAACTGCTGAATCACCTGAGAAGCCCTCCAGACATGTAGGAACTGTTGAAGAAAAGTGCTGGCCCATATTTGAAACCACTTGGGGCGTCCCTGATTAATTTTACATTCTGTTTTTATATTCTGTTTTATATATTAGCTAGTTTTTAAATCAGTGAGTTCTGCTCACAACCCCCATTTTTTAAAAAAGCACAAACAGTCCTATAGTAACTGATAAAAAAGTAAGTTTCTAAACCTGCCAAGAGCATAGAAATCCCATGAAGTAACAGCACCATGTAGAATCCAGCCAGAAACGTCTTGTGAATCTTACTGATTGCAAGTTGAATGCCAAATTTGCTCAGTTGTGAAAGCAAAGCATCCATCCAGCTTGTGTCAATAGACACTTGCCTACTTAGAGAACTTGTCTACCCTTATGAGGTATATTACATACTTGTTGATTCTTTTTATTTACTTTGTACATTGCTTCTGATCAGATCACTTTCTTTTTTTATGCTCTTTTCACAATGCATATAGAAAAGGATTTGGTTTTTGTTTCATCAATCTTTGAATAGAATTTCCTATAGTTAAAGGCAATCAGTAATCTAAGTTTCATGTAAGCTCCAATCACATGCAATTTATAAAATCTTAGAAGAACACAGTCAGGTACTAAGTAGTAATCAACTTACTTTTGAAAGGACAATTTGACTTTTTATTATCTGCCACACTCAAGCCTAGTGAGTTGATTTAAATCATTGAGGCATGATTGCTTTTGCAAGATTTTTGATTTCCCCCCTTCTCCTGAAGTATCTATTAACAAAATGAAATAAAAGTTTATTCAAAAATTAACATAATTTCATGTCACAATGAAAATTATACTTATAGAAGTTAGCAATCAAATTAATAACAACTTTGTTAGGAATAGAGGTTTTTGAAATTGGTTGGAAATATTCACAGACCAAACATTTGTAAGCAAACACAAATGTTTTTACTGAGGTATGGGATTATTCATTTCCTGTCCCTCATTAGGAGTAGGTGTCTGTTTACCTCAAGTGTGGCTTGCTTGCCACCAGTTTACGGCCCAGAACTTTCTATGTTATAATGTATCATTAGAACAATCATTACTGAGATAGGAGATAGATATTTTTGGAATCATTTATATTTTATTTAAGACATAAAGTCTAACTTTGAATTTTAAATATTTAAAAATTCTTATAATTAACTTTCATCACCTATTACCTTCTTTTTTTATTTTAATCTCGTAATATACAAATTTCTGGAACATTCTAGTTTCCTATTTAAATGTTTAACAAATTATAAGGAAAAGATAATTTATGATTTTTGTACATTGTAATCAAATGTTTTGTTGAACTTTGATAGTTTATGTTCACTGTATCTAAGTTTTTCCCTCAAAAATTGTGTTCTTCTTATGTATATGTTCTTGTACAATAGTTATATATTTCTGTTTAACACATTAACACAAATCTTAGTTACTAAACAACAACCATTTATTATCTCATAGTTTCTGTAGATCAGAAATGTAGGAAATGCTTAAATTAAGATCTCTAGCTGTAAATACCTCACAAAGCTACTCTTAGGGTCTCATTGAGGCTTTAGTCATCCCAAAGGTCCATGACAGAGTGAGTGGATGCTCTTCCACAGTCACTCAAGTGATTCTTGGCACAATTCAGTTCATCCAAGCCTACTGGAAAGAGGAGCTCAATTCCTTAACAGCTATTGGCCAGAAGCTTCACCCACTATTCTGTCACATGAATCTTCTTTATTTAGCAGATTGCAACATGAAAATTGGCTTCAACAGAGGAAACAAATAAGAGCGAAAGAAAGAATGAGCAAGAAAAAAGTCACAGCTTTTATTATCTAATATTTGCTGTTGGTGGTGTTCAGTCCTTCAGTCCTGTCTAACTCTATGCGACCTCATGGACTGCAACACGCCAGCCTTCCCTGTCCTTCACTATCTGCCAGAGTTTACTAAAACTCTGACTCATATCCTTTGAGTCAGTGATGACATCCAACCATCTCATCCTTGGTAGCCCCCTTCTCTTGCCCTCAATCTTACCCAGCATCAGGGTCATATCAAATGAGTATGCTGTTTGCATCAGGTGGCCAAATATTGGAGCTTCAATATCAGTCCTTCCAATGAATATCCAGGGTTGCTTCCTTTAGGATTAACTGATTTGATATCCTTGCTGTCCAAAAGACTCTCAAGAGTCTTTTCCAACACCACAGTTCAAAAGTGTCAATTAGCTGACACTTTACCATCTTGACAGTCCAATACTCACATCTGTACATTACTGAAAAAACACATCACTTTGACTATAAGGACCTTTGTCAGCAAAGTGATGTCTCTTCTTTTTAATACACTATCTAGGTTTGTCATAGCATTCCTTCCTAGAAGCAAGTGTCTTTTAATTTTATGGTTGCAGTCACCATCCACAGTGATTTTGGAGCCCAAGAAAATAAAGTCTGTCACTGTTTCCATTGTTTCCCCAGCTCTTTGCCATGAAGTGATGGGACCAGATGCCATGATCTTAGTTTCTTCAATATTGAGTTTGAAGCCAGTTTTTCACTCCCTAGTTTAATTTTAATCAAGAGCTGTTTAGTTCCTCTTTGCTTTCTACCATTAGGGTGGTGTCATCTGCATATCTGAGATTATTGATATTTCATTCTAGCTTGTGCTTCATCCAGCCCAGCATTTTGTATGATGTACCCTGCATATAAGTTAAATAAGCAGGGTCACAATATACAGCCCTCACATACTCCTTTCCATATTTTGAACCAGACTAGCTTGAAGGATTTTTAGCAGCATGACTTTGAGAATTAGAAATAGCTCAGCTGGAATCCCATCACCTCCACTAGCTTTGTTCATAGTAATGCTTCCTAAGGGAAGCTATTAATCTCCAGTATGATTAATCTCAAGCCAACTATCAAAGCGAGAGACAGGACATGAAATCAAGAGGAAGAGGTCATTGAAGGAGATTTCAGAGACTGCCTAAAACAATGTATGTGTGTTTTAGGAAATGAAAATTTCTTCTCTTAAAGCAATTTGAGTTTACTTTCTGTACTTCTCCTATACACCAACTATTTTAGAACCCAACATATGAGGGTAAAGACAAATTTTAGCATACACTTTGTCACCTGTAATATTTTGGAGCCATATTTAAGAGTACAGCATAAAGTATATTATGTTAAACATGCTCCTTTTGCCCATATATTATCTTGAAAAGGATATTTTCATCTCTCGCTCCTTTTTCTCTAAAGCACTAGTGATTTATAATGACTAAATTAAAGGATGCTTAGAAGCCAAATTAAGGATTATTCTTTGGGGTATTTATATAAGCTTATTAAAGTGTGACTAAATGGTCCTGTGTGAATTTTCATAATCTTTAAACTTCTTTTTTTCCCTATTGTGTTATCTTTTTGTATTTGTGTGAACCAAATGTGGCTTTTGAAATAGAATCTTTTGGATAAAATACAAATCAATAGTATCTTGTCAGTATAACAAAGTCATAGAAATATGCAGGGAAGAGGGTTTGACTGCAAGACAAGCCCTCAGTAGACTTGAGTCTTTTGAAGGTAGTATACCTTTTCCTCTTATACCCAGCACATATGTCTCAGGTTCCAATACCTGAAATCATGTTTTCCTCCAATGCCTGAATAAATAGACTGATCCTAATATTACTTCATTTTATGTAGGAATTTAGCCATTTACCAAGTGTCTAGAGATTTCCAGGGACATGTATCTGTCCCAAAATCTTTTCTTGCTTTAACTTACCTCTTCTATTTACCATCTGGTTCCAGGTCAGAATATCTAACCACTTTTCTGCAGTTTACCCATTTATGAATTTTGTCACCTCCAAGTAGCTCTTTTCTAAACACTTAACTGAGTTGTGGACACCTATCCATCCTTTCTGCAAAAACAGTGAGAGGTAAGGAAGGCAAGTTTGTACCTTTTAACAAAATGATGTTGAAGTTATATGATAGTGATGAAAATTATGACACAAAGACATTTAAAATTTAGTATGCAATATAGCTGTTGTCAGAGTATAAATCCATAATTTCTATAGCTTTTTTTTTAAACTAGATTATGTATAATCTGCAAAAGAGGTAGACTTCTTACCTAAGCCCAGGATGCCACCCTAAAACAGGAACTAGTGTAACACTCTACTTTGAAAATGCCCTTGGACATGTATCCCTTATATTGAAAACAGGCCTTAAATATAGGTCTTTGAGGAAAGAAAATGTTTAGACATTACCTGAACATAAGGCCAGCCTCCATAGCCTAATAGAGAAATCTACAGCAGACATTTATAATCTCTCCAGGAGAAAAACCTGTGTTCCAGGACCCTGGGTGAATATCCTGCTCCTGTGTCTCTCAACATGGCAAGGTCTTCAACATTCAATGCTTAGTATATTAGAATATTTTTCAAGTCTATCTTGAATAGCACCATTATTCCATTTAAGTAGAGACTTCTAGTTTGTCATCGAATGAGTGGCAACAACTAGGCTTGCATGCATCCTATCTTTATGTTCTTGATTTCAAGAATATAGTCACCTTCTGAAAAGTAACACACACATGCACACACTCACATAATCTAGGGATAAGCAATATTAAACAAGTATTCAATATCTAGGTTCATCATTTGGAAAGTCGCCTGCATAGGCAACTTCTTTCATGATCATAAAGAGAAATACAGTGATAAAGGTAAACTGTTAGAATCTTCATTGTTTTCTATAAAGATCCAATGACTTTACAAAACATAATTTAAAAAAATTTAAAATGATTATTTGCAAAAATTTTAAATGGTCACAGATATCCTGATGTATACATTCAGATTTAGTCTTACAAGTTATGATGAAAAGAAAAGATTTATTTAGAATCCATCACCTTAAATCTATCTCACCCTCTGTGTTAGACACATTAATGGGCCCCCAAAGATGTGAATGCCCTAATCACCCAAATCTGTGAATATGTTAAGGTATATGATAACTGGAAATTGAGGTTACTAATAAGATGACACTGAAATGGGGAAATTATCCTGGATTGTCAAGGCAGGCCCAAGGTAATCACAAGTGTCCTTTAAAGTGGAAAAAAGAGGCAGAAGTCAGTGCCAGAGAAGCACATACTGAAAAAGACTAAACTGGTCACTGCTGGTTTTCATGATAAAGAGGCACCAAAAGCCAAGGAAGATTGCCAGCCTCTATTAGGTGAAAAAACAGGGAATAGTTTCTCCCTTTGTGTCTACAGAAGGAACACAGATCTGCCATCATTTTTATTTTAGCTCAGAGAAACATATTAATGTTTTTCATTTCTTATCCCAAACTAAAATATAATGTGTACTGTTTTACACCCTTGTTTTTGTTGCAACTTATTACAGCAGCAGCAACAGGCAACTAATATACCATCCTTCAAATTTCTCTGCTACCAATGATTATACCTCCTCCAGTATGTAAGTCTGCACTTCCAATTTCTATACGATCTTGATGAGGTGACTTCTCTGTAAATGGAGACATGAATGATCTCATGACATTGTGAAGAATGTAAAATATTTGGAGAACATTTTTTAGTAACTAATACAAAAATATATATAGACCTGTTCATCTCTGTTTTTTTTTTCCCATCATATTAGAGGCAAATGCCACTTGTCTATGGTAAGTGGCATTTTAATTCTGGACCTCTGCACAAAGTGGCACGGTAATCTAGTCTAGGTTAGATGGGTATTACTTTTTCACTCAGTCTATAGTCACAGCATTAAACAAAAAAACTAAAATATGTGATATCATTACCATTCATTTCAGCCAGGTTATTAATTTTATAGATATTATTTTCAGGTGTATCTTTTAGAAACTCTTATTTCCTTATTCCTATTTACCTCCTTGCCCAGTGATAATCTATTCTAACACAGCAGCCAAAGTGATCCTTTAAAAAGCCTATGTCAAGCCACATCATTTCTCTGCTCAAAAATCCTCAATGATTCCATTTCATTCTGAATAAAAGCCAAAATCCTTAAATGTCCTACGGGTGCTACATGTCTGATCTCCTCTTAACTGTCTGACATCGTCCCCATAATCATCTCTACTTCCATCACTTGGCTCAAGTCACAGAGCCTGTTATTAGCTCACCCTTCTCAAGACACTTGGATCGTTCTTTCTACCTTGGATGCCCCTCTTTCATTATCTATGTGGGTGGATCTCTCACCTCAGCTTTTCAGAGGGGCCTACATTGGACACCCTATTTAATATTTTAAACCAATGCTCTGGCCTCATTAGACACCATCATTTCTTTTTCTCTATAACTGATTACCTTCTATCCTACTATTCACTTATTTATTTTGCTTTGTGATTCCTTACACTAGGGTTTAAACACTAGTGTGTCAGTTTAGAAGTCTTTTTTTTTTTTCATTATTGTGTCTTGTTAGCAATAAGAAAAAGGTGCCTAGCTCATGCTTAGTAAATTTATTAAATTAATTCTTAATTATTATTTGCCATAGATTCAAGATCTTAAGCATATCAGCTTCACAGTTTTGGAAAAAAAAAAAAAACTTAGATGTCATCACATTCATTCATTTGACTTCTCAGATGAAGTAAATGAGCCCAGAGAGATCACACAGCTATTTTCACCAAAAATAGAATTAGAAAGCTGCCCTGATTTTCTTAACTACTTAACAAAACTGAGTGAAAGTCATCTACATAACTTTGTACTTATAGTAGCAACCTATAACTCCTCACAATGTTAAACATTTAGAAAAGACCAACCTATTGTGTTCAATGTATTTTATTCTTAATGGAGGTGTTCACTTCAAATATGATATTCACTCTAATCTTTTAATACACTTTGTTAACAATATTATTTATTCAGTAAGTATTTTTAAGTGTTTGAGTGTCTCCCGTGGAGGCACAGATCAGCAGTGGCTGCCATGGGGACAGGGACTCTGGCTCCAACAGACCTTGGAGTTGCTGCATGTGGCATACATCTTCTTGGAGGAGGTTGCTATTAGCCCCACCATAGAGCCACCAAGCAGATGACCCACAAATTGGAGAACAATTATATCAAAGAAGTTCTTGCACTCTTGCAAAAGTTCAAAGGCCCAAAGCATATTCCCCAGCCTGGGGATCTGGCAAAGGGACCAGAAAGCTCCAAGGATTTTACTTTGAAGGCCAGTGGGATTTTACTACAGAACTTCCACAGGACCAGGGAACAGACTCTTAGAGGGCACAAACAAAACCTTGTGCACAGCAGGAATGAGGAGAAAGGAGCAGCGACCCCACAAGAGACTGAGCCAGACTTGCCTGTGAGTGTCCAGGAGTCTCTGTGGAGGTGTGGGTCAACAGATCTCTACTGTGGGGTCAGGAGCCCTGAATACAACAGTCCTGAGAGGGATGATGCTGGCATAAGCCCTTTTGAGGGGGTAATTACCACCATTACCCCTACCATAGTTTGGCCTCAGGACAAATTTCTGGGAGGGAACACAGCCCCAACCTTCAATAGATAATTGGGTTAAAAATTTACTGAGCATGGCACTGCCCATCAGAACAAGACCCAGATTCCCCCACAGCCAGTCCCTCCCATCAGGAAGCTTCCACAAGCCTCTTATCCATCAGAGGAAAGATAGGATGAAAAACAAAATCACAGAAAACTAAGCAAACTGATCACATGTACCACAGCTTGTCTAACTCAATGAAACTATGAGCCATGCCATTTAGGGCCACCCAAAATGGATGGGTCATGGTGGAGAGTTCTGACAAAACGTGGTCCACTGGAGAAGGGAATAGCAGATCATTTCAGTATTCTTGCCTTGAGAACCCCACGAACAGTATGAAAAGGCAAAAAGATAGGACACTGAAAACTGAACTCCCCAGGTCAGTAGGTACCCAATTTGCTACTGGAGAAGAGTATAGCAATAACTCAGAAAAGAATGAAGAGGATGGGCCAAAGCAAAAACAACATCCATTTGTAGATGTGACTGGTGATGGAAGTAAAGTCTAATGCTGTAAAGAACAGTATTGCATAGGAACCTGGAATGTTACGTCCGTGAATCAAGGTAAATTGGAAGTAGTCAAACAGGAGATGGCAAGAGTGAACATCAACATTTTAGCAATCAGTGAGCGAAAATGGACCAGAATGGGTGAATATAATTCAGATTACCATTATATCTACTACTTTGGCCAAGAATCCCTTAGACGACATGGAGTAGTCTTCATCATAGTCAACAAAAGAGTCTGAAATGCAGTGCTTGGGTACAATCTCATAAAGGACACCTCGTGTACTTGCTGTGCTTTCCTCACCTCCCCTTCAAGGGCTTTAGTGTTACCACTGAAGCATGTGATGCTTTGGGGTCCTCTTAGCACCCATATATATTCAACTTACTTGCATAGGATATAGATGCTCCATGGGATAAACATTTGATCAGCAGGAAACAGTAGCTAGCCTGTGATTTTTGTCCTCCTAGAAAGTTTTTGACCTTCTGGAAGACAGTTTTTCAAAACAAAGTGTTCCATCACCTGTAATACCAGCAGTGATTAACTCAATAATATTAGGCTGTAATATTGGCTCTGCTTTTCCCTGCTTCACTCCCCTTTGCCCTCACTTCTGACTCTCTGGGGCTGCACTCCTAACAAAACTGTGGCACAATAACATTCACTTCAGGCTCCTCTTTTTGGGAAAGGCTTAAACACTATCTTTAAGCATCCTGTAACCTAGAAAGAGAAGGTATATTCAGTCCTATATCACTACTCTAAAGGATCATGTGATATATCTTTGTTGTTGTTGTTGTTGCTGTTGTTCAGTCACTCGGTTGTGTCTGACTCTTTGAGACCCCATAAACTACAGCACACCAGGCTTCCCTGTCCTTCACTATCACCCACAGTTTGTTTAAAGTCCAAGTCCATTAAATCAGTGATACCACCCAACCATTTCATCCTCTGTCACCCCATTTTCCTCTTGCCTTCAATCTTCCCCATCATCAGGGTCTTTCCAATGAGTTAGCTTTTTGTATCAGATGGCCAGAGTATTGGAGCTTCAGCTTCAGCTCCAGCCCTTCCAAGGAATATTCGGGGTTGATTTCCTTTGGGATGGATTGGTTTGATCTCCTTGCAGTCCCAGGGATTCTCAAGAGTCTTCTCCAATACCACAGTTCAAAAGCATCAATTCTCAGTAAAGAATGCTCAGCCTTCTTTATTGTCCAACTCTTACATGATACATGGAACAGTGGACTGGCTTGACTACTGGTGAAACCATCCTTACATGACTACTGGTAAAAAGCATAGCTTTGACTATATGGATATTTGTCAGCAAAGCCATGTCTCTGCTTTTTATTTTTTTTTAATTTATTTTTTTATTAGTTTTACCATACAATGACATGTTATCGCCATGGGTTTACATATGCTCCCCCTCCAGAATAACCCTCCCTCCTCCCTCCCCCAGGGAAATCTCGATGCACCAGCCCCGAGCATCAATCCTGGGCTGGCGATTGATTACACATATGATAATTAACATGTTTCAATGCCATTCTCCCTTATCATCCCACCCTTGCCCTCATCCACAGAGTCCACGAGTCTGTTCTATACATCTGCATTCCTTTTTCTGTCTCGCATGCTGGGTTCTCATTACCGTCTTTCTAAATTCCATATATATGTGTTAGTATACTGTATTGTTGTTTTTCCTTCTGGCTTACGTCACCCTGGATAATAGGCTCCAGTTCCGTCCACCTGAGTAGAACTGATTCAAATGAATTTTTTTAATGCTGAGTAATATTCCATTGTGTATATGTACCACAGCTTTCTTATCCATTCATCAGTTGATGGGCATCTAGGTTGCTTCCATGTCCTGGCTATTGTAAACAATGCAGCGATGAACATTGGGGTACACGTGGCTCTTTCAATTCTGGTTTCCTCTGTGTATATGCATATGTATAAAAGTGGGCCAAAGAACTTAACAGACATTTCTCCAAAGTAGACATAAAAATGTCTAACAAACACATGAAAAGATGTTCAACATCACTCATTATCAGAGAAATGTCTCTGCTTTTTAATATACTGTCTCGGTTTGTCATAGCTTTTCTTCCAAGGAGCAAGCATCTTCTAATTTCATGGCTTCAGTCACCATCCACATTGATTTTGGAGCCCAAGAAAATGAAATCTAACACTGTTTCCACATTATCCCAATCAATATGCCATGAAGTGATGGGACAAGATGCCATGACCTTAGTTTTTTGAATGTTGAGTTTTAAGACAGATTTTTCACTCTCCTCTTTCAACTTAGTCAAAAGGCTCTATAGTTCTTCTTCACTCTCTGCCATTAAATTGATATCATCTGCATCTGATGTGGTTGATATTTCTCCTGGAAATCTTGATTCCAGCTTGTGGTTCATCCAGCCTGGCATTTCACATGATGCACTGTGCATATCAGTTAAACAGGGAATGTATAAAAATATACAGCCTTAACGTACTCCTCTCCCAATTTTAAGTTAGTCCATTGCTCCTTGTCCAATTCTAACTGTTGCTTCTTTTCCTCCATACAGGTTTCTCAGAAAGCAGGTGGTGTGGTCTGGTATTCCTGTCTTTTTAAGAATATTCCACAGTTCTTTGTGATTCACACAGTCAAAGGCTTTAGCATAGTCAACAAAGCAGTAGATGCTTTTTTGGAATCCCCTTGCTTTTTCTATGATCCAGCCTATGCTGACAATTTGATCACTGGTTTCTCTGTCATTTCTAAATTCAGCTTATACATGTGGAAGTTCTCAATTCATGTAATGCTGAAACCCAACTTGAAGGATTTTAAGCATAATCTTGCTGGTATCTGAAATGAGTGCAATTGTATGGTGATTGCACATTCTTTGGCATTATGTTTCTTTAGTATTGGAATGAAAACTGACCATTACCATTCCTGATATATCTTACTAAACACACTAAAGAGTATACAAGTTCAGAGAAATGCGAGCTCTTTTCTCATGTAGAAGGATGTTTGTTAAGAAAGTAAAATCCATTAGGTATTAACCTATAAACTACTTTTGCTAGAAAGAGAATAATGAGTGTAACACAATATATAATGCTGGTGATGGTCATAGCATATGTGAGATTTGAGTGCACAGGTTAAAAGCCGTTAATTCTGATTACATTTCTAAATACAGAAATGTGTGTTTGTGTGAGCATGTATGTATGTGTATGTGTGCATGTGTGAAATACGTTAGGTGTATGTGTGTGTGTGAAATATGTTGAAATCATCTTCCAAAATCTACTATCTAGAGAAAATTCTAATAGATATCAATCATTTGAAATTTTAGACTGATAAAACAAAGTTACAACCCTGACTCTGAAATGTGCATTTTATCCTCTACTAAATTAAGCATTATAGCTTTCATCAAGAAAACAAGTGGTCACACTTTAGAGAAATAATTCAGTGATACCATTGCATACATTTACACACTACAGAGCTAAATGCAATTATCAAGGTGCCAGTATCTAGGACTGTTTGAGACTTCTATAGACTCAAAGGAGATAATCTTAAATTGAAGCTTGACTTTGACAGTCAAGATCCTGACATTCAGAAAGCATGGTCCTATTTATTTTTGTTACAGTATTCAATTGTATATTCAGTACTTCAAGTAGAATTTTTTAAAAACAAAGCAAAAATGAGCAAACAACAGTCATTGAGTCAGAAAAGCCCTTTAATGAACTCCAATCAATTTGGGCTGATTGCCATTCTCATATCTTTTAGTGGTTGACAAAACAAATTGATTTTAATGACTCTGAGGTCTGATGAATGAATCACTCTGCTTAGAGGTGGAAGTAGATTTTCTTAATTAAATATGCTTGCTAAAATCTATAGGTATTTTCTTAAGAGATAACTACATTGCTGTCTTGATTCTCACTTCTGATTTACATTGTTTTTGTAGATCATTGCAAATTCAGATTACTTTCTAATTTTATATTTTGTCTCATCAGTGTCTTATTTTTATTTTATTTAATGTTAAAGTGACTATGTCACATTTTTATTTAAATGAATATTATCTCACAGACTTTCTAAAAATTCACCTTGAATTTTAAAGTTTGAATCTAAATTGGAAGAATAAATAATTTGTGGGTAAAATCTCAGGAGAAATTTCAATCCATGTGATTTAAACTATTTGAATATTCTAATAAAAACAAGCAAGCATTAGAATAGTTGCCCAAAGTAAGGTTTTAAAATGCTAGAAGTAGTTACATACATCTATTAACTATGTTTAAAATTATCTTGAAGTCCATACATTTTTTTCAAAATCAGATCTGGGATTTTTTTAAATACATTTCTTACAACATGCACCTCTTAACATCCTCCTTGCCAAAGTCTCCCTCTGTTAATTGAGAGTATTAACATTAAAAAACTGTTGATGGATGAGAAAGCATTGACTTTATAGGCTTCTTTTATGTTGTCATGGGCAAATTCCATTTCACATTATAGCTTTGTGAACAAAATAAGAATAACAAAATATTATTAGTTTATTTTATTTATCCAAAATCTCTACCTTCTATTCATTGTTTCCAACCCACCCAATATTTCATATTCCTTGGATTTAAATCAGTCAAAGTATTTAATTATTTTCTCACCCTACCAATGATTCCATAAGACTGGATAGGAGAATGTTGATGGTATTTTTAATAATGAGTATGTTTTATTTTTCTTTTAGTGTATACCTATGAAATCTTTTCTCATTCATAAAAAAAGAGGTTTTCTTTGGTGATTTCTTCTAAATACTGTACAGTTTTACTTTTTATATTTAGGCCTGCTGCTGTTGCTAAGTCGCTTCAGTCGTGTCTGACTCTGTGCGACCCCATAGATGGCAGCCCACCAGGCTCCCACGTCCCTGGGATTCTCCAGGCAAGAACACTGGAGTGGGTTGCCATTGCCTTCTCCATATTTAGGCCTAGCATTCATTTAAAGTTAAATTTTGTATAAATAAGAAGTATAGATCAAGGATTTTTTTTTTCCATAAGGATGTTCAATATTTCTGGCACCATTTAGTGAAAATCAATTATTTTGCTATCAAAATTCCCTTTAAATTATCTTAAAAAATAAAAATATTTTTGTGTCTGTTTCTGTGCTATCCTTTTGGGTACCTATCCTTTAGCAACAAAGCATTTTTCTGATTATTGTAACTTTATACTGTCTTAAAATCAGATATCATGAGGCCTTAAAATATTACTATTTCAAAATGTTTTAGTTATTCTTATTTTCATTTCTATGGGTTCAATTAGGAATGTGTAGGATGTATAGATTAATTTAAGAAGAAGTCATGTTAATAAATAAGAACTGATGTTAATAAAAATAATTAACTGATGTTAATAAATAAATAATTGGAAGTTTACAATTGAATTTTATATATTCTTCTTATAACCTGTGACTTACTATACTTCTTTATTATTCTAGTTTTTCTAAAGTATTTATTTTTGTAGATTCCATGTGGTTTTCTTTATGGACAACTATGTACTTTTTGAGGAGAGATTTCTTTCTTTATAACCTGGGAGTACTTTATTGATTTCTCTTGCTTTATTTTACTTGTTAGGACTTCCAATATAAAGTTAGGTAGTATTAGTTAGCAAATACATTGTTAGTTTTTCATTCTCTTACCATTATGATATTAGCTCTGAGTTTTTAATAGGTGATTTTCTATCAGGTTAAGGAAGTGTCCTTTTTTGCTGAAAATTTTCCTTGTAAATTAATGTTGAATTTTATCCAATGTGTTTGTGTAGATCTATTGATTGCTCTTATTCTGATAATATCAGTAATTAGGTAGACTGAATTTCTAATGTTAAAGCAAGCTTACATTGCTGGAATGAACTTCACCTGGCTGTGACTTATTGAGCTTTATATATGTTGCTGAACTCAATTGGCTAATATTTTGTTAAGGAATTTTGCATCTATGTTCACAAAGAGTTTTGATTAGATATTTTCCTTCTTCCCAGAGTATTTGTCTGACTTTGGTATAAGGACAACACTGGCCTTATAAAATTGAGTGAAAGATTGAGTTTGACACTACTATGTATAAAATAGATAACTAACAAGAACCTACTGTGTAGCACAGGGAAGTCTAGTCAGTACTCTGTGATGACCTAAATAGGAAGGAAAGCCAAAATATGTATATGCGCAGCTGCAAGGGGATCCAACCAATCAATCCTAAGGGAAATCAGTCCTGAATATTCATTGGAAGGACTGATGCTGAAGCTGAAGCTCCAATACTTTGGCCACCTGATGAGAAGACTGACTCATTGGAAAAGGCCCTGATGCTGTGTAAGATTGAAGGTGGGAGGAGAAGGGGGTGACAGAGGATAAGATGGTTGGATGGCCTCACCAACACAATGGACATGAGTTTGAGTAGGTTCTGGGAGATGGTGATAGACAGGGAAGCCTGGCGTGCTGCAGTCCATGGGGTCACAAAGAGGAACGAGTGAGCCACTGAACTGAACTTATAGCTGATTCATTTTGCTTTACAGCAGAAACTAACATAACGATGTAAAGCAGCTATACTCCAATAAAAGTTCATTGTAAAAAATCAAATAAGAGGTATTTCTTCCTCTTTGATTTTCTGAAAGAAGTTATATAGAATTGCTATTTCTTGTTTAAATATTTGGCAGAATTCCCCAGTAAATCCATCCAGCCTAAATTGATTTGTTGGAAGATGTTTTAAATATAAATTTAATTTGTTGACTGAATGTAGGATATGTCTTAAGCTATCTACTTCCTTCTTGAGTGCTTTAGTGGTTTTCAATAAACTAGTCTATATTTTTGGTGAATTTATAAATATAAAGGTTTTTCTTAGTATTTCCTTATCATGCTTTATATATTTGTTGGTTCATTCATTATATCCTCCCCTTTCATCATGATATTCACTTCTTTCTTTCTCTCCCTCTCTCTCTCATCAGTCTACCTGGAGGTTAATCATTTTTGTTCAAGATCCCAGACCATTTAGATAGATTTCAGCTGATAGGAATTTGAACTTAGGTTTGTCTGTTCTTAATCCATGCTGTGCTGGATGGTATACTATGCTGTTCCTTTAAATGTCAATTGCTTTACTTTAAATATAAATTCTGAAACCCATACTCTTTCTCTAGCATTTTCTTTTATCTACTTTTAATTCAATTTCTTTCTATAGCTGTTCATTGTTAATAATATACCTATGTATTATTAACAACATGGTAATAATAGTATAGCAATAATGTGATTGATTTTGAGGCATGGTCTATAGAATCAAGTTCATTATTTTATAAACATATCATATGCTTATCTTTTTAATAAGTGCTTGTCTCTAAGAGTACTTATTTTCTTCAGAGATTAAGCTAAGTTTTTCTGTGGAATCTACTTTCCTATTATATTTTTCTGAGCTTTATAATCCATTTTTTTCTTTCTTTAAAAAAGGATGTAAAAGACTTTTAATACTGCCGTTCACCTCTGCCCTTGCAAAAGGATTAAAAAAGAGTTCAAAGACTGAGAAGCTAGAAAGCTCTTACTCTGTAGCCTGATCTTGGGCAAGTGCTTTTAAAAAGTTAGAGTGATGTCCTGAGGTTTGCATGATTGTATTTGTTACTGTTGCCCACGTGGATTCAGAAAGATTTCTATTTAGCTCTTTAGTTCTATATAGTTCTTTAGTTCACATGCTGACCTGTGACAACCAAGTCAGGGCATATCAACAGTATTTATTGTCAAAGGTGAATTCTGACATGTGACTCCTCCATTGAAAACAGTAGCCCCAGTGTTCTAGGCCAAGCCTTTTGTATTTGTATTTACTGCAAACTGTTATTAATCTCAGCCTCTCACATGGATGCTATTTTCTCTCTTACTTTTCTCAGCTTTATTTTAAGGCTGCTCTTTTGGGCTTACAAAAAGTAAAAGCTATACAAAATACAGTTTTCAAGTTTGTAAATACCTTAACTGACTTAAAGTACAGATTTTAGACTATTTCTTTATGAACAATACAGTTGTATTGCCTTAATGACGTTTCTACTTATATCACAGAAATAAGCTGCTAAATTATAACTTTCAAACTTAAATCTACTGCTTTGTCATAGTTCATCTAGCTTGTCACTTTATAATTTAAACTTTTATTCATTATCTCAGAACATACATATTCTCTTTAACATTTTTCATCAAGTATCTTCCTTAGGTGTGATGACTGGGTGTTCACGCTCTTGCGTGACATGTGCCTCCCTCCAAACCTTGTTACGACACTGGCACATTACCCGTCTGACATGAGAAAAAACAAAAAAGAAGTATCTTCTTGCACTTCAGTAGACATGTTTGTAAATAAGTAATTCTCATTGAAAGAGAAGTTTATTAATAGCAATCAAAGTAGTAATATCCATTATTGTTATAACCTCATTTTCAAAATGAACCCTGAGAGTTGGAATATTCTGCAGTTCATGTGATGTGTCTTATTTTGATACTCAATACATACAAAATTTATTTTTGTGTTTACGGCTACTAGGGAGAGAGAGGGGGGGAGAGACTATTTTTTTCTGCATCTCCATTCTTCCTTTTTTTCTTTTATAGTTTTTAGGTCATATAAATTTTACCTATTATCTTTCAGTGAAGGTGTACCACTATCTACAGCCAATAGTAATTTATTAATTGAAAGTCAAATCTATTCAAATAATTTATATAGTCACCATTTGAAAAGATAATTATTTTAATTAAGATTCAAATCAAACATTGTACTGGTGATAAAGTAGTAAATTAAAATATATACATGCCCTAATCTTGAGAGAGTCATTATAGTTTCTCTATATATTTTTTAGTTTGGGGACCGACTTAGAAAAAAATGATGAGAATTACTAATTGCAATACTTAAAAAGTTATGCTTAATAGTTTCTATTAACTTAATCATGAAAATATTAGGTTTTTAACATTTTAAAAAAATGTGTTCTCCCTAAAAATTGAACATAAAGTAATGCACTACACAAATGATTTTAACACTTTTTAGACTTGAGTGTGTTTGTTGACATCACAAATGTAGAAGCTACAAAAATGTAACATTAAGTGCACAGAAACTATGAACATGCATAAAAAATTATGTGTGTTACCTAGAAAGCTTATGATTTGCAGATGATAGGAGGACTCCTAAGAAGTTTGAAGGGGTGTCAAATGATTGCCTTGAAAATTAACCCTCTTTGATATGGACTTGAAAAATTAAACTTCCCAATTCCTGCCTTGTTATTTAAGCCAAGGCATGAAATGTAATGCTGAGTTTCTTGTCATTTGAAAAACCCCCAAGATCTTTTTATTACATGCTTGGGAAAAAACTTCTCAGTCAAATTCACTTTTTTAAAAGATGTGATCTCTATACTGGAGTTAAATTATGATGCTATTAAGTTCAGTAATGAAGGCTCTTAAGAAATAATTTATTGAGTCTTACTGAGGACAAAGTTTAGTATTTTACAGAATGCATACAGGTTCAGTGTATACACAGCTTGCCGGGGTCCGGGGGTCTTGAGGGATGAGTGGCGTTGGCGGAAGAAGAACTGAGCTGAGTCGGTGTGTGGTGATGAAGCAGTCTCTCATTTATTGTTGTTGGTTTACAGTTTTATAGCCAAACGACATCCCCATTACATCATTACATCACCTATCATTCTATACAATTTTTTGTTTTCTACCTCCCATAGCAACCTTATCATTGAGTTCATTCCCCAATCTATCATGAAACATTCCCTTTGCAGAAGTCAGATTTTTATGTAATTAAATTTAACAATAGTATATTTACCATTTGAATGTCTTCAGTATACTTCATTCAGTCATGATAAGTACATCAACCTAAGTTGAAAGGTTACATTTATCTTATCAGGTACAACTATGTAGAAGCTAGAGGGAAGGGCTTAAGCTTGAGACTGTTTATTCTAGTAACCTACTCCAGTTCTTACGAGAAAAGAGGAAAGAGGACAAAGAGACAGTTTAGAGAGAGGAAAGAGGACTAAGAGACAGTCAAGCAGCACTGCTTTAGCAATAAAACCCTATTAACCTTATAACTACTATAATGAATTTCTATGTCTACATTATCCTAAAGCAATCAATATCTCCAACTATGCTGGCCACAATTATGAGCATTCCTAAGTCTCAATCGAGCCTGATTTCTTCAAGGAAGCGAGCCTCCTCCGTGGAGTGGTCAGGGGAGTGGGAGGTGGAAAGGTGACCCAAGTACAAGCCTTTCTGGTGGTGGCCTTGCCATGACCCCCAGAGA
This sequence comes from Antilocapra americana, assembly GCA_007570785.1. Taxonomy (NCBI): domain Eukaryota; kingdom Metazoa; phylum Chordata; class Mammalia; order Artiodactyla; family Antilocapridae; genus Antilocapra; species Antilocapra americana. The sequence continues at coordinate 21,173,145 of ML664183.1, read as the reverse complement.
ATTCTTGGTAAACTCCCCAGTAATTAGTAGGAGGAGTAGTAACCTATTTAAATGTCCCTTTCATTCCTCCTTAGCCCCCGGGGAAGGTGATCCAACTTCCAGGATCCTCTGGTCAATAAGGTCTGGGGGGATTATCTCAGGACAAATTCTTTCCAACTGTGACTGACCTACTGAGATGAGCCAGTGTTCCGAGCATGGACAGAACTTCCAAGAAAAATACCAGGGTGGGGCTTGCCCAGGATGCCCCAATAAAGAAAGTCAGCTTTGCAATTTCTTTCTTAGTCTCGTGACCTTGTCATCCGAACAAGGGGACATCCTGACGGCTCCCGGCAACAGCTGAACCTATAAACAGCACATTGAATGCAAACACAGTCTGAGTGTACTCTATAAAATTCTGTTATTTCCTGTACCTGTCTCTCTGCTTGCCTCTCCACCACTGAAAAAGGCTGCCTTTTGCTTGTGACTGGAGAAGCTATTTACAGACACTGGTGATGTTTGCGATAGACAGTTCACCTCACAGGATACCTAACACCTTTCTCAAAAAGAGATCTTCTTCTCTGATTACGGTGCTGTCCCACATTACTATCTGACATTATTCTTTCTCAACAGTATATGGCTGTGAAATTGCAAAGGAAGTATAAGCAAAGAATGAAAGGACTGCTAAGTGGTCAGTATCTGATGCAAACATTGAAACTCAGAGGGTTAGCAGCCTCTATTCTGTTCCCTACACTTTATTAATTTCTTGACAATAATCAGACACAAAATTAAGATGACTGCTTGGTTCTCCTGGGGAACCAAAACACAACATATTGTTCCAATGTTCATCATATCAAAAGCCAAATTAGAGTTGATTGGAAATGAGTTGAATATTTCTGATAAATTTAGTTTTGCTTCTCTGAGTTTAGGGAGATAAATTTATTTGGCAATTTTTAAGTTAATTTCTTAATCTAAATAAAGAAAACATTTATAGAATAGAATACAACCAAATAAATATATGGCCAGATAAAGTCAAATGTTCTTAGAGCCTTATCAGTGTTTCATAATGTAGTCTTTAGGCATGTTGATACTTTGTAAAGAGATTTATTGTATTCATGAGCTAAAATATATACTGTGTTTGTAAATCTCCCATGTCAGTAGAATTCTGAAGTTAATTGATTCAGAGTATATTTATTTAAACTGTGGCTTCCTCAATTTTAGGAAGGCCACAATAAAGAAGAAAAAAGGAGCTAGTATACAGTAGGAATTTGAGCAATACTTAATGTGCTAGTATAGGAAAAAGAAACAATTTTCTACACAATTTGTCTTTTTTACCTAGTCTTCTGCTTCTGCCCATAGTGTTAAGCTGCAGAATGACATGTGTGACTAATTTTAAAATTTAATCATGTTGAAATTTTTTTGTTTGATGTGCACTGTTAAATGCAAGCAACTTTATTCCCTTTGTTATTTTGAAACATTATTCAGTCACAAATGGCTATGTCCAAGCACACATTATCAGATTGAATAAATTCATAAAATCTAAACAAACAAATGTTCTAAATGTACACCAGTGAGTTGAGGGAATGTTCAAACATATTTGTTTTACTGCCAGTAATTTATATTACCTGGTAACTTAGGGACATAAAGAGGTAGAGACTGAAAATTATCTTTGTACAGCTTAACCATGTAAACTTCATCCATCATACACCCATTATATATTTTAAGCATAGAATGCTAAAATCTGTTTTACTATAGTGAAGTTCAAGTTCATCTAAACTTCTCATTTATTTTATAATTATCATGATAAGTAAATGTAAAGATGTGTATTATGATACAGTAAGACTCAGAAAATGATTAATACTGTGTAGTATTTAAGTTTAGACCTATATTTATCCCCAACCCACTTGGTTAGCTATCTCTATTCTCATCATTTTATTGATGAGAGATAACTTACTAATTTATTTACTAAATCACTGATCACTCGGTTTTGTATCCCCAGTGAAAGCTAACCCTGTCATAGAACAAGTGCCACCCCTTAATCTTGTTCTTTCTTATTTGCACTGACATAACGAAGTCCTTCTCTCCTCTACTATAAATATGAGGCATTTTCCGGGATACTGTCTATAGTGGTTGTTCAGTGGCTAAGTTGTTTCTGACTCTGTGATCCCATGGATTGCAGCATACAAGGATTCCCTGTCCTTCACCATCTCCAGAGTCTGGATGAAACAGTTAATTAGAAAGCATCACTGACTCAGTGGACATAAATTTGAGCAAACTCCATGAGATTATCTATATTATTTGAAGTTATTATTATTATATAGTATAAATAATTATTATAATTATTTTATATAATAAATATTTTAAAGGTTATAATAACTTATAATATATTTTATAATAAATAAGTATTATAATTATATTAATTATAAATAATTATTATATTATTTCAAAACATCTGTGCTTTTTTATTGCAAGCCTTCTTAAAATGCATCTTTTCCCCATCAGTGTCTTTTGCATCAGTATAATATTTATTTTATTTAAAAAAATATTGAAATACAGTTGATTTACAATCTTGGGTTAGTTTCTGCTATCCAGCAAAGTTAATCAGTTACACATATATCCACTTTTTGTTAGAATCATTTTCCATATTGGCCATTACATAGTATTTAGTAGAGTGTATGCAGTAGGTTCTTATTAGTTACCTGTTTTATATATGTGTGCCTGCTCAATTGTGTCTGACTCTTTGCAACCCCATGGACTGTAGCCCACCAGGCTCCTCTGTTCCTGGGATTCTCTAGACAAGAATACTGGAGAGGGTTGCCATTTCGTCTCCAGGATTTTATATGTATTACTGTGTATATGTCATTCTCAATCCCTCCACTGTTGTGTCTCAGTTGTTACAACTTTTTATTATAATTTTCTTTAACAATCCTGAATTGATGGTTAAAACAATAATCTGAAAATGTTAAATTGAACCTGGAGTACGGATTTTTTTTTTCTCTAAGCCTGAATGTTCCACAAAAATTTTAGCTCCTTTTCCCTTTTCCTTACTGGTAGGTTCTGAATTATGCAGACACAGTATTTTCTTATTTCCCTTATCTCTTGTAAAACCTGTGTAACAAATTGAAAAATGAGTGAAAAATATACCAGATGAGTTCATATCATATAAAGAGAAACACCTAATTTCTATTCTCTCAGCATTCAAATTTAGGAATGCCTCAGAAGACCTAATTATCCTGACAGTACACAAAGGATATTTCTGCAGGAATTTCAAAATTCAACAACGTTTTACACATTCTTTTATAGTCAAGGACAGAAAAACCAGAATCAATTAAACATCATACAGATCTAAATAGTGCTAATGATAAAAGATCTGGAAATTAAACTATGCAAAACAATTATAGAAATAGGATACTGTACACGAAAAATGATATTTTATTGAAAATTTAGTTGTCTCCAATTCTTGAAGGTTAATTTTTTTAATTGACTTTTACAGCATAACTATAGAACTAGTGATACTGATGTTGAAAAAAACAGCATATATTTGTTATCAATAAGGTTAAACTTTTCATTCTGTTCATGGGGTTCTCAAGGCAAGAACACTGAAGTGGTTTGCCATTTCCTTCTCCAGTGGACCACGTTTTGTTAGAACTCTCCACCATGACCTGTCCATCTTGGGTGGTCCTACATGGCATGGCTCATAGTTTCATTGAGTTAGACTAGGTTGTGATCCAGGTGGTCAGATTGATTAGTTTTCTGTGATTGTGGTTTTCAGTCTGTCTGCCCTTTGATGGAGAAGGATAAGAGGCTTATGGAAGCTTCCTGATGGGAGAGACTGACTGAGGGGGGAAACTGGGTCTTGTTCTGATGGGCGGGGCCATGCTCAGTAAATCTTTAACCCAACTTTCTGTTGATGGGTGGAGCTGTGTTCCCTCCCTGCTATTTATCTGGGGCCAAACTATGATGGAGGTAATGAAGATAATGGTGACCTCTTTCAAAAGACCCCATGCATGTACTGCTACACTGACTGCCCTCAACCCTGCAGCAGGCCACCACCCACCCACACCTCTGTTGGAGACTCCTGGACACTCCAGGCACATCTGGGTCAGTCTCTTTTGGGGTTACTGCTCCTTTCTCCTGGGCGCTGGTGCACACAACATTCTGTTTGTGCCCTCCAAAAGTGTATTTCCCAGTCCTGTGTAAGTTCTGGCTCTATGGTGGGGATAATGGTGACATCCTCCAAGAGGTCTTATGTCATACCCAAGACGCTGCACCCAGAGCTGCTGCTCTGTGGCAGTCCACTACTGACCTGTACCTCCATAGGAGATGCTCAAACAGTTCTGTCTCAGTCTCTGTGGGGTCCCTGGGTTCTGGTGCACACAAGGTTTGTGTGACCCTTCTAAGTGTCTGTGGTGGGAATGGGATTTGATTCTAAACTTGAATTCGCCCCTCCTACTGACTTGCAGGGGCTTCTCCTTTGCCTTTGGACATGGAGTATCACTTTACAACCACTCCAGTGCTACGCAGCCACTGCTCCAATGTCTACTGTCTTGCTGGAGTTTCTCTGACCTTGGACATGGGATGTGTCCTCACAGCCACTCCAGCACTGCACAGCCGCCTCTACAGCCCAATGTAGCTACAAAAAGATAGTACGTTGAAAGATGACTCCCAGGTCAGTAGATCAGTAGAGAACTAACTCCAGAAAGAATAAAGAGACAGAGCCAAAGCAAAACAACACCTAGTTGTGGATGTGACTGATGAAAGAAGCAAAATCTAATGCTGTAAAGAGCAATATTGCATAGGAAACTGGAATGTTAGGTCTATGAATCAAGGCAAATTGGAAGTGCTCAAACAGGAGATGGAAAGACTGAACATCAAAATTTTAGGCATCAGTGAACTAAAATGGACTGGAATGGGTGAATTTAACTCAGATGACCATTATATCTACAACTGTGGGCAAGAATCCCTTAGGAAAAATGGAGTGGCTATCATAGTCAAAAAAGGAGTCCAAAATGCAGTACTTGGATGCAATCTCAAAAATGACAAAATGATCTCTGTTCATTTCCAAAGTAAACCATTCAATATCATGGTAATCCAAGTCTATGCCGCAACCAGTAATGCTGAAGGAAGCTGAAGTTGAGTGGTTCTATGAAGACCTATAAGACCTTCTAGAACACCCAAAAAATATGTCTTTTTCATTATAGGGGACAGGAATGCAAAAGTAGAAAGTCAAGAAATACCAGAGTAACAGGCAAATTTGGCCTTGTAGTACAGAATGAAGCAGGGCAAATGCTCATAGAGTTTTGCCAGGAGAACACACTGGTAATAGCAAACACCATATTCCAAAAGCACAAGAGAAGACCACACATGGACACCACAAGATGGTCATTACTGAAACCAGATTGATTATATTCTCTGCAGCCAAGTGGAGAAACTCTATACAGTCGGCAAAAACAATACTAAGAGACAACTGTGGCTCAGACCATGAACAACTTATTGTCAAATTCAGACTTAAATTGAAGAAAGTAGGGAAAACCGCTAGACCATTCAGGTATGACCTAAATCAAATCCCTTATGCTTATACAGTGGAAGTGAGAAATAGATTTACGGGACTAGATCTGATAGACAGGGTGCCTAATGAACTATGGATGGAGGTTCATAACATTGTACAGGAGACAGGAATCAAGACCATCCCCCAAAAAAGAAATGCAGAAAAGCAAAATGGCTGTCTGAGGAGACCTTACAAATAGCTGTGAAAAGAAGAGAAGGAAAAACAAAGGAGAAAATAAAAGATATACCCATTTGAATTCAGAGTTCCAAAGAATAACAAGGAGAGATAAGGAAGCCTTCCTCAGTGATCAGTGCAAAGAAATAGAGGAAAACAACAGAATGGGAAAGACTAGAGATCTCTTCAAGAAAATAAAAGATATCAAGGGAATATTTCATGCAAAGATGGTATCAATAAAGGACACAAATGGTATGGACCTAACAGAAGCAGAAGATATTACAACAAGATGGCAAGAACACACAGAAGAGCTATTAAAAAAAAGATTTTCATGACCCAGATAATCACGATGGCATGATCACTCACCTAAGCCAGGTATCCTGGAATGTGAAGTCAAGTAGGCCATAGGAAGCATCACTATGAACAAAGCTAATGGAGGTAACGGGATTCCAGTTAAACCATTTCAAATTCTAAAAGATGATGCTGTGAAAGTGCTGTACTCAGTATGCCAACAAAATTGGAAAACTCAGCAGTGGCCACAGGACAGGAAAAGGTCAATTTTCTTCCAATCCCAAAGAAAGACAATGCCAAAGAATGCTCAAACTACCACACAATTGCAATCATCTCATATGCTAGTAAGTAGTGCTCAAAATTATCCAAGCCTGGCTTCAATAGTATGTGAACTGTGAACTTCCAGATGTTCAAGCAGATTTTAGAAAAGGCAGAGGAATGAGAGATAAATTGCCACTATCTTTTGGATTATCAAAAAGAGCAAGAGAGTTCAAGAAAAACATATATTTCTGTTTTATTGACTATGCCAAAGACTTTGACTCTGTGGATCACAATAAACTGTGGAAAATTCTGAAAGAGATGGGAATACCAGACCACCTGACCTGCCTCCTGAGAAATGTGTATGCAGATCAAGAAGCACAGTTAGAACTGGATGTGGAACAAAAGACTGGTTCCAAATAGGGAAAGGAGTACGTCAAGGCTGTATATGGTCACCTTATTTATTTAACATATATGCAGAGTACATCATGAGAAATGCTGGGCTGGATGAAACATAAGCTGGAATCAAGATATCGTGGAGAAATGTCAATAAATGTCAATAATTTCAGATTACTGACAGATGACACCACCCTTATGGCAGAAAGTGAAGAAGAATTAAAGAGCTTCTTGATGAAAGTGAAAGAGGAGAGTGAAAAAGTTGGCTTAAAGCTCAACATTCAGAAAACTAAGATCATGGCTTCTGGTCTCATCACTCCATGGCAAATAGATGGGCAAACGGTGGAAACAGTGACAGACTTTATTTTGGGGGCTCCAAAATCACTGCATATGGTGATGTAGCCATGAAATTAAAAGACAAGTACTCCTTGGAAGAAAAGTTATGCCCAACTTAGACAGCCTATTAAAAAGCAGAGACATTACATTGTCAACAAAGGTCCGTCTAGTCAAGGATATGACTTTTCTAGTAGTTATGTATGGATGTAAGAGTTGGACTATTAAAAAAACTGAGCACTGAAGAATTGATGCTTTTGAACTGTGGTGTTGAAGAAGAGTCTTTAGAATCCCTTGGACTGCAAGGAAATCCAATCAGTCCGTCCTAAGGGAAATAAGTCCTGAATATTCATTTGGAGGGCTGATTCTGAAGCTTAAACTCCGATACTTTAGCCATCTGATGCAAAGAACTGAGTCATTTGAAAAGACTCTGATGCTGGGAAAGATTGATGGTGGAAGAAGGAGGCTAAAGAGGATAAGATGGCTAGATGGCATCACCAACTCAATGGACATGAGTTTGAGTAAACTCTGGGAGTTGGTGATGGATAGGGAGGCCTGGTGTGCTGCATTCCATGGGTTTGCAAAGAGTCGGATACGACTAAGTGACTGAACTGAACTGAATTGAAGTTTAAACTGCATAATTAATAAATGTATATATTTTAATTGGGATTTTTGTGGAAATGATATAATATTTCTGGACATTTTCTCTGCTTTCTAGTAAGCAGAAAAAAGCTTACTAGAAATCATTGATATTGTAGAGGTGACTTTTTCTTTATTGTAACGTTGACTATATAATAGATGTTTAGGTTTATACCTACTCACCATCATTTGGTCCTTTAATTTTCACACATGTAATAGCTGAGAGGTGTTTGTTATGTGTTTTCTTTATTGTATTGCCCTGGAAATGGGTATCTTTGGCTTGTAGAAGGCCGCATGAGTTGAAGTAATTCATAGCAATAGTGTATTCTATTTCAGTAATGAATCTAACATGTTTTCAAGTTTTCAAGGTGCATATTTATCAGATTAAATGCCTGAAAGGGAATGTCGCTAGGTCTAGTCTCACTGTTACTATAGGAAAGAAATGATAGTAGGTTGTTCTTAGTGCTGCTATGATAATATATTGCAAGGAATTAAGGAAAAGTGCTTTATTCCTTTGACTGATAAGTAGGTTAATCAATAATATTGAACTCCCCTTGACTAGTCTTTCAGCTTCAGCCTGAGTTGTAATAACAGGCAGACTCTTACCTGTTTAGCAGATATAAGTAGATGAGTCAAGAAAGTGGACTTCAAAATAATCCAAAGGCTCTTCTGAATATAGTAAGTGCACAATGTCAAGCACAGGAATGTAGCTCCTTAGGTACAGATGATCCTGTTTCCTGGTTTCCCTACATCAGACACAGTTATACCTGTTCTACATTTATTCACAGCACCCTATTTCACTCTCAAAAGTATTCTCATTTTGAAAAAACAAAATTGAATAGTTCTGGTGGCTCAGGCAGTAAAGAATCTGCCTGCAACGCAGAAGACCTGGGTTCAATCCCTGAGTCAGGAAGATCCATTGTAAAACGAAATGGCTACCCACTCCAGTATTCTTGCCTGGAGAATTCCATGGACAGAGGAGCCTGGTGGGCTATAGTCCATGGGGTCGCAAGAGTTGGCAAAAGTAGGGCATTACTACACTAATACTTCCACTTTCCTCCTATGACTAATCATAAAATCTGAAATGAAAATATGTAGATGGTAGATTAAAAGAAAACTGAAAAACCGGGTCATTAAGTAAAGAAGTAAAAGAAATAAGATTGAAACTTTTTGCTTTGTGTTTTTCATTGCTAATTTTTTTTTAGCTCACATTACTCAAAATTTCATTTTGTTCTAGACTAAGTATATCTTTCAACACCAGTTATAAAAAATACTTTTGCTCTGCCTCTTCCACTCTGTGGCACCAAGTTATGACAGGGTGGGAACAAAAGCTAGAAGGAAGGTATAATTCAAGATCCTTTTGACACAAACATGCTGAACTTAGTCTGTGGCCATTATGGAGGCTGTTATTTTCTATAGCAGCCAATAGATAATGAATAGGCTAATAATAACATAATGTATTGCTATTTCAAAGCTTTGAATGGCAAGTAATATAGTCTTGAGAGAGGAATGTTTCACTCAGAAATTTAACCCACAGTGAGAATCAAGTCATCAGTGTTATTAAATAACATTAAACATGATTAATTTTGAAACTAGCAGTATCCATCACAATACTTTTCCAGTGCTATTTATTGATTTCTCACTGTTTGTAACCCTCAGAGGCAAGCTCTAGATAACTGATGTTTTGCTTACTGGTTTTAGAAAGAATCATCTCTTGATTCTTCTCCAGAGTGGGGACTGACAATATTGATTGAAATTAGTGCAATCAGAAGAAGAAGGATTACTCAGACTTTTGCTTGGTGGGATAACATTAAGGCCTCTGTGACCTGCTATCTTATGCAAGATGTAGGTTATGTAGTAACCCTAATGTTACTAACAATTAGGGTTGTTAGTAACTGCTAAAACTCCTTAAATGTTTCCTTGTGAAAGACAGATCACTAACAGTTCTTTCTCACTTATTCCTCAAACAATAGAAGGTAGATACTATTATTTTTATCATAATTATTATGATTATCCTTATATACATTTTAGAGAAAATGAAATTGAGACTGAAAGAGATTAAGCAATGGACCTTTTAAAGAAAATAAATATTTATTTCCTAGTTAATGATAGTGTTTGGAGTAGGCTTATTTCCAACTCTCCTCAATACATTCAAGAATAAGTACAAAATATTGGAATAAAACATAACATTATTTACTATAAATTATTAAACAGTAAACTGTTTCTATAGCATGTTATTAAATTTCTGGCACTATAAGGAGTATATTTGCAAAGCTCTTGTTACAGTGGTTAAGCATTGGTTTCTAATTGAAGAAAAAGACTTCCACTAAGTGAATTGTCTGCCTTTCTTCTTCTCTGGAGTAAAAAAAAGATACTCAGTGACTGTGAAGATTTAAGACAAAAATCTATAGCCATGTCTCCACAGTCAACGCCTAGTTATTTTCCCCAAAACTAGGGCACTTCACACCAGGATGTCTAGCTCAAGAGGTGAAATTTTAAAACTCAGGAAATTGTAAAAACAGGTGTTTATTTCAGAGACTTTTTTATTTTTTCAGTGATCTTTTGAATTATTACAGTTCATTATCTGAAAGAACCCTTATTAATTTCCACCCAAGCACTCTAAGAAAGATGGTAACTTCACACACACACAAACTCTCATACTAATGCCTTATTCTGGCCTCTATAGGAGTGATACTGGCTATCTTTAAAAGGGTTGTAATCAAAGGTTAAATATTTGAAGTAGTTCAGTTTAGTATCCAGCAGGAAGCCAAAACTGTAAGAATTAGCAAAATTAGAACTGAGAAACAATCTAGATGCTGTAATAAAATACTGATGATGCAAAAAGAAAAAGAAGAGTAAACCAATAGCAGCAGAATTCACAGGCAGGCTTGGCAGAATATCAGAAAGCAGAGGCAATAAGAAACAGCAGCAAATTGATTAATTGTGAGAAGGAAAATTAGTTTTCCATCTGAAACCTCCTTCAAAATATTTCACATCTGAATGTTTTAAATGTGGATGCCCCCAACTCTAGTTAAATGAAAATGATGTATGATCACCATTATTTTATTATACTAATAAAATTAATTAAGTAGACAGTCATTTCTCAGAAATATTACCAAACTATTTTATTCCAAAGCTACTGACATTTCTACATTCATATCTTATTACCTTGGTTTATCAAGTTTTAATTTACTTGCAGAGAAAAGTTAATTTTTACAGTTTTGATTATTTTTCGCTGAAATTTTTAGGTGTTGTGGATGCGTATAAAATTCTTTCCTTGTCCAAGGAAATTCTGCTCTGAGAATGAAGGTGACACATCAAAGAAACACACACATGTAAGAAATTTCTATTCTAAGAAATTAAGTGGAAAAGAGACAACTAGAAATTTGGTTGAAAATAGTCGTGATTTCAGCAATCCTTTTTTCTGTGTAAACTCCTTGTAAGTTCTTTTATGCCATTAGAACTGAAACTTTTCAGCATTTGTGTATATTTATATAGCTATTTATGCTATTTAATAAGTTACATATCATAGCATCTCAATGAAAACTATTCAACTATATAAGATTCAGCATATTTGTCACATTTTAACCTGGGCTTATTTCCTTTATTGGATGCAAAGAAAAGCCATGTCCCTTGGCTTTATATTTTGCATCCCTACAATCCAGTCTGCATTGTTGCCATAGTGATTTATCTACAATACGAAACTGACCTTTCTATTTTAGCATGTCTATGGCTCTATTGTGATCATCTATGTGGCATTCAACCTGTCACTTAAATGACAGTCCTGGCTTGCTTCCCTGGCCTTATAATCCAGCCTGTTCCAATGTGATATTCAAGTTACAATACTATAGATATATCAATGGTTCCTCAAACACATCTATGTCTTATACAGTTGCCTACATTTGCTCATACTTTTCTCTTGCCTAAAACATGATAGCTCCTAATATTTACTTATCTAACTCAGTACCTACATTTAACATTTATATTAGACAGTGTGTTCTCCAAAAAGATATTCTTGATCTGCTGGACTAGCATAAGTGCCCTTGCTCTGAGTTTGTATCCTGTTAGTGCTTGATGTGTGTGTTTTGTTGCTCAGTTATTTCTGACCCTTTGCAACTCCCTGGACTATAGCCCACCAGGCTCCTCTGTCCATGGGAGTCTCTAGGCAAGAATATTGGAGTGGGTTGACATTTCTTTCTCCACGTTAGTCCTTACCTTTCTCAAAATTATTTTTTTATGTGTTTCTTTATTCAATTAGATAACAAATTCCCTGATGATAGAGCACACATGTTTTTCATCTGTGCATGCTCATTTCTGGGCTTTGTGTCGGACAGACTTGGGGGTAAGGCATATTTACTGAAATGAAAAGTGAAAGGGAAAGGGAAAAATCCTGTCAGACTCTTTGTGACTCCACAGACTATAACACATCAGACTCCTCTGTCCAAGGAATTCTCCAGGCAAGAATACTAGAGTGGGTTGCCATTCCCTTCTCAGGTGGATTTTCCAGCCCTAGGGGTTGAATCTGGATCTTTTGCACTGCAGGCAGATTTACAACCATTTGAGCCACCATGGAAGCCCATTGAAGTGAAGTAGCCAACATTTTTAACAAAATCAGAATCAGAATTTTGTCACAAATCAGTATTGAGTATTTCTTGACTTCAGTGGCTTTCTCACACTTTAAACACACACACACACAAATCTGATTTTTAGATTTAATAAAAATTTTCTCTCTCCTTAATTATATAAGAGATTTATTATAGGAATTTACTCATAAGGATATGGAGGTCAAGAAATCCAATAATCTACTGTCTGCAAACTGGAGAACAGTAAAGTCAGTGGTATAATTCAGTCAGAGTCCAAAGATCTAAGAATTGATGAGCCAATGGTATAACTTCCAGTCTGAGTCTAAAGGCCCAACAACCAGGAGTGACAGTGACCCAAGGCAGGAGAAGTTGCATGTCTCAGCCCAAGCAGTAAGTAAATTGGCCCTTCAGTTCAGTCAAGTTGCTCAGCCATGTCTGACTCTTTGTGATCCCATGAACTGCAACACACCAGGCATCCCTGTCCATCACCAACTCCTAGAGCTTACTCAAACTCATGTCCCTGCAGTCGGTGATGCAATCCAACCATCTCATTCTCTGTCATCCCCTTCTCCTCCCACCTTCAATCTTTCCCAGCATCAGGGTCTTTTCTAATGAGTCGGTTCTTCCCGTCAGGTGGCCAAAGTATTGGAGTTTCAGCTTCAACATCAGTCCTTCCAATGAACATTCACAACTGATATCCTGTAGGATGGACCCATTGGATCTCCTTACAGTCCAAGGGACTCCCAAAAGTTCTCCAACACCACAGTATACAAGCATCAATTCTTCAGCACTCAGCTTTCTTTATAATCCAACTCTCACATCCATATGTGACCACTGGAAAAACCATAGTTTTGACTAAACAGACCATATTTGGCAAAGTAGTGTCTCTCTACTTTTTAATATGCTGTCCAGGTTGGTCATAGTTTTTCTTCCAAGGAGCAAACTTCTTTTGATTTCATGGCTGCAGTTACCATCTGCAGTGATTTTGGAGCCCAAGGAAATAAATTCTGTCACTGTTTCCACTGTTTCCCCATCTATTTGCCATGAAGTGATGGGACTGTATGCCATGATCTTAGTTTTCTGAATGTTGAGCTTTAAGCCAACTTTTTCAGTCTCCTCTTTAACTTTTATCAAGAGGCTCTTTAATTTTTCTTCACTTTCTGCCATAAGGGTGGTGTCATCTGTGTATCTGAGGTTTTTGATATTCCTCCCAGCAATCTTGATTCCAGCTTGTGCTTCTTCCAGCCCAGTGTTTCTCATGATGTGCTCTGCATATAAGTTAAATAAGCAGGGTGACAATATACAGCCTTGATGTACTCCTTTCCCAACTTGGAACCAGTTGTTAAATGTCGAGTTGTAACTGTTGCTTCTTGACCTGCATACAGATTCCTTAGGAGGCAGGTAAGGTGGTCTGGTATTCCCGTCTCTTAAAGAATTTTCCACAGTTTGTTGTGACCCACACAGTCAAAGGCTTTGGCATGGTCAATAAAGCAGAAGTAGGTGTTTTTCTGGAACTCTCATCCAGTGGATGTTGGCAACTTGATCTCTGGTTCCTCTGCCTTTTCTAAATCCATCTTGAACATCTGGAAGTTCAAGGTTCATGTATGTTAAAGCCTGGCTTGGAAAATTTTGAGCATTACTTTGCTTGCACGTGAAATGAGATGACTTGCCCTTACTCCATCTTTTTCTTCTAATTGGGCCCTCAAAGGGTTGGATGATGCTCACTGCTTTTCCATCAGAGACTTTACTTAGTCCACTGACTCAAATACCAATCTCTTCCAGAAACACTCTCACAGACATACCCAGAAAAAATGTTTTATCTATTAACTTTATGAGCATCCTTTACTCTATTCAAATTAACATAAAATTAGCCATCACATATACCATACTTCAAATACATAATATTTCAAATATTTTAGGGTCTAGTAAAAACAATATAATTGCATGTAGTTATTATGAATTTAGATTGGTATGAGTATTTATGAGAGAAAACTATGTATGATGAGTATATAAATAACAAATGAATTCTACTTCTAAGTAAATGATTATTGCTACACTAATTATGACTAAGAATGTACATCACAGTATTAGTTGTTAAAGGTCATAATTTCCATCTTTAAAAATGACACCATTGTCCACCTGAATTTCAAGCTCTGTGTGCTTGTGCTCAGTCACTCAGTCATGTCTAACTCTTTGGAGTCTCATGGACTGTAGCTTTTCTATAGGATGTTTTAGGCAAAGAACACTGGAGTGTATTGTCATTTCCTCCTCCAGGGGATCTTTCTGACCCAGGGATTGAACCTGGTTCTCCTCCATCTCTTATGTTGAAAGGCTTTCTTTGCTACTAAGTTACCTGGGAAACCATTCAAGCTCTATATCTATGACTTTTTCTATATATCCTTCCTTTTATTAGTCTCATATTGGATTCAATCTTATCTCTGCTTTCACTCAACTCAACATCTATTCTTCAAAAGAATGGTCTTCAAATAGATGCATTATTTTATATAACTTTTCTGCATATATTCCTTTGAGCAAAAGGAGGGGGCTACCGTATAAAACAATCTTCTAGACACTCTCAATCATATGTCCTTATTTCTTGTATAGGGATTATTGCGATCTAGATTTTTATTTTCTATTTCTGCAATAAAACAGAGGCTCCATGAAAAGAGAATAATACCAGTGCAATAGAGCGAAAAGACTATAATGACCACTGAACAAATCTGAATTTCCAAGTATAGTGTGTTTAAAGTGTTATATAACCATTAAAAATATTACAGATGAACATTTCTTCATATAGAAAATAATTCAAAGCCTTATTTTCCTCTATAAAACAAGATGAAAATTTAATTATTTAAGGCATTTACTGAACAACAGTTGAAAGAATGTTTGTAGAAGTAACCTTAAAAGTAAAAATATATACAAAATAATTATTAAGGCAGAGAGGATTTTTATATATTCACGATGTCCATTTGTTTTTAGCTATATGACGAATTTACCAGTAAAATACCTTTATGAAATATTGAAATAAAGGCACATTTATCTCCATGAAGATATCAAATTGTGTAACATTTGATACACAAAGTATATTATTAGACTATATTAAAATATACATATATATGTATTTTCCCCCTAATTTTCAATACATGGAATGCCAGGTAAAATTATAGTATACTGAAAATTAAAGTCTACTGCTTGTATTTCTAAGACTAACTTTCTTGCTGTTGGTTACACTTTAGAGAATTCAGAGAACTCCAGGCTTGTAACTTCAAAGGCGAGATAGGATTGCAAAGTTTCATCATCATCATAACTCAGTAAAATTTTTTGCTAACCACATGGAAATCATGTATAATTTTCTCCAGAATTCTTTGTTACTGCTATCTATATTCACTTAAGATAGGGCCTTAATTAGATGTTTACATGATATTATGTTTAAAACATACAGATGAATTTTTTTCTCTTTTATTTATTTATTTATTTTTCTTTACATTATCATATTGATTTTGCCATACATTGACATGAATCCACCATGGGTATGCATGTGTTCCCCTTCCAGAACCCCCCTCCCACTTCCTCCTGATTCCATCCCTCTGGGTCATTCCGGTGCACCAGCCCTGAGCACCCTGTACCATGCAGATGATTTTTATTTCAAAACATGACAAATGCTTTCTTTGGTGACATAATTTGATGGAGATACATTGTACATATTTTCATTTTACGTGTATGTTTTATATTTCAGTATTTTCAAATCTTTTACAAAACCCTCACCTTTTAAAGATGACAGCATCATGGATAAAGACTTTGAAATATCATATCCATGCTATATATTGTCTGAAACTTATTTTTTAAATCATTTGTCAAGATGCAATTACCACTTCAGGTATCAGATCTTTGTCCTCTGAAGAAACTTGGGTGAGCTTAGGCTTTTTTTTTTTTTCCTTTCTGAGGAGGAAGATATGACTTTCATAAAAATACTCACTTGATTAATATTGACTTTCCATTTTAAATATGAAAGAGGGAAAGGGATTTTTTTCTCTTTAGTTCTTTAGCCAAGGAACATTCAAGAGGCTTTTCTTAGGAATAAGGACAAATCACCATAATTACCAAAGGTGACTTCAATAAAAAATCTGTACATAAATGACAGTAGCAAAAGTTAAAGAAGGACTGCTCTCTGTAACAAAAGATAAGATGTCTCAAATGTTGTGGAAATAATAAGAGAAGATACTCTGTAAATGTTGGCCATGATGTATCAAGCATCATGTTAGCATATTTATTTATCTGTGAATTCTGAATTCACTGTATCTAATCAGAGTAGCTATTATTATCTTCATTTTTCAAGTGATAAAATTGAAAGTATAGAGTTAGAGAGGTTAGGTAATTTATCAGAGTTAAAAGCTTTAAAATGATTTCAGTCAGTTAGTTCAGTCACTCAGCTGTGTCTATCCTTTGTGACCACATGGACTGCAGCATGACAGTCCTTCTTGTCCATCACCAACTCCTGTAGTTTACTCAAACTCATGTCCACTGAGTCAGTGATGCCACCCAACCATCTCTACCTCTGTTATTCCTTTTTCCTCTTGCATTCAGTTTTCCCCAGCATCAGGGTTTTTTCAAATTATTCAGTTCTTTGCATCAGGTGGCCAAAGTATTGGAGTTTTGGCTTCAAAATCAATTCTTCCAGTGAACACTCAGGACT
Organism: Antilocapra americana; assembly: GCA_007570785.1. Lineage (NCBI taxonomy): Eukaryota > Metazoa > Chordata > Mammalia > Artiodactyla > Antilocapridae > Antilocapra > Antilocapra americana. The sequence continues at coordinate 21,156,254 of ML664183.1, read as the reverse complement.
GATCTCCTTTAGGATGGACTGCTTGGATCTCCTTGCAGTCCAAGGGCTCACAAGAGTCTTCTCCAACACCACAGTTCAAAAGCATCAGTTCTTCAGTGCTCAGCTTTCTTTCTAGTCCAACTATCACATCCATACATGACCACTGGTAAAACCATAGCCTTGACTAGACAGACCTCTGTCTGCAAAGTAATGTCTCTGTGTTTTAATATGCTTTCTAGGCTGGTCATAACTTTTTTCCCAAGGATCAAGCATCTTTTAATTTCATGGCTGCAGTCACCATTTGCAGTGATTATGGAGCCCAAGAAAATAAAGTCTGTGTATGTTTCCACTGTTTCCCCATCTATTTGCCATGAAATGATGGGACCCAATGACATGATCTTAGTTTTCTGAATGCTGAGTTTCAAGCCAACTTTTTTTTTTTTAGATAACAGCTAATATTTATTGAGTGCTTGCTATATGTCAAACTTTGCTCTGCTGATTTTATACATAATATAAAATCCTCCCAACAACCTTCTGAAGGAGGTGCTACTGTTGTCACATTTTATAGATGAAGAAACAGAGACACAGAGAAGTGCAGCCCCTTATCCAAGATCACACAGCTGATAAGTGGTAGAACTGGGATTCACACCTTGGCAAACTCAAAAGTCTTTTGATCTAGGCACTATACTAATATAATCTTAACATAAGTAAAGAGTTTAATTAAAATATTCAAACTCTCCTAAGCTTGAAGTCAGCAAAGATGGGTTCTGACTCTCCTCAGATACTGGCTTGTGAGACCCAGGGAAAGCTCCTCTCTTTCTGAAAGCCAACTCTATACAAATGTCGAGTATTCCACAGAAAGTTCTGGAACCATGAGGCTGATTTTCAAGAAGAAGTAGTAGGGATCCAAGGTGTTACTGTTTCTCACTGGATGATTTGCAGTTTCACCCCCATTGTTGTCCTTTAAGTCTCTTCAGGAGAAAAATCCTTAGAAGTTAGACTTGAAAATAGCCCAGAAGAGCAGTTAACTCCTTGCCTGTTCAGACAGAATTGCTCCTCATGACACGCCTCATGTGTTTTGGTTTAGCATTTCCATTTGATTTAGCATTTCTGAGCAGAGTACACTTCTTACCCTAAATATCTCAAGCCAACTTTTTCACTCTCTTCTTTCTCTTTCATCAAGAGGCTCTTTAGTGTTTCTTCACTTTCTGCCATAAGGGTGGTGTCATCTGCATATCTGAGGTTATTGATATTTCTCCCAGTAATCTTGACTCCAGCTTGTGCTTCATCAGTCTAATGTTTCTCATGAGGTACTGTGCATATAAGCTAAATAAGCAGGGTGACAGTATACAGCCTTGATGTACTGCTTTCCCTATTTGGAAACAGTCTGTTTTTCCTGTCCAGTTGTAACTGTTGCTTCCTGACCTGCATACAGATTTCTCAAGAGGCAGGTCAGGTGGGCTGGTATTTCCATCTCTTTTAGAATTTTCCACATTTTTGTAGTGATCCACACAGTCAAAGGCTTTGGTATAGTCAGTAAAGCAGAAATAGATGTTTTTCTAGAACTCTCTTGCTTTTTTGATAATCCAATGATGTGGGCAATTTGATCTCTGGATGCTCTGACTTTTCTAAAGCCATTTTGAACATCTGTAAGTTCACGGTCCACGTATTGTTGAAGCCTGGCTTGGAGGAATTTTAAGCATTACTTTACTAGCATGTGAGATAAGTACTATTGTGTGGTAGATTGACCATTCTTTGGCATTGCCTTTCTGTGGAATTAGAAGGAAAACTGACCTTTTCCTGTCCTGTGGCCACTTCTGCATTTTCCAAATTTGCTGGCATATGGAGTGAAGCACTTTCACACCATCATCCTTTAGGATTTGAAATAGCTCAATGGGAATTCTATCACCTCCACTAGATTTGTTTGTAGTGATGCTTCCTAAGGCCTAATTGACCTCACATTCCAGGATGTCTGTATCTAGGTGAGTGATCACACCACCATAATTATCTGGGTCATGAAGATCTTTTTTCTGCAGTTCTTTTGTGTATTCTTGCCACCTCTTCTTCATATCTTCTGCTTCTGTTAGGTCCATACCATTTCTGTCCTTTATTGAGCCCGTCTTTGCATGAAATGTTCCCTTGGTATCTCTAATTTTCTTGAAGAGATCTCTAGTCTTTCCCATTCTATTGATTTCCTTTATTTCTTTGCACTAATCACTGAGGAAGGCTTTCTTAGCTCTCCTTGCTATTCTTTGGAACTCTGTATTCAAATGGGTATATCTTTCTTTCTCCTTTCCTTTTTGCTTTTCTTCATTTCATAGCTATTTATAAGGTCTCCTCAGACCATTTTGCTTTTTTCATTTTTTTTTTTTCTTGGGGATGATCTTGATCCCTGCCTCCTGCACAGTGTCACAAACCACTGGCCATAGTTCGTCAGGCAGTCTGTCTATCAGATCTAGTCCCTTAAATCTATTTCTCACTTCCACTGTATAATCATAAGTGATTCGACTTAGGTCATACATGAATGGTCTAGTGGTTTTCCCTACTTTCTTCAACTTAAGTCTAAATTTGGCAATACGTAATTCATGATCTGAGCCACAGTCAGCTCCCGGTCTTTTTTTGTTGACTGTATACAGCTTCTCTACCTTTGGCTGCAAAGAATATAATCTATCTGATTTTAGTATTGCCCATCTGGTGATGTCCATGTGTATAGTCTTCTCTTGTGCTGTTGGAAGAGGGTGTTTGTTATGACCAGTGGGTGTTTGCTAGTTTGATTGATTTAGGGGCATTTAAACCAGGTTCTGGGAGGCATCACAGTTGAGGACCTTTGGATGACAAAGATGGCTTGGATGACAAATATCTCATTTCCCTCCCTTTTCCCTGGCAGATGTAGCAACTGATTCATAGCTTTTATTTGTTCTCAACAATACACACCCTTAAAATCCTTCTAAACACAGAATCTATGTAGCTCTTACCTACTAAGGAGATTTGACACCAAAATTTGGAAAACTCAACAGTGACCACAGGACTGGAAAAGGTCAGTTTTCATTCCAATCTCAAAGAAAAGCAATGCCAAAGAATGCTCAAACTACCACACAATTGCAATCATCTCACACGCTAGTAAAGTAATGCTCAAAATTCTCCAAGCCAGGCTTCAGCAATATATGAACCGTGAACTTACAGATGTTCAAGCTCATTTTAGAAAAGGCAGAGGAACCAGAGATCAAATTGCCAACAATCGCTGAATCATCAAAAAAGCTAGAGAGTTCCAGAAAAACATCTATTTCTGCTCTATTAACTATGCAAAAGCCTTTGACTGTTTGAATAACAATAAACCGTGGAAAATTCTTCAAGAGATGGGAATACCAGACCACCTGACCTGCCTCTTGAGAAACCTGTATGAAGGTCAGGAGGCAACAGTTAGAACTGGACATGAAACAGCAGACTGGTTCCAAATAGGGAAAGAAGTACGTCAAGGCTATATATTGTCACTCTGCTTATTTAACTTATATGCAGAGTATATCATGAGAAATGCTGGGCTGAAGGAAGCACAAGCTGGAATTAAGATTGCCAGGAGAAATATCAATAATCTCAGATATACAGATAACACTACCCTTATGGCAGAAAGTGAAGAAGAACTAAAGAGCCTCTTGATGAAAGTGAAACAGGAGAGTGAGAAAATTGGCTTAAAGTTCAACATTCAGAAAACTAAGACCATGGCATCCGGTCCTATCATTTCATGATAAATAGAGAGGGAAACAGTGGCTGACTTTATTTTTCTGGACTTGAAAATCACTGCGGATGGTGATTTCAGCCATCCAATTAAAAGACGCTTACTCCTTGGAAGGAAAGTTATGACCAATGTAGACAGTATATTAAAAAGCAGAGACATTACTTTGTTAACAAAAGTCCATCTAGTCAAGGCTATGGTTTTTCCAGTGGTCATGTATGGATGTGACAGTTGGACTATAAAGAAAGCTGAGCACTGAAGAATTGATGCTTTTGAACTATGGTGTTGGAGAAGACTTTTGAGAGTCCCTTGGACTTCAAGGAGATCCAAGCAGTCCATCCTAAAGGAGATCATTCCTGGGTGTTCATTGGAAGGTTAATTGATTAAAGCTAAAACTCTAATACTTTGGCCACCTGATGCGAAGAACTGACTCATTGGAAAAGACTCTGATGCTGGGAAATATTGACAGCAGGATGAGAAGGGGACAACAGAGGATGAGATGGTTGGATGGCATCACTGACTCAGTGGACATAGGTTTGCCTGAACCCCAGGAGTTGGTGATGGGCAGGGAGGCCTGGTGTGCTGCAGCTCTTGGGGTTGCAAAGAGTCAGGCAGGACTGAGCATCTGAACTGACTGACACCAAAATAACGCCAAAGGAAACATTCTGTTAAAATGCACCAAGTAGTTTTTTCTGATTTTCTTGTGTGTCTCCATGTTACTATATCTATGAGTGACCTTGTAACTCTTTCAAGAAACTCATTTACATATTTTTTCTATCCCTTCCTAGTTTCCAAATTTGTTAGATTGTCTTCTAGCCCATGAAATCAATCTATCTAGAGTGATTTCCAGTCAAAAGAACGCAAAGTTGATTTTCTCACATTTTTGTTTGGGTGGCTCACCCTTTCTTTAGGTGACTGTGACTAGGTTGAAATATAGAATGATTGTTTCAGATAAACACGGGCCTGTTTTTTTCTCCTGATTGCTGCATCACTTGTAAGCATCACCCATCCCATATATTAAGGCTTTCTCTCTAGGTAAATATTGATTTAAGAGTCTCTCTACCAATTGTAAGGAGAGGTGCTGAATGCCACTCAGTGGAGAAATGGGCGAGTGACTAAATTGTATCTCAATATCTTACAGAGTAAAAAACAACCAGTAAGGTAAAGAGAATTTTTATGCAAAAAAATTTTTCTCCCTCTCTGCCACCCTTCTTTCCTTTTTTGATATATCTTGGAGGTTAGAAAAGGAATGAGCAAAATTAAACAGAAACATTTCTAGAAGGGTTGAAAATTGCAATTATGGAATAGTTATAGAAGGAAATATCAAAACAAAATAAAAATATAAGGAGTGATTGTGCTGAAGTAGAATTTAAAGTAGAAATTTAGTGTTAAAATATCTTAGTAGTTATTTATGAGAAATATTATGTTAGAAATGAGTAATGGGAAGGTTTTAGCCTTCACCTGCTCATGTTATTTCTCTTTTTTTCTTTTTCATGACACCCATACCAGATTTAAAATAAAATTATTGCAAATATGTAATATTTTGTAACTAATTAATAAAAACTATATGTTCCTGTAACTTAATCTTAAAAATAATTTATGGCACTTATTGTTAATATTAACATGTTTTTATTAATGATAATTAGTTTATTAGTTTGAACTGTTCTCTTCACTTATTTTTAGTTAGCTAGATTTTGACACATTTCTGTTTAGTCCATTTCCCTAACTTTGGGACAGAAATCATGTCCTCTTATAATGCTCACCACATATAACACAGCAGTATATTAATTCATTTTGACAATTTTTTTAAAGTGTTGGCTTGTTGATTTCTCAGATTTTATAAATGAAAGAATTGTTTTTAGAACTTGAGTGAAATGTTGAGTATTATCTTGTCCCATTAACTCTTGACATTAATCATGTTACATTTTAAAATTTGAAGTTATTATTTGACATCCTTATAGAGCATCTTGACATTTGACTGTGTCTATACCTTATTCAAAACAGACTAATTCCTTCCAAAATAGACCACACTGTATTTATTTCTATTCAAATCATTTTTACTTGTAGTCTTAAAGTGTATCATAATAATGATAATAATACAAAAGGTAACACTTAATGAGAACTTATGTGCTAAAGGATTTATGTGTATCATTTTGTTTAAATCTTTTAACTATTAGAGTTATTCATGATTTTATAGGTGAAACAGCTGAGAATAGGAGTGATTATGCTATTCACAATGGAAATTCCTAGGCTGAAGCTCTTAATCATGTTTCTTGAAGAAAAAAAAAAACTATTTTTCTTTCTTGTCTCTCTTGTCAATCACTGATAATCATAGATATTTCACTCCATAAATAGTATAAGCTGACTGATAATCATTGAAGTGTTAGATCTTCACCCCTTGTAATTATTTTAGCATTAACTTCTGTTCTCATAAACATGGCCCCTCTTCAATCCAAGACTCTCTAATCCAGTTAATTCTAGCTTTAAAATGTGCACAGTCTTTGTCTATCCATTTGAAAATACTTCTTTAGGAAAAGATGAGTGATATAAAATCATGTATCTCACTGAGAGTTAAGTTACTGGAAAAGCAATCTAATTTTGCAACCAATTTCTCCTTCAGAAATCAAATTAGAGACCTAGTAACCCAACAGAGGGGCTTCCCAGGTAGTGTAGTGATAAAGACCCATCTGCCAATGGAGGAGTCTTTGGAACTGTGGGCTTGATCCCTGAGTTGGGAAGATCCCCTGGAGAAGGAAATTGCAACACACTTCAATATGCTTGCCAGGAAAATCCCAGGGACAGAGATCACAAAGAGTACGACACAAGTGAGTACACACACAAGCACGCAATCCAACACAGCTCTGAAGTTTTCACTACTCTTTTAATATGATAGGGTCAGGAAAAAAGTATTCATTTGTTTTACTCAAAAGATTAAGAAATCCAAATCTCAGAAAATGCTGCCAATTTAGGATGTGATCATTGCTTCTTAAAATAGAATTAACTAACATACAGTGGTATTACATACCAGCAATCTTTTAGAATTTCAATTGCATGTTTCATATGAGAAGATCATTTACTTATATAAAGTAAAGCATAGCTGTGTTCGTGTGTAAAGTCACTTGGTCGTGTCCTACTGTTTGCTTGCTATCTGTAAGGAAAAAAAAAATATAAAAAGAGTCTCATTATCATTCTTCCTAGTGCAGGGATAAGAAGAAATGTCATAATTAGAATGACTGTCATTTATCTGGGTACTTAGTCCATGCCTGTATTTATGGTGAGCATATGGCTCAATTATCTCATGTCATCTCTACCATAACCATTTTCTTTTGGTGGTGCAGTACCTGAGTTTGGAGTTCTCACCTGACTGATAAGCTTATCATTCTGAGTTCTTCATCAGAGATGTCTGAAATTATTTTGTTTTAGGTTTAAGAGCAGCTCAGGCATATGAATTAGTTCAGAAAACTATGAAATTAACATTTCTAAATCTTACATATCTGAAATCACAAGCTTTAAACATTTTTTAAAAAAAATTTGTGGGCCATTTTCTATGCATGGGCTGGTTTAGGGAAGGCTAAATCAGAGAATAAGAGTGTTTAAACCAATTAGATTTCATCTACAAAGCATCTGACTTGCGAGGAAATCAAAATTTAAATGCATGAGAAATTATTTTGCTTTTGAGAGTTTATATAACAAGAGATCATTTAAATCTCTGAATTAAAACCTTGCTGGAATCAAATATATGCTAGTTTAAGAGTTAAAAAGCATTGACAAGTTCTATAGATTGACTGAATGTATGATTACTTATTACCATATATAATACATATGTGATATGACTATATAGACACAGAGAAGATATCAGTATAGACATTATCTTGCCTTTGAAGTGTTTGAATAGTAAATATACAGTGAATGGATTTAGCTTTATGAGAGGATGTACAGGTAAGAATTGGAAATATATCTATTTAAAAGTGGCATATCTTATGAGCTTTATCTAAATGAAGAAAAGTATTCTGTAAGTTCTGTCCAGTGTAAGCAAATAAATATAATAAATAAAGCTAAATCATACTATGAACCATATCTTATAATATATATCATTTTTCTCACAGAGGCAGATAATTTGAGAACAAATGAAAATTATTGAATATATTTTAAATTATCAGATCTGAAATATAGTTATAATTAAATATTACCTTGACTGTCAAAAATTTTAAAATAGATTCCTCTTTTTCCTGCAAAATGGCTGAAGAATTGCTTTTGTGCTCTAATTATGTGAAAGAACCTGTGATGTCTATTTCTAAAATTTGGTGGTATCTTTGTTCCCTACCCTTTCTCTACCCTCTCCAACTCCCTCCCCTAAAAAAAAAAAAAAAAAGAGAGAGATTATAAAGTGTGTAAAACTGAATTCTGTATGACTTAAGTAGAAAACCTATAGAAGGCATAAGGTATTCTCTCCAAAGCTGTCAAAGTGTTTCTCTAAGTCATATGTAAGAATCACAGACAATGTGTAAAGACAGTTCTTATTCAGGAATCCAATTTCTTTGAAGAATGATGATTATAGCAACAGTGTTTGTAAAATACAAAAATTTAGATGACAGTGTGGTTGAAAAGCTTAGTGTTGTCATTAGTGTTGTCATTTCAGTGCTGTCACCACCAAGTCCAAAAGAGTACTTTCCCAGCTCCTGCAACAAAGAGCTATCACAAGTAATAGACTATTTCAAAAGATCATTGTTAACTCAAAATTTGTCAGCCATGGAGTTCATAATAATTTAAACTGAGGCTGTTATTGAAGCAGAACTGTAGGAACACAGTGGGTTCCCAGTTAAGGGGTGTTATGGTGGAAAAGTTACAACAGGAGAATTTCATGGTCTGAAAGCTTCTAAGGGCTCTGCGCTAAACCAACCACAACTAAAACATCATACTGCAAGGGATTGTATAGTGGATCACCACTCAGGTGACACCTGAGTAACTATTTTAAGTAACTATTTTTAGTGGACATAATTTCCTGTAGGCTGCTCCTAAATATAAGTAAAATAAAACATGAAAACATGGAATTTAGTGTTTTCAGAGACATTTCTAAAAGTCTAAACACTGAAATGACTGCCTTTTCAACAGAGGTAATTTCGAGGTAATTTCTTTGTGGATTCTTATGTCTGAAATTTCTACTAGGAATATGTTGTTCTTAAAAATTGATTAGAAAAACAGACTTCCTTCTCTTCTATGCATTTTTTGAATCTGTTGGACACAGTTATGAATTATTTTGTTCTTTCATTTTCACCATTCCATATACCATGTTTCTTGGGAATATTGAAAGCCACGAATAGAAACTCCACTCCACCTTAGCAGAATTTTGTCTCAGGATAGGATCTTGAGGTAAAACCATGCCATTTTCTCACTGACCTTCATCTCTTAAACCTATTAGAAGATTCTATAAAGAGTAATATCTTATATACCTATTATAGTACTTGCTTTGCTAGGGAAACTGAGGTATTGAGCAGAGCTTCAAACATAATAGGTGATTTTAAAAGTTAGTGAGTGATGTTAACAGACTAAGAATTGCAGTTTTTCTATCATTATAAGTATTATTCTATTATTATTATTATTAATGGTTTAGAAAGTTATCATAGCTCAAAATACAAAATTCTGATACTCTGGCTTAGGATCTGATACTGCATATTAGACTCTACTACTATCTCCCCAAATTATACCCCCATAGCTCCAGCCATGCCCACACACACACACACACACACACATAGCTTCCTGTGCCATGGATGAACAAGCTATTTTATGACTGCTTTTAACAGTTCATTTCACTTTAACTGTGTATTGGCTATTGTAAGTTACACTAAAATAGCAGCCTAAAAAGCATATCCATGTTCTCTCAAACATGCCATGGGCAGGAATTCTAAGAGTGGCCTAACTAGCTAGTTTTGGCTCAAGGTTTCTGATAATGTTGCAATCAATCTTTTAATTGTGTCATTGGGGTAAAATCTGCTTCCAAGTTCGCTCAGGTGACTGTTGGCATGCCTCAGAAATCTGCTTCTGGACTCCTTCACGAGTTTATGGAATGCCTTAGTTCATTGCTATGCAGGCCTTTCCACAAGGCTGCCTGTAACATGGCAGCTGGCTAGAACATAGTTTTAAAAGTGAATTTTGTGTTTTAAGAAATTTCTCAGTAACTATATTCTCATTTCCACATATTATGATCTGGCCTCAACCTTTTCCTCCAACCTTGTCACACCCAAATATACTAAAGTCCATTGAAACTTATTATTTTGTGATCATATTGTGTTCTTCCTATTTCTGTGTTTTTGCATGACTTAGACCTGTGCTAGGAATGTTATTTATATGATAACCTCTCAATCATCCTTCAAAAATATGCTCCAATATCACCTACTGCCTTCCCCCATCCAGAATAGTTGTTTACTTTTTTTTTCTATTAGTAGTACCCAAGATATTTTGTTTGTATTGTTATACACACTCCATCACAGTTGACCCTTGAACAAAGATTATGGGGTTTAGGGTTCCTACCTGCATGCAGTCAAATCTGCATACTGTTGTCTCTGCCTCAAAAAAGAAAGGAATTGATAAATAACAAACCTAAAGATGAGAAGCTGAAATAGTTTGGGTAGATAGAATCAGGCTCAGATTCTAGTTCTTTTCATTCCACATATTGTGATTTCTAACAAACACAAACTATTCTCCACACTTAAAGATCTGTAAAATGAAAATATACGTATGCCATATTTATTGAAAAAAATCCACATGTAAGTGAACCTGTGTGATTCAAACCCCTATTGTTCAAGGTCCATCTATATATTATTATTTACATGTTTGCTTGTCTCTATGGAAGTGAAGAACAACTCAAAGTCACAAATATATCTTCACTCTCTCTGCTTTGTACCTACCATAGTCATGCAACTAGTATATGATATTTGCTTTTTAGGATGAACATCATTATTTGATGCCATTATTTAGTGAATGGGTGAATGATGATGAAAATATCAGAGATATCACAAGTATTTACTCAATGTGCTCTTCATTCCCTAATTGCTAGCTTACGTAAAGTATTTTCTATGTCTGATAAATTAATAAGGAAAGGGGTTAACAGCAACATATAAGTTTGAATATAATTTTTCTCATATTGTATATGAACACTCATGAATTGATGATGAATTATTGGTTGAGAGACCAACAATTTCTATGAACATCTTACATAATACATAAACTCCTTGCTTCTGAGAATTTTATAATTACAATTTCCAAAAGAGAGTGCTTTGTATATGAATGTTTTAAATGAATACTGCATTTTCCATATGTATTTGTAGAATTGCTTATATTATCATCATTTTGCTCCTACTTAAACATGACCTAATTTATACCTATGCAAGTCTATCATTTATGTAGGTAAAGCAATATAAATACTAATCTTAGCAGGCATTCTTCTATTAAGGTTTTGGTAACTTTGACTGTACAACTGTATTTAAAAAGACTAAATGTTTTTAGAAAAATATTTTGAAAGTATTTGAGAAAGGAGGAACTCAACATAGTAAATATAAAAATATTTAATTACTTTTTGAGCAATGGAATTTTTAAGCAGTCTAAGATCTCTTTATCAAATCATCTAATCTTTTAAAAAATCATTAGCTTTACTGTGACTTTAGAAATGTTCTTTGTATAAGTATTGAATAAATCAGTCTGTATTTTCTCATTCACAATGGCTAAATATAAACACAAATCTTGGTTCTTTTTTCTATAGAAAGGCAACTTGCTACTGCTTTGTTGAAGTTTTCTCATAAATTTTTCTTATCGAAAAAGTAATTGCTTTTCATATTTGATTTAAAGATGTTGCTTCTGGAGTTTAACTTCTGTGAAGCTCTTGAGCATTTTAATTTTAATAAGACTTAGTTTATCTCTGCATTATCACTAAATAGCAACTCTAATTTCACAGGCTTAGCTAGCTTTTCAAAATTCAGATGGAAAGATAACACAGTGAAAGCATGCTCATCTAAGGACATTCTGACACATTTAATGGGACCTCTTTGTGCTTTTCATAAGCATGTATCCTTACAATATTATATCTTTAACATCTGGATTTATCAAGCTTTGGATTCTCAAATGTTAAGTTTGTGCTATAATTTCACTTGTGTGAAAATGATGAAATTGTATTAAATATTTATTCAATGTTTAGCCAGAATTACACTAAACTGCTACTTGTTAGTAACTATGTTTTATCATTGTCACAGTCCTCTTGGTTTAATATGATTAATTCCGACTCTGAAGGAATAAAATAGAGGCTTAAAGGAATAAGCAATTTATCTAATCCTACCTAACTGAAGGGTTTCCCTTGTGCTCAGCTGGTAAAGAATCTGCCTGTAATGCAGAAGACCTAGGTTCGATTCCTGGGTTGGGAAGATCCCCTGGAGAAGGGAAAGGCTACCTAACTGAAAAATGCAGTTGTGAGGCTCAAACATACGTTTTACAACTTCAAATTCTAACACTTCCATTATTTCCCTCTTTCACATGTATCCTCATTTTTTGAGCTACGTTTTCATTGCACTAACAATTTTCTCTTTTGGTTTAATTAGAAACCTCAGAAATAGTTCAAATTAGTTATTTTTAATACAATAAAGACATTTTTGCTAAAAAAAAAGACTTAAAGTAACTCAGTAAGCCATTCCCTATTATTTTTGAAAATAACAATCTAAAGCAAAACACTACATTAAAATATTAATTCAAAAAACCTGCTAAAGTGTTATTTTATTGAAATATAATTGACATACAGTATCATTTTTGTCTCATGTGCGCATTATAGAGATCTGATTGTTGTTGCCTTGTGGTGTCTGGCTCTTCACGACCTCATGGACTGCAGCACACCAGGCTTCCCTGTCCATCACCAACTCCCAGAGTTTACTCAAACTCATGTCCATTGAGTCAGTGATGCCATCCAACCATCTCTGTCGTTCCCTTCTCCTGTCACACTCGATCTTTCCCAGCATCAAAGTCTTTTTCAATGAGTCAGCTGTCCGCATCAGGTGTCCAAAGTATTGGAGCTTCAACTTCAGCAACATTCCTTCCAATGAATATTAAAGGTTGATTTCCTTTAGGATTGAGTGGGTTGATCTCCTTTGCTGTCCAAGGGACTCTCAAAGGTCTTCTCCAGCACCACAGTTTGAAGGCATCAATTCTTCTGTGGCCAGCCTTCTTGGTAGTCCTACTCTCACAGCCATATGTGAATACTGGAGAGACCCTAGCCTTGACTATATGGACCTTTGTCAACAAAGTGATGACTTTGATTTTTAATATACTGTCTAGGTTTGTCATAGCTTTGTTGAAGAGAAGCAAGGGTCAAATAAAGGAATAAATGTAGAAAAAATTTAATAGGTCTAAAAAATTAAAATTATAAAATAGAGTAATGAAAAAAAAAGAAAAAGTGGACAGAGAAAGAAAAAAGGAAAACTCCACAGAACTGCCAAAGCCCAACGTAGAGGCAGAGGTTTATAACAACAATAAAAAGTGTGAGTGAATATACACATATACATATACACCCATAAGCAAAATGAAAACAGTCCAACAAAAATAAAGTACAATAGATTGACCAGGTGAAGAAAGGAAGACAAAATTATAGCTAGCAGTTAAGAACAAAACTAACTAAAATACTAACAGGAAAACAAAACTAAAGCAAGGTGCCACTTGGGGAATAAAGCAATGAAAATAAAACTAACAAATATCTTGAGAGGAAAGGAATGAAAGAAAAGAAAGAAAGAATAGATATGCAAAGTTAAATAGACATGGATAAAGAAGATTTATATACATTAACTGCAATGGGAAAAGAACACTAGGATAAGCAAACAAAGAATATATGTAGAAAAAATAATAATAGGTTTAGAAAATTAAAATTAAAAGAAGAGAGAGAGAAAAAAAATATGGAAATCTTCACAGAACTGCAGAAGCCCAACATAGAGACAGAGGTTTATAACAACAATAAAAAATGTGATGTGATAGTACAATTACTAATAGTAGTAGATAATTTTAGTTTTCTAAAATACATCAACCTGGGCAGTATTAAGATCGGATTCCACTCTCAGAGTTGGATTTTCATACAAGAATTTAATAAGGAGGGATAATATAGCTTTTGCATATGAAATATATGTACACATACATACACACATATTTATGATGACTTGTTTGGAAATGGAGTAAAGTAGATTGAAATAGAAGAGGCCAAGATATACTTCTGATGTAGAAACCACAGGATTACATGAATAGAGTGAAAAGATGTAAAGATGGATGCAAGGAAATAGGGAGAAAAGAGCACCAAATAGTGAGACATAAATTTATATCCTGGCACTGTATCAATGCAACTATATTTTGAATAACAGAAATTTAATTAGTTTTCCTGTCAGCTCTATTGTTTCATGTTGAACAATTAATACTAACATTTTTCAATTAAAAAGTTTTATATGATTTTAAGCATAAAAACACAATAAGAATTGCTGAAGTATTTAAGATTTTTTTTCTTTTTCTCTGTAAACATATCTTGAGATATCATACTCATGCTCATGCTCCTACTAAGTTGCTTCAGTCTTGTCCAACATTTTGTGCCTCTATGGACTGTAACCCGCCAGGCTCCTCTGTCCACAGGATTCTCTAGGAAAGAATGCCAAGGTGGGCTGCCATGCTCTCCTCCTGGGAATCTTCCAGATCCAAGGATCAAACCCTTGTCTCTTAGGTCTCCTTCACTGGCAGGTGGGTAGATTGGCAGGTGCCATCTAGGAAGCACCATACAAACTTCTGTTCTCTGAGAGAGCGCAGTGTGATAGTTGACTTGAGGATAAGGTGCATATTATTGTTACTATTAGATTTTCTATAAAGCAAAGGCAAATTTTGAAAATGTAATTTAAATATCCAGGTGGTATTGACCTAAATAATTTCCTTACCTCCTGAGTATGTCTTAAGTATAGAAAATGAAACTTGAAGCATCTTTATTACAAATTCATTTTTAAAAGTTTGACATGTTCAGAAGATACTTCTTCTTCTTACATATTTTATGTTGTACAAATTAAAGGAAGAAATAAAACTAACTTCCTTTATTATCATGTTGAGATATTAAATAGCTTCTCTTCTGAGAATATACATGTATCAGCCAGTGGAGTATAAAAGCATTCTTGTTTTAACTAAACAATGCCAGTAAGAAAAAATCATTTTTGTTGTGGTTTTAAGTAGAATATCTCATGACCTTATATAAAATAATCATGAAAAGACATATTTATATATATATTTTATCAAGTGGGACATATGACTATTATTAGACTTTCTATTAAGAAAAGGTAAAACTTAGTCAATTCAATATAAAATTCATGCTTCATTAACCTAAGCAAATTCTTTACCTCTCTAACAATATGTGTTTGAAAGTCTTTCTAATTTGGAGTATATATATGATTCTTGTAAAAAATAGGTACATATAATATTCTCGATTCATGTTATAGAATTTCATGTATTTACCTATTTATCTAGCTGTTATCTTTGTACATTTTAATTATTTCCAGTCTCTTAGTATTATAACGGAGAAGGCAATGGCACCCCACTACAGTACTCTTGCCTAGAAAATCCCATGGACAGTATTATAAATGATACTTCAGTAAATAGCCATATACCTCAAACAAAGTTATCTGGAAATATGTGTGACTATATCTGTAGGATAATTTTTAATATAGAATTACTATCAAACATGGATATTTTTTTTATTGTTTTTGCCATACATTGTCATGATATCACCATGGGTTTACATATGCTTCCCCTCCGGAACCCCCCTCACTCCTCCCTCCCCCCCGGGAAATCTCCCTGCACCAGTCCCGAGCATCAATCCTGGGCTGGCGATTGACTAGACACATGACAATTAACATGCTTCAATGCCCTTCTCCCATATCATCCCACCCTTACCCTCATCCACAAAGTCCACGAGTCTATTCTATACATCTGCGTTCCTTTTGTTGTCTCGCATGTTGGGTTCTCGTTACCGTCTTTCTAAATTCCATATATATGCGTTAATATACTGTATTGTTGTTTTTGCTTCTGGCTTACTTCACTCTGGATAATGGGCTCCAGTTTCGTCCATCTGAGTAGAATTGCTTCAAATGAATTTTTTTTTAATATTTAGTAATATTCCATTGTGTATATGTACCACAGCTTTCTTATCCATTCGTCAGTTGATGGGCATCTAGGTTGCTTCCATGTCCTGGCTATTGTAAACAAAGCAGCGATGAACATTGGGGTGCACTTGGCTCTTTCAATTCTGGTTTCCTCGGTGTATATGCCCAGCAGTGGGATTGCTGGGTCATATGGCAGGTCTATTTGCAGCTTTTTAAGGAACCTCCACACTGTTTTCCATAGTGGCTGTACTAGTTTGCATTCCCACCAACAGTGTAAGAGGGTTCCCTTTTCTCCACATCCTCTCCAGCATTTATTGCTTGTAGACTTTTGGGTGGCAGCCATTCTGACTGGTGTAAAGTGGTACCTCATTGTAGTTTTGATTTGCATTTCTCTGATAATGAGTGATGTTGAGCATCTTTTCATGTGTTTGTTAGCCATTTTTATATCTTCCTTGGAGAAATGTCTGTTAAGTTCTTTGGCCCACTTTTTAATTGGGTTGTTTATTTTTCTAGAATGGAGCTGCAGGAGTTGTTTGTAAATTTTTGAGATTAATTGTTTGTCTGTTGCTTCATTGGCTATTATTTTCTCCCATTCTGAAGGCTGTCTTTTCACCTTGCTTATAGTTTCCTTTGTTGTGCAAAAGCTTTTAATTTTAATTAGGTCCCATTTGTTTATTCGTGTTTTTATTTCCAATATTCTGGGAGGTGGGTCATGGAGTATCCCGCTTTGGATTATAGCAGAGAGTGTTTTGCCTATGTTATCCTCTAGGAGTTTTATAGTTTCTGGTCTTATGCTTAGATCTTTAATCCATTTTGAGTTTATCTTTGTGTATGGTGTTAGAAAGTGATCTAGTTTCATTCTTTTACAAGTGGCTGTCCAGTTTTCCCAGCACCACTTGTTAAAGAGATTGTCTTTTCTCCATTGTATATTCTTGCCTCCTTTGTCAAAGATAAGGTGTCCATAGATGCATGGATTTATCTCTGGGCTTTCTATTCTGTTCCATTGATCTATATTTCTGTCTTTGTGCCAGTACCATACTGTCTTAATGACTGTGGATTTGTAGTATAGCCTAAAGTCAGGTAGGTTGATTCCGCCAGTTCCATTCTTCTTTCTCAAGATTGCTTTGGCTATACGAGGTTTTTTGTATTTCCATACAAATTGAGAAATTATTTGTTCTAATTCTTTGAAAAAGACCTCTGGTAGCTTGATAGGAATTGCATTGAATCTATAGATTGCTTTGGGTAGTATACTCATTTTCACTATATTGATTCTTCCAATCCACGAACACGGCACATTTCTCCATCTGTTTGTGTCCTCCTTGATTTCTTTCATCAGTGTT
>ML664183.1:21095569-21138803 GCA_007570785.1 Antilocapra americana | reverse complement strand
GTCTTTTGTTTGGTCTAGGGGGTATTTATCCTGTTCCTTTACTTGCTGGGTATTTCTCTGCCTTTTCATCTTGTTTATCTTGCTGTGTTGTCCCTTTATTGTGGGGATTCCTCTCTATGGGAGGGGTTGGATGTGTAGTTTGTCGAAGTTTCCTGGATGGGAAGGCTTGTGTGGTTTTCTGGTGGGTGAGTCTAGGTTTCCTCACTGTTAAGTTATAATGAAGGCTTTCTCTGGTGCTGGTGCATTCGGTGAACGGAAGGGTCTGTAGATTTTCAGATGATTCCCTGGTCCGGCTTCTCCTTCTCACAGTCTATAGACTCCTTTCTATGCAGTCAGCGCCACCTGCAGGGCTTTAATTTGCTGCTCCTGTCAGATTCAAAGCTGTTCGCTCCGCTCGCCTCAGCATCCTCTGTTTGCTGGTCTTTTAAGTGTCTATTCAGCGCTTTGGAATTTGCCCTGCTCCTGGTGAAAGGGCTTCCCCCGCCCCCTCTGCTCAGGCTCTCTGTCTTCCGCCCAGCACAGTTGGGGAGTGGGGCTTCTCCTCTCCCCTGGCCCGGCCGCTTGGTTTTCTCGGCGTGCAGCTGAGCACTCCTTCTAAGGTGTGTACAGCACCGATCCGTCCAGAATCCCCAGAAGTCTAGGTTAGCCTCCCCAGGGCTGGGTTATGCCCACTGCTCTCGGGCGGGGGCTGGGCCAGTCCGCAGCCCGCAGCTGCCCAGCCTCTCTGTTGACACCTCACCGCCCTTTGTTTTGTGCACAGGCCTGGGGTGGGGTGCTTTTCCTGGGAGGTTAGGTCCCTCAGGCTGCTCCATTCCCTGAGCCCGAGGCCCGCCCCTCCCTGAGCAGGAGCAGTCCGCTTTGGGTAGTGGGGGGTGGGGCGCCCTGCCGCTGGCTGTGCCTTGTAGCCAGAGACGAATCTTGCAGGGCTTAGCTATTAATCTGCTTTTGCTCTCAGCTATATTGCTCTCCAAGATCCACCGCAGATCTGCCAGAGAGAATGCTCCCTGGTATTTGGAAACCTTTCTCCTCTTTTTTTTTTTTTCCTCTTTATTCCAGACTCCCCTTCCGGGACGGAACCCGTTCCCAGCTCTTTGTCTCTCCCTCTACTTTTTTTTTTTCTTTTCTTTCTTTTGTCCTACCTCCTCACGTTGGCAATGGGTCGCCCCTCTAGATGCCCGATGTCCTCTGCCAGCATTCAGTTCCTGTTTTTTGGAGTTTGCTCGGCCTTTAAAAGTTCTTTTGGTATATTTATTGGGGAGAGAGTGTTCTCCCCGTCCTATTCCTCCACCATCTTAGTTCCCCTCAAACATGTATATTTTATTATTTGATAGTCTCCAAATAATAAATTCCAAAAAATTATTTCCAAATTATTTACAGTAGAATTTGTAGCATTTATATTCACATAAATGTTTGAGAGAATGCCTGTTTCTTTACAATTTCTCTAATATAAAGTACCCAATTTTATCTGTGGCAATCTGATTCCTGAAAAAACATACCTTCTGATATTATTATGTATTTTTCTCAATATTCTTACACATACACATATATATTCATCTGCTATATCTAGATACACATAATAATATAACATATATCATGTGTATTCTTGTGTGTATATGTATACACTGCACTCACAATCATATCTGAGCTAAGGGAAATTTTAACAAATAATCTCCAAATCTATACAATTTCTCTCCTTTATTGTGCCCATCTTTGCAGGAAATATTCCTTTGGTATCTCTAATTTTCTTGAACTGATTTCTAGCATTTCCTACTCTATTGTTTTCCTCTATTTCTTTGCATTGATCACTGAGGAAGGCTGTCTTATCTCTCCTTGCTATTCTTTGCAACTATTCATTCAAATAGGCATATCTTTCCTTTTTTCCTGTGCCTTTCATTTCTCACCTTTTCACATCTATTTGTAAGGCCTCCTCAGACAACTATTTTGCCTTTTGGCATTTCTTTTTCTTGGGATCTTTATCACTGCCTCCTGAGCAATGTCATGAACCTCCATTCATAGTTCTTCAGGCACTCTATCAGATCTAACCCCTTGAATCTATTTCTCGCTTCCACTAAATAATCATAAGAGGTTTGATTTAGGATGTACCTGAATAAGATGGGCACAATAAAGGACAGAAATGGTATGGACCTAACAGAAGCAGAAGATACTAAGAAGAATTGGCAAGAATACACAGAAGAACTATACAAAAAAGATCTTCACAACCCAGATAATCACGATGGTGTGATCACTCACGTAGAGCCAAACATCCTGGATTGTGAAGACAAGTGGGCCTTAGGAAGCATCACTACTAACAAAGCTAGTAGAGGTGATGTAATTCCATCTGAGCTATTTCAAGTGGTATATAATTATGCTATGAAAGTGCAGCACTCAATATGCCAGCAAATTTGGAAAACTCATCAGTGGCCACAAGATTCAAAAAGGTCAGTTTTCAACCCAATCCCAAAGAAAGATAATGCCAAAGAATCCTCTAGCTATTAAACAATTGTACTCATCTCAGACACTAGCGAAATAATGCTCAAAATTCTCCAAGCCAGGCTTCAACAGTACGTGAACTATGAATTTCCACATATTCAATCTGGATTTGGAAAAGGCAAAGGAACCAGAGATCAAATTGCTAATATCCATTGGGTCATCAAAAAAGCAAGAGAGCTCCAGAAAATCATCTACTTTGGCTTTATTGATTACATCAAAGCCTTTGATGTGTGGATCACAACAAACTGTGGACAATTCTTCAAGAGATGGGAATACCACATCACTGACCTGCCTCCTTAGAAATCTGTATTCAGGTCAGAAAGCAGCAGTTAGAACTGGACATGGAACAACAGACTGGTTCCAAATAGGAAAAGGAGTACATCAAGGCTGTATATTGTCACCCTGCTTATTTAACATATATGCAGAAAACATCATGAGAAATGCTGGACTGGATGAAGCAAGATTGAAGAATCAGGATTTCTGGGAGAAATATCAATAACCTCAGATATGCAGATGACACCACTCTTATGGTAGGAAGCAAAGAAGAACTAAAGAGCCTCTTGATGAAAGTGAAAGAGGAGAGTGAAAAAGTTGTTTTAAAGCTCAATATTCAAAAGACTAAGATGAGGGCATCCAATCCCATCATTTCATGGCAAATAGATGGGGAAACAGTGGAAACAGTGACAGACTTTATTTTGGGGGGCTCAAAAAATCACTGCAGATGATGACTGCAGCCATGAAATTAAAAGATGCTTGCTTCTTGGTAGAAAAGTTATGCCCAACCTAGACAGCATAATAAAAAGCAGAGACATTAGTTTGCCAAAAAAGTCCATCTAGTCAAAGCTATGGTTTTTCCAGTAGTCATGTATGGATGTGAGAGTTGGACTATAAAGAAAGCTGAACACTGAAGAATTGATACTTTTGAACTGTGGTGTTTGAGAAGACTCTTGAAAATCCCTTGGACTGCAGGGAGATCCAACCAGTCCATCCTAAAGGAGATCAGTCCTGAATAAAAACTCCAATACTTTGGTCACCTGATGGGAAGAACTGACTCATTTGAAAAGACCCTGATGCTGGGAAAGATTTAAGGTGGGAGGAGAAGGGGGTGACAGAGGATTGGATGGCATCACCCACTTAATGGACATGAGTTTGAGTAAACTCTGGTAATTGGTGATGGACTGGAAGGTCTGTCTTGCTGCAGTCTATGGGGTCACAGAATTGGACACGACTGAGAGACTGAACTGAATTGCTGAATCTTACCCATTTGTGATCTTTTCTCTAAAGAACTGTGATTACTTACACTTAATGTGTGCAGCCTAAAACTCACTAGACACATCATCTCTCTTCAATTTCTATTTTCTACAACTTAACACTAATTTTCATCCCACCACTGTTACATCTGATTATCTTTTAATCTTCATGTACCCACTATTATGAACTATTAGTAAAATATACTTTTGACATGCTGACAGATTAATGGGTTAGAACAGAGGGATGAAATTTGTTTCTTCTTCAGCTATTCATTTCACTCTACCCTTATCATTATTAAAATTGCAGCTCCAAAATCATGTATAATATCTGATTTAATCTTTGCCCATGGGCATCACACTAATAAGTTTCTAATCTTAATATTTCTACTCCCTTTCATCCACAAAAGATGCCTGATTCTGATTTATTCATCCAGGTCTGAAACTGGAAAGTAGAAACAAAAAAAAAGGTTTTAGCCATTAATTTACATAAAAGTTAGTATGCTTTAATGATATTTTTTCTAAGAGAAACATCTTGCTGAATGATGTAAAATAGGAGACTTTTCATAGTTTTGAAAATTACACTGCATCCTTTATGAGTAGCAATTAAAAACTTGAAACTTTCAACTTCAGCAATAATTCTAAAGGCAAAAAATGTTACTTTATGATTATTGTTTAATTGGACAAGAATGCTAATAAGTAGAAAAAACTGTAGTTTATGCATGCTTTGTTCTTTGTTTTTATTTTCTGAAAATTCCTCTTAGGAATCTTTATCACTTTTCCTTGCTTTTGTCATTTCAACAGAAATATTAAAATAGTGTTATATGACTTATTTTCCCATCTTTTTAGAGATTTTTCTATGAAAACTCATTAAAAATAGACATTCTGATAGGTTATTGAATGCTTTGCTCATATGAGTGTACTTATACATTGGGTAAATTGACTTATTTCATTACTCATAAAGTACAATCTCTATGAGTAAAATAAAATTATTTAAACTGTTTTCCTCTCAAACATAAAGAATAATAATTGTATTGAGTTACCTTTGATAAATATGACAGAATTTTACAATTATAATACTATCTTTTATAAACAATGCTCTAAAACCAGCTAACATTGTTCTTGTTTTAGCTGTCCTGCAAACATTGAGCAACTTGCTAGGTGTATTTAAACAGAATAAAACTGATGTAATTAAAGCATTCAAAAGCACTTAGTCTGTCATTCATTATTCCCCTCAAATCCATGCTACATACTTCTACCAGGTGAATCTACTTATCATCTTCATGCACCTTCTTTATAAACATATCAGTGCATCACTGGTACTATTAAAAAACAAAAACAGTGATATCTCATTGTGGTTTTGATTTGCATTTCTCTGATAATGAGTGATGTTGAGCATCTTCTCATGTGTTTGTTAGCCATTTTTATGTCTTCTTTGGAGAAATGTCTGTTCAGTTCTTTGGCCCACTTTTTGATTGGGTCGTTTATTTTCCTAGAATGGAGCTGCAGGAGTTGCTTGTATATTTTTGAGATTAATTGTTTGTCCGTTGCTTCATTGGCTATTATTTTCTCCCATTCTGAAGGCTGCCTTTTCACCTTGCTTATAGTTTCCTTTGTTGTGCAGAAGCTTTTAATTTTAATTAGGTCCCATTTGTTTATTCGTGTTTTTATTTCCAAAATTCTGGGAGGTGGGTCATGGAGGATCCCGCTTTGGGTTATGGCAGAGAGTGTTTTCCCAATGTTATCCTCTAGGAGTTTTATAGTTTTTGATCTTATGCTTAGATCTTTGATCCATTTTGAGTTTATCTTTGTGTATGGTGTTAGAAAGTGATCTAGTTTCATTCTTTTACAAGTGGCTGTCCAGTTTTCCCAGCACCACTTGTTAAAGAGGTTGTCTTTTCTCCATTGTATATTCTTGCCTCCTTTGTCAAAGATAAGGTGTCCATAGATGCATGGATTTATCTCTGGGCTTTCTATTCTGTTCCATTGATCTATATTTCTGTCTTTGTGCCAGTACCATACTGTCTTAATGACTGTGGATTTGTAGTATAGCCTAAAGTCAGGTAGGTTGATTCCTCCAGTTCCATTCCTCTTTCTCAAGATTGCTTTGGCTATACGAGGTTTTTTGCATTTCCATACAAATTGTGAAATTATTTGTTCTAATTCTCTGAAAAGGACCTCTGATAGCTTGATAGGAATTGCATTGAATGTATAGATTGCTCTGGGTAATATACTCATTTTCACTATATTGATTCTTCCAATCCACGAACACGGCACATTTCTCCATCTGTTTGTGTCCTTTTTGATTTCTTTCATCAGTGTTTTATAGTTTTCTATATACAAGTCTTGGCTGCAATCCAAAAATCTACAAGTAATAAATGCTGGAGAGGATGTGGAGAAAAGGGAACTCTTTCACACTGTTGGTGGGATTGCAAACTAGTACAGCCACTATGGAAAACAGTGTGGAGGTTCCTTAAAAAGCTGCAAATAGTCCTGCCATATGACCCAGCAATCCCACTGCTAGGCATATACACCTAGGAAACCAGAATTGAAAGAGCCACGTGTACCCCAATGTTCATCGCTGCTTTGTTTACAATAGCCAGGACATGGAAGCAACCTAGATGCCCATCAACTGATGAATGGATAAGAAAGCTGTGGGACATATACACAATGAAATATTACTCAGCATTAAAAAAAAATTCATTTGAATCAGTTCTACTCACATGGACGAAACTGGAGCCCATTATTCAGAGTGAAGTAAGCCAGAAGCAAAAACAACAGTACAGTATATTAATGCATATATATGGAATTTAGAAAGATGGTAACGAGAACCCAGCATGCGAGACAGCAAAAGGAACCCATATGTATAGAATAGACTTGTGGACTCTGTGGATGAGGGAAAGAGTGGGATGATATGGGAGAATGGCATTGAAACATGTTAATTATCATATGTCTAATCAATCGCCAGCCCAGGATTGATGCTCGGGGCTGGTGCAACGAGATTTCCCCGGGGGGAGGGAGGATGGAGGGTGGTCCTGGAGGGGGAGTGTATGTAAACCCATGGTGATATCATGTCATTGTATGGCAAAACTAATTAAAAAAATAATAATAAAAAAATAAAAATAAAAAAAGGAAAGAAAGAAAGCTATTGTGAATGTTAAAAAAATTAAATAAAAAATAAAAAGCAAGCAAACGTACTTTGATAGCTTTATAAAAGACATCTACACATCTCGTAGCAATTGCTTATCTAGAGTGAAGAAAACCACAGCGCAAAAGGAAAATCAAAGAACTCTTATAAAATCACTTTTTTGATTACTGTATTTTTCACCCCTTAATGCATTTACAATGCCTTTAGTTTTTATAATGTAAGTTATCCATTGTATATGTCAAACTATCTCATGATCAAGCAACTTCCAATCATTTGTTTTCTAAAAATCTAAATTTTTTGCAACAAATCTGACTTATAATTTGTATATTTCACTCCATTTTATGTATTTTTAGAAAGCACACAATGGTGAGAATAGTACCTTTTTCTGAATCAAATAATTGAGTGTGCTAATAATAGTAATAAAAAGGAAAAAAGGTTTAAAAGGCTCAATTTAGCAAAATGAATGATGGGTAATATTAGTTATGAATAAAGAAATGAAAAAAAACAAAAACAAAAAACACACAAAAAATTATATTTTTCAGTATCATGTGATTTGATTAGTGAGGTATACTTTCAATGTATCACCTGAAACTCGATATGTAGATTTTATCTCTAGTTAATGTTTACATTTAATCCTCTGATTTTGAATCTTATTTCTTTTCCTCTAAACTTGAACCTTATTTCTCCTACTTGAGTGATTTTTTTCCTCTTACTTTTTCCCATCAAGGTCTTATTCAGACTTCAGTGCCCTATGGAAGTTCCATTATATTCATGAAATAGTATTTGACACTTTAGCTCTCAGTGACATTTCTACCCATACTCCTATTAAACAACCATTTTTACTCCTCTTCTATACTACATACTATTCTTTATGTTTTGACTTGTATATACTTTATTCAACCTAGTCATTATTAAATGGACATCATTAAAAACAAAAAATATGAAAAAAAAGGAAAAAAGAAAGAAAAATAAAAAGGAAAAAAAATATGCCAGAGTACCTTAATGAGCATTAAAGACTTTACAATGTATTAATTGATTGGAAATACAATATTATTTCCTCTTTGCAAAGTCTTTTCATACCCATAACTTAGTTTTATGCATTTTGTTTCCAGTGTAATAGTTAAATATTCAAAACTTAATAATCTCAATTCAAATCTATGATTTTCAAGCATCTAAATGTGCAAAATATTTTAAATCTTTTATATTTTTTCAATCATTTCAGCTGCATAGAATTTTACCTTATTTTGATATAAAATTGTAACATGACTATTTTTCTAGTTCCTAGAGAAATTGCTATTTGCCAGAGGTTCTGTAGGATCAAATAAAATTCAATTTGAAATTCAAATTTCATTACATTGAAATATTGTCTCCTTAGGAAAGGTCATATTGACCTTGATGAATCTGTAGCATAAATAAATGGCTTACATGATCTTGTATATTCAGTTAATTTTCTAAGTCAAATCATTCATCTTGGTACTTATGCCAGTTGAGAACATCAAGCACTTGTTTAATCATATAAATTTATAACATAAATAGTAAAAGCTTAAAATAATTACATCAAACAAACTTAGAGATATTTAAAAATACTTTCTTAGCTGTATTTCTTCTCCTATTTAAACAATTAATTGACTTATTGTATTTGAGATGATATTTCTGAAAATACCCCAAATTACAAATTTTACTTATACTTTTTTAGGACAAATAAGAAAAGCACAAAGTGAAATTAAGTAGAAAAATCTATTATTTGTTTACCTATATTTACATAAATTAGTACAATATTTTAATTCTTTTGATAGCAGTAATATCTATCATACCCAAAATACTGATCTTAAACAACATTTTCATTAACATTAAACTTATAGATTTAGTCCTTAACAAAATATTCTATATTATTTAATCATGATAGATGACGTATTTTTAGTTCAGTTTGTTGAGTACCTACCTTATTTGAAAATTCCTGCAGAGGCAATACAAAGTAATTTGTGTTTCGTTTCTGTATATGCACTAAATAGTATGCAACTCCAGGAAAATAATGTTTATACAGAAGACTTCCATGAATAAAAGTCAGGAACCTCATAGAAATGTTCATTTGTTACACCACAGCACTGAAAATTGTGCTACCCATATACTTCATTTCACTGAAACTATAGCCATTAGTTTGTGCTAGACAACTCCCTTCTTTGTTGAATGTGTGTTTTCCCCTTCAGTTTTGTTTAATATGTCAAATTCCATCCTCAATCCCAGAAGCAGCTGTTATCTAAAATTCAGAACAAACACTAAACTGATCAATATTTTACATATACCATGTTTACATCAAATCCTCCTATGCATTAATTTTCTACTGTTGCATACAAATTACCACAAACTTGATGGCTTAAGACAATCCACAATAATTATCTCAAAGTTTCCGTGAGTCAGGAGTCCCACTATCAGTTAGCTGGGTCCTCTGCTCACTGCATTCAATTGCCTGCCAACCTGCATTTTCATCTATAACACTGATTAGGAAAGAATCCTAGACTCATTTAGTTTATTGGTAGAATTCTTTTCCTTTTGGTTGTATAACTGATGTCTGTTGTATGGATGCCACCCTCAGGTACAAGATCTCTGGCATATGTTCCTCTCCATAGGCAGTTTACAATGTTAATAGTTGCTTCTTAAATCTCAGATGGAAAATTCTGTCTCTACTGCGCCAAGAGTGAGTCTTACATAATTTAACTGAACCAAGGGCATAGTTTAGCATTATCTTTGCAATATTCTATGAGCTAAAAGTTGGAGAAGACTCTTGAGAGTCCCTTGGACTGCAAGGAGATCCAACAAGTCCATCCTAAAGGAGATCAGTCCTGGGTGTTCATTGGAAGAACTGATATTGAAACTGAAACTCTGATACTTTGGCCACCTCATGTGAAGAGTTGACACATTGGAAAAGACCTGATGCTAGGAAGAATTGAGGGCGGGAGGAGAAGGGGACGACAAAGGATGAGATGGCTGGATGGCATCACTGACTCGATGGACATGGGTTTGGGTAGACTCTGGGAGTTGGTTATGGACAGGGAGGCCTGGCATGCTGTGATTCATGGGGTCACAAAGAGTCAGACACGACTGAGCAACTGAACTGAACTGAACTGAAAAGCAAGTCACAGACTTCATCTGCACTCTATGGGATGAGATGGGGGATCATACAAGTGCATGGTTTATTGTGGGACACCTTAGGGTGTGACTCACACATCCTGTTTAAGACTAAAAATTTACATAAACCCTTCTCCCTGCATCCCTTCCTTCCTTCCAAACTTTCTTCCTTTTTTTCCCCTTCATTTTTCATCTCTTCATTTTTTTCTCATGCTACCATGTTTTCTTTATCTTATAAAATGTACTTTCCAGAATCACCACTCAATAAACCACTTAGGCAGTGAAATTTAAAAGTAAATACTCTTTAGTACTCCTAGTATTTTGTGTGCTAAAATTGTAATCTGTTGACTATAGCAGAATGAAATGAATTTTATTATCCTAAATTTAAGCAGAGTCTCACAAGTCTCACAAGTTAACCATTCATATGACACAGAGGTGACAGAGCTAGGAATATATCATAAATCTCTCTCATCCCAAACCAGGACTTTCATTATAATGTCTCGAGAAAAGGCACTGTAATTTTTACAGTATCAACTGTAATCTCTCTTCACTGGCTTAATACCTTGATTTTTGTTAACAGACATATGTGAAGAAAAAAATAATCTGTTTATTAATTTATTCATGTTTCTTGGAATGTTTAAGTTTCATCAGACAATAATATTAGTCATCTGTTTTCTATGCCTGAGAATGATATTACACAGAACTCTCCTTCAAGTTTCCTTTGAGAATCACGCATCCACTTGCCTGTGTTTCATCAGTTTCAGACTTATTTGGTTATGTTCTTAAGTCAAACATTTCACATATAAAATAATCCTTGGGCTTTTTCCATTTCTTGGTGTTCACTTTTGTCAAGCTAAGCTTTTTTTTCCCTATTATTTCCCTAAGATTATGGTAAATATATTTATGTTTAAGACTAGTATTTAGATGCTAATTCAAAAAACACATTGAAAGCAAATCTCTTAAAACTGGAAACTAAAATTTAAAACTCCTTTAATGTAGAATCACTACTAATGCACGTTAAATTATATACTGAACAAAAAATATGAAATATGTTGCTTGGTCAATAGCAAAATCATTGTGAGGAAATTAAATTGATTTATTCCTTCAGTAGAAGCAGAGTGTCTGACATGCAATAAATATACAATAAATTCTTATTGAGCAAATGCATGTATAAACACTAAAAAGAATGTTCAGTCATAATGGACATAGGTATTGAAATCTACTTCCTATTTAATATTTAACTTATTCATATTTTAAGTCAACTAGTATGTATAGATTATTATAACATATATCTTATACTTGTTATTAGTTACATTGAATATTGGTTTTTTGTAATAGGATATACTCTTTATATGTAAATTGAATAGGCTAACTATGTTTATCAGTAGTTTGGATGCTTGATGAGGAGCATTATCCAAAAAGAAAACCCAGAGCCATTTCTTCCATCATTTAGAGTTTCATGATTAAAACTACCATTTGAAAAGGGAAAACTCCTATGGACATGTTAAGTTCTTGATTGTCGTTATTGTTGTTCAGTTTCTCTGTCATGTCTGATTTTTTGCGACTCTATGACCTGCATGCAGCATGCCAGGTTTCCCTGTCTTCACAATTTCCCTGAGCTTGCTCAAACTTATGTCTATTGAGTGGGTGATGCCATCCAACTGTCTTGTCCTCTGTCGATCCCTTCTCGTCCTGCCTTCAATCTTTCCCAGCATCAGGGTCATTTCTGATGTTTCAGCTGCTCGCATCAGGTGGCCAAAGTATTGGAGCTTCTGCTTCAACATCAGGCCTTCAAATGATTATTCAGGGTTGATTTCTATGAGCATTGACTGCTTTGATCTCTTTGCTGTTCAAGGGACTCTCAAGAGTCTTATCCAGCACTTCAGTTAGAAAGCATCAATTCTTCAGTGATCAGCCATCTTAATGGTCCAACTTTCTCACCCATACATAACTACCGGAAAAAAACATAGTTTTAACTATATGAACCTTTGTCGGCAAAGTAATGTCTCTGCTTTTTAATATGCTGTCTAGGTTTGTCACAGCTTTTCTCCCAAGGATCAAGCATCTTTTAATTTCACAGCTGCAGTCACCATGATTTTGGAGTCCAAAAAAATAAAGTCTGTCATTGTTTCCATTGTTTCCCCATCTATTAGCCATGAGGTGATGGGACTGGATGTCATGATCTTAGTTTTTTGAATGTTGAGTTTTAAGCCAGCTTTTTCATGTTCCTCTTTCACTTTTATTAAGAGGCCCTTTAGTTTCTCTTTGATTTCTACCATAAGGGTTGTGTCATCTGGATTCAATTCAGCTCTGTTGCTCAGTTGTGTCAGACTCCTTGCAAACCCTTTGACTACAGCAAGCCAGTGTTCCCCATCTATCACCAACTCCTGGAGCTTACTCAGACTCATGTCCCTGCAGTCAGTGATGCCATCCAACCATCTCATCTTCTGTCATCCCCTTCTTCTCCTGCATTTAATCTTTTCCCAAATCAGGATCTTTTCCAATGAGTAAGTTCTTCACATCAAGTGGTCAAAATATTGGAGTTTCAGCTTCAGCATCAGTCCTTCCAATGAACACTCAGGACTGATTTCCTTTAGGATGGACTGGTTGGATGTCCTTGCAGTCCAAAGGACTCTCAAGAGTCTTCTCCAACACCACAGTTCAAAAGTACCAATTCTTTAGCACTCAGCTTTCTTTATAGTCCAACTCTCATATCTATACATGACTACTGGAAAAACCATAGCTAGATGGACCTTTTTGGCAAACTAATGTCTCTGCTTTTTAATATGCTGTCTAGGCTAGTCATAACTTTTCTTCCAAGGAGAAAGCTTCTTTTAATTTCATGGCTGCAGTCACCATCTGCAGTGATTTTGGAGCCCACCAAAATAATTTCTGTCACTGTTTCCACTGCTTTCCTAGCTATTTGCCATGACGTGATGGGACTGGATGCCATGAATCTTGTTTTCTGAATGTTGAATTTTAAATCATGTTTTTCACTCTCCTCTTTCACTTTCATCAAGAGGCTCTTTAGTTCTTCTTTGTTTCCATCATAAGGGTGGTGTCATCTGCATATCTGAAGTTATTGATAGTTCTCTCAGCAATCTTCATTCCAGCTTGTGCTTCATCCAGCCTAGCATTTCACATGATGTACTCTGCATATATGTTAAATAAGCAGGGTGACAGTATATAACATTGACTTACTCGTTTCCCAATTTGGAACCAATCCATTGTTCCATGTCTGGTTCTAACTGTTACTTCTTGACCAGCAAACAGATTTCTCAAGAGGCAGGTCAGGTAGTATAGTATTCCCATCTCTTTCAGAATTTTCCACAGGTTGTTGTGATCCACACATCAAAGGCTTTAGTGTAGTCAATGAAGCAGAAGTAGATGGTTTTTTTTTGAAATTTCTTGTTTTTTCTATGATCCAGCAAATGTTGGCAATTTGATTTTTGGTTCCTCTGCCTTTTCTAAATCCAGCTCGAACATCTGGAAGTTCATGGTTCACATTCTGTAGAAGTCTAGCTTGGAGAATTTTGAGCATTACTTTGCTAGCATGAAATTACTTTGCTACCACAATTGTATGGTAGTTTGAACATTCTTTGGTGTTGCCTTTCTTTAGGATTGGAATGAAAACTGACCTTTTCCTGTCCTGTGGCCACTGCTGAATTTTCCAAATTTGCTGGCATATTGAGTGCAGCACTTTCACAGCATCATCTTTTAGGACTTGAAAAGCTCAGCTGGAATTCCATCACCTCCACTAGCTTTATTTGTAGGGATGCTTCATAAGGCCCACTTGGCTTTATACTCGAGAATTATCTGACTCTAGGTGAGTGATCACACCATCATGGTTATCTGGGTCATGAAGATCTTTTTTGTATAGTTCTTCTGTGTATTTTTGCCACCTCTTCTTCATATCTTCTGCATCTGTTAGGTCCATAACATTTCTGTCCTTTATTGTGCCCATCTTTGCATGAAATATTCTCTTGGTATCTCTAATTTTCTTGAAGAGACCTCAAGTCTTTCCCATTCTATTGTTTTCCTCTATTTCTTTACTTTATTGATCACTAAAGAAGGCTTTCTTATCTTTCCTTGCTAGTCTTTGGAATTCTGCATTCGGGATGGATATATTTTTCCTTTCTTCCTTTTCCTTTCACTTTTCTTCTTTTCTCTGCTATTTGTAAGGCCTCCTCATACAACCATTTTGCCGTTTTGAATTTCTTTCTTTGGGGAAAGTTTTTGATCACCACCTCCCATACAATGTTAATATTTGTCCATAGTCCTTCAGGCACTCTGTCTATCACATTGATTCCCTAGATCTAGCTATCACTTTCACCGTGCAATTGTAAGGGATTCGATTTTAGGTCATTACTCCATGGCATTTTCCCAACTCAGGGAACAACTTAGGTCTCCTGCATTTCAGGCCCATTCTTTACCAGCTGAGCTACGAGAGAAAGCCTCTTTATTGTTAAGATCCATCAAAGTTTGTAGAAGAAGAGTATCTAAACTTAGACTTTTCTTGTTTGTATCATAAGGTTTTAGGAAATGTATTTTGAGTGAAACTATTCTCATTTAATATTTACAACTGTTGAGTTATATTTAAAATGTTAAAACTCTAATGCAACACATGTCCTGTGAACAATTATACAGTTGGTGAAATAAGTTCTTATGGATTTCTTCTCTTCCTCACTTTTTAAACTATTTTTTATCAACTTTGATTCCATTATATTGAGAGTATATGTATACATATTGAATTGTGTAAGACAGGGGGAAGGAAGGGAGGGAGGGAAATGAATGCATATATATATATATATATATATATATATATATATTATGAATGCTCACAGAAAGAGTGCACACAAATATACATTAAAAAGAAAAAATAGAAAAACAGTATATGAATATATATGTACCAGTTAAGAACCCCCCTGCAGTGCAGGAGACAAAGGAGATGCAGATTCGATCCCTAGGTCAGGAAGATTCCATGGAGTAGAAAATGGCAACCCACTCCAGTATTCTTGCCTGGAAGATCCCACAGACAGAAGAACCTGATAGGCTAGGCATGCGCACACACACACACACACACGTGTTATGAATGAACACATATAGAGATATATATATACACATATATATTTATATATTATGAACACATACAAAGAGAGTGAACATGAACAAATATACATTTTAAAGTGAACAGCAATAAATGTAAACTCAGACATTGTGGCATGTCAGGCTGTAAGCGCCATCAAAGATGAGGTAAGTCTGGTTAGTTTGGGCCAGTATGGAGAGGTACCTGAGCTCTCCCAGTGCTTCACACTGCCTCACAGTGTATGTTAGCTCTCACAGTGCCTGATGAAAACACAGGTAACTTTGCTGTCAGGGACAATCTGGCCATTTATGTCCTTGCAACAGAATTAAGCTAATGAATGAAAAGATATATATAGGATCAATATTAATATATATATAGTATAAATATAGTATAAAGTTAAATAAAATAAATATTTATATAGTTCTTATGAATAAAGGTATAATATGAATATAAATATTTCAATGTATTTCATTCTTCAAAAAATAATATGTATTTTCTACTTTTATGTATACTTTTATAAGGATAGTATATTTTATAAATATGACATGCTTGTGTGCGTGCTTAGTTGCTCAGTTGTGTCTGACTCTTTGAGACTCCCTGGACTATATAGCCCATCTGTCTCCTTTGTCCATTGGATTCTCCAGGCAAAAGTGCAAGAGCAGATAGTCTTTCCCTTTCTCAGGGCACCTTCCCACCCCAGAGATCGAACCCCGGTCTCTTGCATGGCAGGCGAATTCTTTACTGTCTGAGCCACCAGGGTAGTCCTAAACACAAATATATATTTAATAAAATATGTACACATTTTAGTAAGAGACAAATAGAAAAAGGGAACAGATCATAAAGGCTCTGAAATTTTATTTTTTTTCAGAGTACATATTACAAAGAAGAAAGATAAAGATCGATTCATCAGGCTATGCTTTTGAGTGACAACTGTTTTCTGTAGCGATAAAAACCTTCTTTATTTCCACAAAAGTGAAGTAGAAGATTTTCAAGTCAGTTAGGGAAATTCATATATGGTGTGGTGAGATGTGGTGACGTTGGAAAGGCTTGTGTTTTAAATTTCATAGTTAAGGCTGCTTTGAAAGAGAGTTTGCATATTCTAGGAAGTAAATAGTTAAAATTTCCTATAAGTAGTATAGATGTGACAAGTTTTGTTAGTATATCTCTACCTAGATGCTGTCAGTGATAGGAAAGTACCAAAGTTTGACTGAACAGACTGTTGAAGGGTGAAATGCTCACGTTCCACTCTCAGCTCCCTGGGAGATTCCAGCTTGCTTCCTGACACAATGCTGATGTGGGATTTCTCATCATGGCATTGGTATCCACACTTTGATACATCAAAGAAATTAGTGGTTTTTCATGTAGCAGTCAGGGCAGAGCCTTAAAAAAAGGAGTTAGAATTTTCAAAAATGTACCAGAGGGAAAACTGCTGTTAACCTTGGCTGCTTTTGCCATGTGTCACCACAACCAACCCAGACTCCAGAAGGCAGGGATCAGCAGGTACAAAGCAGAGCATTGTGTACTGACAGACTTTGCATTTATACTGTAAAGTGAAAGGCCTTTTATGTAGTCTCCCTCCCTCCAAGAGATGAACAGTAATCTACTCTCAAGGTACTAGATACCATCGAGGGTGCTTTCAGCT
This sequence comes from Antilocapra americana, assembly GCA_007570785.1. NCBI lineage: Eukaryota > Metazoa > Chordata > Mammalia > Artiodactyla > Antilocapridae > Antilocapra > Antilocapra americana. The sequence goes on along the minus strand of ML664183.1, from coordinate 21,122,064 downwards.
AGGATTATTGAAATAGTTGTGCTTTCCTTGTCAAGTTCTTCTGCAGGTGTGTTATCAGAATGCAGTTGTTTGTTTCATCTAACCTTACTCCATTTTCTGAATGTAAGACTCATAGAAGTGGGGATATGTAATTTTTTTAATTAATAAGTTCTATCTGTCTATAAGAGTGAGTGGTACCTCATAGACCCTCCATACATGCTTGTTGAATAATTGAATTTCTGAGAATATTCAATGCCAGAGAAATGAATATGAATTTTATCTGATAGTTTTATCAAACAAATGATGTGAAACTCAAAATCAATATATTGTTTCTTTAATAATAATAGTAAAATATTCCAAAGACTACAGAAAATATATAGTAAATATCATGAAACTGAAACTACTTATGTGTAAGATCATAACATAATTGGAAAAGCTACTTTTCCCCCCAATATTATTGACAGTAGAATACTACAGACAATCCTTGAACAACATGGGTTTGTACAGCACAGGTTCACTTTTATGTGCTTTTTTTTCCAATAAAATTAGCACCTATAATTTTATTTTACAAATCATTAAGTGTGGGGAAAAATTTGTGTTTAGGGAATCACAATGTGTGTATGTGTGCTAAGTTGCTTCACTCATGTCCGACTCTTTGTGATCCTGTGGACTGCAGCCCACCAGGCTCTTCTGTCCATGTGATTCTCCAGGCAAGAATACTAGAGTGCTTTGCCATGCCCTCCTCAAGCATATCTTCCCAATTCAGGGATTGAACCCATATCTTTTATGTCTCCTGCATTGGCAGGCGGGTTCTTTATCACCAGCACCACCTGGGAAGCCCAGGAATTACAATACATGGACTGAGATCAACCTAGAGTCTTGATTTTATCTAAACTGTTTTAGCTTCCTGCTTTTGGGTAAGTTATTTGATGCAGAGATATTTGGATTTTTTGTTGGAGGAAGGGGGATGATTGGTGCCCCTAACCCTTGAGTTGTTCAAGGATCAACTGTGTTTTCAAATCATTACTGCAAAACCATGTCTTTATTAACTATAACAGTGTTGAATACAGTATAGTCAATCATCTCCAAAAAACCAAGTATAAAGACATTATTTATAGGTAAGCTACATTTCTTTTTAGAATTGAACATGGTCTAGGTTGATAGAGCATAGCATTACTGACCAAGGAAATCTGGAGAGAAATTTTGCGCTCAAGAAACAAGGTAGTGTTTAATATGGAATTTATAATAAAAGTACAATACCATGTAAGAGTGTTGTTTGAAGGCACATGTGAGAACTTTGTCTGCAATTCTAGAGAGTGTAAAATAGGTAAGAAAATAGATATTGCTTTTTTATTTTAGTTTTTTTTCTAATATCCTTTGTTTTCCCTTTATTTTTAAAATTTAAACACTATTTTCTGTTTCTTAATGTTGTAACATTTCTTTAGAAAAAGGAAGAGGAGTTGAAGCCATTATTTGCACAAATTTTGCATATACTTCAGGTTTGGGAAGAAGCATACAGTATTTCTCCTTACTATACAGGAAAGAAATGTAGCAAGCTATTCTGGACCTCCATGTAGTTTGAAACCAGAGCCATGTGCTCTCTTGAAAAAAATTTTTGTCCATTTTTGTAATGGAATGAACAGAAATTTCAAACTTACAAACTTCACTGCCCCTTCAGCCTGTCATAAGTTTGTTACCTTGAGCCTGTGAGCATATCCGTTCCTCCACAGAGTAGAGATGATAATACCTACCTTCGAGGTTTCACTCAAGATGAGTTGAGAAAATGTATGTTTAACCACTTTGAAGACTTCATAGATGCTGTCCAAAGCACTCATGTTAAGCTTTGTGGCGTGCTCACTCTGAGGTATTTTTCTAAGCATGTATTTATAGCCATTTACCTAATCCTCCAAATAAATGTATGAGGTAGACACTATTGTATATCCATGTTAATAATGAGGTAAGTGAGACAGAGATGCTATTTCATTAGCTCAGTTATAATTGGAAAGTTGAAGAACTTGAATTTAAAAAGAAGCCCCACTCTAATCAACTGCTTTTAAAATGACTAGCATTTGCTGATTTTATTTTTTCCTTTCCTGCAATAAACGTGTATCATTATAGTTGCTTGATATTTAATGATGGGCTCTATCTTTGCCTTGAAGTTATAAAAGTAGAAGCTGAGTTCTTTACCAGTTAGAGCGGGGAGATATGTGAGGGTTAGATAAAAAGAACACTCCTTTTTATTAAGATGAAGAAACACAAGAATAGATTCCATTTTAGAAGATCTATGATCTAGTTCTGTGACTTGAAATTTATGGACCACGCATTCCATGATTATGGGTTTCCCTGGTGTCTCAGACGGTAAAGCATCTGTCCACAATGCGGGAGACCTAGGTTTGATCCCTGGGTTGGGAAAATCCCCTGGAGAAGGAAATTGTAGCCCACTTCAGTACTCTTGCCTGGAAATTCCCATGGATAGAGGAACCTGGTAGGCTACAGTCCATGGGGTCGCAAAGTGTTGGACATGACCGAGCAACTTCACTTTCACTTTCATTCCATGAATAAATTGTTTGCACTTGTAATTTTAATATAATTTTAAATAAATTACATATTTGGCATGGTATTGTGCAAATAAACCTTATAAAATGAACAAAAAATAAAGCAGAAATACAAATGTAGCAAAATATATGCAAAAGTAAAATTCAAATTATTTCCTTTGTGCATTCTGAAGGACCTTACCCATGAGTAGTTTAGTAGAGAGAATCCCTGGCAGGAGTTGTAAACTGAAGGACCTCAGATGACAGTATGACCTGCCAGAAGCTTTTAGTCTATAAAAAGTTTTGGGCGACCATCTGAACACTCAGCTGTCTCACGTGGAAATTTGAAATTTACAAAATGCAAAACAGAAATTTATCAAGTTCTAGAAAATCAGAAGACTCAGTAATGCTGGTTTACATTCCCACATGTTTCTCCAGAAAAACCCTGCACTTTACAATTTATCACAGCCTTCATGGTCTCTCTTGCCCCTTTAGGCTAATTCACTTTTTCTTTTCTGATGGAGATAGAATACTGCCCCATCTGCTCACAGGCCACTAAAACCTCATTCAATTTCTTTATTTACTGGCAGATAGCAAAGAAAAACAAAAGAATTAAAATGAAATTAATGCAAATACTTCCAAAGACAGATGTGGTAAAAACTGATAGCTTATTCTTAGTCTTATATGACATGGTTAAGTCAATCTCTTGTCACTCTACTAAAAACGAATTTCTGTTTTGATGATAGGTTTTTCTACATAATTCCATAAGACAAATGGCCATTGAAATTTTATGTAGGACACTAACAGCTTAGCATCTTAAGTTATTGCAAAAACTTACATTTTATAATTGAACTATTCTATACCTAAGATAAATTCTTAACTTAAACTGATTGGCATTTGATTTACTCACAGGGTCTCAATTTTAAAGATGTTATAATGTTATCACTATGTTAACATCTCAACTTACTTGCTTACAAAGTAAATAACAGAATGGATGTCTTTTCTTAGAGACTGCTCATCTGCAAAGCATGTGGATGAGTTCTAGTGCATTAAACAATTATGCTACTTTGATAATGGATAGTGTGGCACAGGTAATTAACTATGAAGTCATTAAGGATTTTCTGTGCTGTGACAGGTGTGTTTACCTATAACAGATTAATGAACTTGTCAAATATTTCTTTTTCCCTCTTTCTATTTCAGATCAGCCTGGAGTGGAATTTGACAGAAGATGTTCCAACAGTTTTCTCTCTGGAAATGGTTCCCTTCAGGGATTATCCTTGGCTGTCTCTTCACAGTCTGCTTGGGCCAATATGATGACGGTAAGTGTGCTTTTACTGTGACCTTTAGTGTTAGCCAGGATTTCTATGGAAAATGCAGCCCATCATAGAAATGAATAATGCTAATTTGTAGATCATTTTTATAAGTTGGTGACGCCTTGCAATAATTTACTTTAATTAAAATTTCCGGGGTCCAGCCCCAGCGGGTCCAGGCAGGGGTCTTGAGGGATGGGTGGTGTTGGCGAAGTACTGAGCTGAGTCAATGTGTTGATGGAACAGTCTCTCCCTTTATTGTTGCTGGTTTACAGTTTTATACCCATAGAACATCCCCATTACATCACATATCACTAAGGTTACAGTTTGCTCTTATCAGGCGCAGCTGTGTAGAGGCTTGAGGGAAGGGCTAGGCTTGAAACTGTTTCCATTTTAGTAACCTCAACCACTATCTGTCTCATTCTGTTCTGAAAGCCCTGTCTATAACTATTGTCTCACACCTGCTATTTTATACCTATAGGGAAAATAAATGAGGGGTCAGCTGATTGTGTTATGCCTGTACACACCGGTCTTATGAGGAGAGGGGACAAGGAGACAGTCTATCAGCACTGCTTTAGCAATAAAACCCTATTAGCCTTATATAACTACTATAATGAATTCCTATGTCTACACTATCCTAAAGCAATCAAGGTCTCCAACTATGCTGGCTACAGTTGTGAGCATTCCTAAATCCCATCCCTCCTGGTCTCTTCAAGGAAGGGAGCCTCCACCGAGGAGTGGTCGGGGGAGTGGGAGGTAAAAAGGTGACCCAAAAACGAACCCTTCTGGTGGTGGCTTTGCCATGACCTCAGGACAAATTCTTTCTAACTGGAACTGACCTACTGAGATGAGCTAATGTTCCGAGCATGAACAGAACTCCCAACAAAATACAAGGAGGGGCCTTGCCCCAGGATGCCCCGATAAGGAAAATCCGCTTTGCAGTTTCCTTCTTAGTCTCTTGACCTTGTCATCTGAGTGAGGGGGCATCCTGACGGCTCCCAGCACAAAATAATCTTATAAAAGTAACATCTAATGCACTTTATTTCTTAATAAGGATTGCAATGTGGTAGAAAACCCAGTGTTCAGCCTCTATTTGAACACTTACATGTTCTCACTGAAATAATGCTTAATTGTTATAAACAACATGAAATTCTATTTGTTAACCATTAGACAAACACAAACAGTAGCCTTGGATAAAGTTAGGAATATGAAAAATACCAAAATTCCCTATGAGAAGAGATCTCTGAAGGGGTCAAAGGTGGATGTCATAAGTGATTTCAGTGTTAGCACTTAAACTGGGGGGTTTCATGCCCTCACTATTTTATTTGGAAAGAGTGAAAAAAATATAAAAGACTTGGCATTAGACTTTGAGTCATTCCTTAATAGTAACTCAGTCACTTGATAAAGATACATTAGTCATCAAGCTCTATGGAATCATTTAACATGTTATATCTGCAATGGCCCAAATGTGCCTGTCTTAGATATTTCAATATTGAAGGCATCTGTCTTTGAATACTACGTAATGGGAATGTGGCTGTCTCTATCTAACAGAAGAAAAATGGAAAAATTTTTCCACCCTAGAAGTTTGCTATTAAAGAAAACAGTTTTGTTCTATTATTATTAATATGCTTATTGCTTTTACTAGTCATTTGTTGTTGTCATGTTACCTATTTGCTCTTAGAGACATCAAAGATTGTGAATTTCATATGTTTTTTGTGAGCTTTGCTTGGCTAAATTAAATAATCTGATGATAGATGAATGAATTTGACTTTATCCTCCATACAGTGTTCAAATTGTATACATATTAAAGCATTCTCAGTCCTCCATAGTTAGAAAATCATGCCTCTTTAGGGATTTGCAGAATAGTTCACAATATCAACTATTTTCATAAAGTCAACAGCCTAATCCCTTGGAAAGTTCAGCTAATTAGCACAGTGTTTACTTCAAGTACCTCTGAATTTAATGTCCCTGTCATTGCCATTTATGAGGATTGTGAGTCTCCAGTCTAACAACAAAGTTAAAAGGGTAAAAAGAAATAAATAATGTAATTGCTACTCTAAAGCAAAAATAAAAATCAGTGTAACTTAAAAATGCATGACTTTAAAGTAAAATAATACATTTTAATTTATGCCCCAAGAATAGATGACAAATCATTATGTTAACATTTCTTTGTGCCATAAGGCATTCTATTTTTATTCATATTTAGTGTTTACACTGAGATGGAAGGACTGTCATTGCACACAATAGACTTTCACAAACCCTGTACTCTTTAGCAATATAATTTAGGTTATTGGAGGAAATCATCCCTGGTTTAACCTGTAATACTATAAATTAGTTTATTTAATAAGTTCATTTCAGCTCTTGGTCTCTTTAAATGTGCTTGTATCGGTAGCCTCCAAAATAAGATCATAAGGTCACCGCTGGCCATGAAGTAACTTTCTGAAGCAGAGTATAGCTTCACACCTGCCAAGTTACATTTCCCAGTAAGGCTCCCCTCTCACTGCACTGGAAAACCTTCCAGCCATCATTAGAACGCCTTTTTAGTTCTTTCCTCCTGGACGTGAGTTGCTCAACACCTAGGAAGACTGAGAGGATCAGAACTGTGGCAAAGAAACAAAAATTTTGTATAGTTATTTTTATAGAGGTTTCTCAACTTTATGTGCTTTTCAGCATTCCTTCCATTCTTGCATCCCCTGATGCCCACCCCCCCGCCCCCGAAGTAATAACATTCCTGTAGGTCGCCTACTTCTCTGATCTCACTCAGTAAGGGAGTCTGACATTACTTTTATTTTATTGTTCATGCAAATAGTTTTCACAGCTACTGTTTTTTAAAATCCCTATTAAAGTTTGAGCCCATCTTATGCCGGAGAAGGCGATGGCACCCCACTCCAGTACTCTTGCCTGGAAAATCCCATGGATGGAGGAGCCTGGTGGGCTGCAGTCCATGGGGTCGCTAGGAATCAGACACGACTGAGCGACCTCACTTTCACTTTTCACTTTCATGCGTTGGAGAAGGAAATGGCAACCCACTCCAGTGTTCTTGCCTGGAGAATCCCAGGGACTGGAGAACCTGGTGGGCTGCCGTCTATGGGGTCGCACAGAGTCGAACATGACTGACGCGACTTAGCAGCAACAGCAGTATATCATACAGGAATGAAATCAGGAGTAAACAAAGCATGACTAAGACACAAAATAACACAGCTGAAATATGTGATATGGATTTCTTGAGCCAATTTTCCTTATCCAAATGTTTGAGGATGCAGGTATGGGTTAGACTGAAAGAAGATGTATTGATAATCCTAATCATGACAGAAATCTGTGAAAAAAACTTTAAGAGGTTTACTGGTTGGAGTAGCTCATTTGGTAGTTGACACCTGACTTCTATACATAGTTAGGATCTAAGATAGAGAAATATGAAGGTGGAAAAATTTTAAATACCCTAAGGCTATTAGTATAGCAGTGTATATTTTTCTTATGTTAAAGAATAGAATTCTCCTAGACTTTCAATTAAAAGGTTTCCTGTGTTTATTCTGTGCATTTCCTTATTTAGGCATATGGAAGTTGGTAGGGAAAACATACTGTTCATTCAAGAAATATTTTATCATGAAATGGAATATTCTAGTATTACCCACATGTGTGAATAAGCTTCTAAGAAAAGTTTATTGCATAATAGTTACTTTCAAATTTTTTTACTTAAGAAATTGGGCCAAATTTTGAGTCTTTCAATATTTCTCAAATTGTTGGGGTAAGTTTTTAGATTCAATAATAAAATTTGCAGATGACCTATTTGTAACAAACATCTCATTTGTTTGATAACTGCAGATTTAAGAAAGAATAAATACATAATTGAGATTGATAGTATTAAATTTAATTTTAAAAGTCAGAATTTAGCTAGCCAGTAGAATATTGGAAAACATAATTGATTTATAGTTTTAGTAGCTACTCTTGCTCAATATGAAAATATTAGGATTGATATTTTAGCTTACAGTTTAATTCATTATCAGTCCTGACAGTTTTATTGAAATGGGAACATGTTCTGTGATCCCAAATTGAGTGTGGGGAGCCTGCACAGGAGATGCCATTGGAAGCAGAGGATGCAGGGCTATCAGCTAATTTATGTATTATGTGAGATAAAAGATATTAAGACCATATTCCTTATTCTACCATATTATTCACAGTGAGGTGAAAAAAACAAGTTGTCCGTGAGGTTTACGTTTTTTATTTTGTTTTGATTTTGAATGAATTAATGAATTATGAAAGGGAGGGAAAGAAGGGAAGGAAGGAAGGAAAATGGTATATAGTTACGGGGTAAGTTTAATTTTCATTTTTTATTACTTTCTTTGCATTTTCAGATAGTCCATATTGACTAGATAATACTACCATGATCAGATAGGCAAAATATTTCTTCAAAAAGAACCATATATCATAACATTATAACTAATTGAATCAAAGTGTTAGAGGAGCTTTAAAAGAATGTATATGCCAATGAGTGTGTGAGTGTGTGTGAGAGAGAATTAGAAAGAGATTCTCTAAGTGCATGCAGAACACGGAAGTCAACATAAGTTGTTTGTTTTTTTTTAAGGAAAAGTTTCTCCCTGACTGCTCAGGCATTCAGCCTGGAAGCCAAAAATCTTCCATTCTGCCCTTGAACTATTATATAACTTAGCATATATTTATGATGTGAATGAAACCCTATATACTGCAAAACCAGAGCAACTATCTGAAGAGATGCTGTTTACAATCTCAAAAAGTCACATATTAATACTTCCTAAGGCTGTTTCTTTATTAAGAATAACTCTGAAACTCACTTTTATGCAGTTTAATACACTATCTGACATATCATCAGTGTTCACCAAAATATTTTGTATCTTTATTTCTATTGTTACTTCTAATTATATATAAATAATTTTCTTTTTATATGTTTATATATATATATTTTTTAAATGAGTACTTTGTGCTTCTGTGCACACTTTTATATACTTTCCTTTTATCTGTTCATATTTGCTGAACACCTTGAAGAATTCCTTGGTGGCTCAGGTGGTAAAGAACCTATCTGCAATGCAGGAGACCTGAGTTCGATCCCTGGGTTGGAAAGATCCCCTGGAGAAGGGAATGACAACTCACTCCAGTATTCTTGCCTGGAAAATTCCATGGACGGAGGAGCCTGGCAGGCTACAGCCCATAGTGTTGTAAAGAGGTGGACATGACTGAGCAACTCACACTTTCACTTATTTGAGGACTTAACTTTGTTAAACTGCATTTTATTTTGCTGTTATTATTTTAGCTGTATTGGGTCTTCATTGTGGCATGAGCTCTCTTTATTGTGGCTCATGGACTTACTCTGGTTTCAGAGCACTGACTCTGGAGGATGCAGGCTCAGTAGTTGCAACAGACAGGTGTGCCCCATGGTATGTGGGATCTTAGTTTTCTAACCAGGGATAGAACCCACTTTATCTGCATTGAAAGGTGGATCCTTAACCACTGGACCAACTGGGAAGTCCTCATTTTATTTTTCAAAGTATTAATGACTATATTTTTTCCTTGGAGGGCTCACTAATTCAAATGAACCCTGCAATGAAAATTGAGGAACATTTCCAGGTGTATTGTTATGCTTGTTAGGTAATCCATTAATCTATGGAAAGTCAGTGATGGGAAACATATGTCATCATTAAAGGTATAGCTATGTTTTGATATCTGAGACTAAAATCTTCTAAGATCTGACATTTAAGCCTGAAAACTTCATTTTTATCAAGTACATCTAGAGGTCAAAATGTAGAGTGATAATGGTTTATACTAATAAACTTAAAAGAGAATGACATACAAATTACAATGCTAATAATAGCATTATAAGGAAAACAAAACCACCCAAAGAGCTGAAACAATTATGTTTCTTAGAATGATGTTTCCCCTCTTTAGATACCTTAAGAAGAAATGGCTACATAAACTTAACTCTTCTGCAAGAAGAATTTAAAAATCTTAATTGTTTCTGTTTCCAGACTATTACAGACTGTCACATAGGGCAGTGTTATAGCAATATTCTTGCTTCATGGACTGTACTGGTCTATTTGTGGGATACACGTGGTCCCCCTAGTATTATTCTAGAAATGTTCATAAAATTTCTTATTGTTTCAGTTTGCTATTTCAAAGTTTAGTTCAGGTCATCTTCCTCTTGTTAACATTATATTCCTCTGAACATCAGTTCAGTTCAGTCGCTCAGTTGTGTCCGAGTTTTCAACCCCATGGACTGCGGCACTCCAGGCTTCCCTGTCCATCACCAACTCCCAGAGCCTACTCAAACTCGTCTATCACATCAGTGATGCCATCCAACCATCTCATCCTCTGTCGTCCTCTTCTCCTTTCACCTTCAATCTTTCCCAGTATCAGAGTCTTTTCCAACGAGTCGCCTGCTTTGCATCAATTGGCCAAAGTATTGGAGCTTCAGCATCTGTCTTTCCAATGAATATTCAGGGTTGATTTCCTTTAGAATTGTCTGGTTTGATCTCCTTGCAATCCAAGGATTCTTAAGAGTCTTCTCCAACACCACAGTTCAAAAGCATCAATTCTTCGACACTCAGCTTTCTTTATGGTCCAACTCTCACCCATACTGAAACTCCAGTAAAATTTTCTAAATTTCATTTCTAAATGTCTAAATTTCATTTCCAGATAAAAGGTTGGTTGTGTCCTCTGCTTTAGTTTGTACCCACAATTGCATTTCTTATTTCCTCTTTTTTGAAGGTGAGCAATCTTGTAGATCCCGTACCTCCAAATTGGATTTTGTTTTAGGGCAGAGGTTTGAAAAGGCATATATCTTTTCTTGTTTCAACAACGATTTCCCAATAAGCAAGTTCAAAAATGTTAACTTTGTAACTTCTCTATACTCTGACCCTTTGCCTAAAAGGATTGCTTTAGTAGTTTCTCTGAACACTAGTAATAGGCTCAGTTAAAGCCCATCTGTACATCCTGGGAGTCAGAGAGCTAAAGAGTCCAAAAAGCAAATACATAAATAAACTCTGAGAAACATAAGAATAATTATTGTACTTTATAAGTCTTTCTCTGTGCTAATAAACACACCCACACCCAAAAAATGTTATTTCCAAGGTAACTGAAAATAGATAAGTACTGATATTTCAGACACTTTAATTTGTCCTGTTGAGAAAGGGAAATATGTAGGTCTAATTCACTATGTAAGTAATACAATACAATTAACGATCACCAATAAGGTAAATGATTCCCTCTCTGGTTCTAACAACCTTAAAAATATGAACCCCTTGAAACATAAAATACATCCAAATTGTGTGAGAAGGTTGAATCTATTCTAACTGTTCTTAATAAAAATCGAAATTGAGCAAAAGGGTAATTATAATCTTGCTTGGCTCTGATACAACTCATAATAGAGTTGCTTTTCTCAGTTGGATCTTTTCCCATCAAATCTCCATACTTGTTACCATGACTTCTGCACCAATTCCCTTAAGCTCTGCAGTTTGGGTTTTCTCACATCTCTACTGAAACTGCACTCTCTAAAGTCTCCAATGACTACTTTCTTGTACAAATCCTATAATTTTGTAGCATTTCAGCAAACGACATTATTGATCTACTTTTCTTGCAACTTTCTTTTCCTCTGTGATTCTTCAAACTGAGTTTTCCTGATTGTCTATATATCAGACATGATGTCCCTGGTGAATATTCTACCTTTCTCTAGTCCATGATTTTGAAATTGCCCCACTTTTGTTTGTATTCCCATGAAGAGTGAGCCACTTTGAATATTTTCTAACAATTATAAAGGTCCTCTCCTTGGTCATGTTCTGCTTTCTCCATCTTCCTTTTCACACTACTTTCAAATTATTACATGTCCACTGTACATATTCTCACTTTTTCTCTGGTCCACATTTTCACTTCTCTATAGAACATTTACTTAGTTTGCATTTTATTGAATATCAACTCCATGAAAGATATTAGGGAAACAAATATGAGGCAGTTATTTCATTCAAGTATAATAATGAGGTATATAGTCAATCCGATGATTTATATAATAGCAGGTGCATATATAGTGCATGTTTTTTTGGGAGAATGCAAATGCAAAATCTGCTGAAGATTTTTGGGGGAAGTAGCCAGAAAGTTTTCAGGATAAATTTTTATTTTTCAAGGTAAAGAATTGGAAATTTTGGAAAACTTGAAGAATCCTGAATACTGGTACTCTGATTTAAGATGTATACATCTTAGAATTGAGGATTGTATATGCTGTTTTATGACCTTGTTTAGAGAAGATTTTGCTCAATTCTAATTATACCTTGAAACCAAATTGCTCATTACTCCTTGATGTTGTTACTAATGATATTAAGTGAGGAGAGGTTGTTTAAAGGGTGCAAACATTTACTTATAAGATGGATAAGTTTGGTGAATCTAATGTACAACATGGTGACTATAGTTAATAATACTGTAGTATTATATAACGGAAATTTGCTAATAGAATAGATTTTAAGTATCCTTACCACACAAAAGAAAGGAACTATGTGAGGTGATGGTTGTGTTAGGTTATGTTAATTAATTTGGTTCTGGTAATCATTCATTTTACAGTGTATCAGTATTAAGCCATATATTGTGCACCTTAAACATATACAATTTTCTTTGTCAATTACACCTCAAGGAAACTGGTATAATTAATGTCAATCTTCCCCTTTATATTAAGTCAAATAATGTTTGTTTCTATGTTTAGATTATAAATTTCTGAACACAGAAAGTCTCATTTACTTTCTGTTTCCCTCAGTACCTGGCAGAATGACCCAGTTAGTGATTATTTAAATTAGTATACCTTCCATAAAGAAAAATAGAACTGAGAGATGAAGTGTCTTTTAATAATATAAGAACAAGTAGGTAACCTTTAGGATAGTAGTTGGAGTTCAAATAGTAATTAAAAAACACATTTAGTGAGGGTTTGATTGACACTGCTCAATATTGACATAGGAACCAAAGCAGTCAATAATTATCTCTGCTATGGAGATATTACACATAGCATCCTTTTTAGGATTCTATAGGAAAACAGAGTTTAGGTAAATTATGTAACTTTTTTAGAGACTCAGTGTTTATCCCTTCGGAGTGCATCATTTAGAAAAGTCTTTGTATAAAACTCCAAGTGAATCTAGTCTTTTCCTCAGTGTGTTTTCTGTCTTTTTCTGATTATTAACAGCTGTTCTGGGCATTTTGTTCATAATGCTGGTGGATCACACTGTGCCAATTGTTTCTGACATCAGCTTCTTAGTTCCAGATACCAATCTTCCCTGCTCTTATAAGATCCTATAGTGCCCCTCAGGGCTCTCAATCAGCCTGCTCAGTGATGACTGTTCAGCTACTCTGAGTATATTAAGTGGCTTTATTGAATAGTTGGAACACTGATGACAGTTGTTCAGGCTTCTTAGATCATGTATGAAAAGGCAATACTCAGTCATCAATATTTTATGTGGTTATATCCAGAATTTGGCCACAGTTGGTCTGTTGAATGCATTGAGGGCAATTCTGCTGGTATCCTCATAGAGGAAAAGCTATAGCATTTTAATGTAATGTGAATAATACATTATGCTGATTTTTTTATTCATTCATTCTTCCGGTATAGCAAGCATATGTAATGTCTACTGTGCACATATAAATTTTCTAACAATTATATCTAATATTTATTGGGTGATTTCTATGTGACAAACAGCTTACACATAATACACACTCTACTCACATTGTATTGATATATTTATATTTGATACATATGATGCATGCTCATGTGTAATGCACATGCTATGCCATGACATTTCAGTTATAGAAGCTTATATAGTTTTATACAAATACTTTTAAGTGGCTACTAGATGTCAAGCCTTGTTCTACGAACTGCAGATGTGTGTGCTTAGTCGTTTAGATGTCCAACTTTTTGTGACTCCATAAACTGGAGCCTGCCCAGTTCCCCTGCCCATGAGATTTTCCAGGCCAGAATACAGGAGTGGGTTGTCATGCCCCCCTCAAAGGGATCTTCCCAACCCAGGGATCAAACCCCCATCTCCTGCAGTTCCCACATTGCAGGCAGATTCTTTACCACTGAGCCCCCAAGAAAGCCCTGATATAGCAAACAGCAAAATAGACCCCCAAAATCCTTATTTTTATGAGGTTTGCTTGATGTTCGAGAGAGGCAGAAAATAATCCAACCACTAAGAAAGTTATGTAGTATATTAGTATATGAAAGAGGTTATGTCAAAAAAGTTAAGCAGGGAAAGGGATACTTTGGGGAACATAATTTTAAACAGGAAAGTGTGGGAAGAACTTACTAAGAAGTACCTTTGGTGTAAATTTCAGAGAAGATTATGAGGAAATTATGGAGATTCCTAGAAGCGCATTGAAGACAGAGATCACATGAGCAAAAGGGAATTGAGATGGGGACATGCTTATTCTGTTTGTGGAACACAGTTGCAAGCAAACTGTGCTGGGTGAAATGTGGGGCGGAGTGAGGAAAAGGGGAAAGAGATAAGATCAGAGAGCTGGAATGCTTGAAGGCAGATTGCCCAGGCCTTGCAGGCCGTGGAGCACATTGCCTTTTTCTCTCAGTGAGATGCAAAGCTACTGGAGTGTTTCAAGCAGAGGAGTGAAATTATTTCACACAAGTTTTAACAAAATTGCTTTGACCCTGGTATTGAGAATCATCAGTTAAGATGAAGGTGACCAGGGAGAAATATAATAATGATATTCCAGGCAGAAAATATAGTTTAGACCCAGTTTCCATGACAGAGGTAGTAAAAATGGTTGACTGTCAATGCATTTTTGAGGTACATCAATAGAGTTTGCTGGTGTGTTGGATATAGAGAAAACAAAAGATAGCATTTATTTAATATTAGTATATTTGGTCTAAGTATCAGGAAAGTCTGAATGATCACTGTGGTCAACGATCATCAAAGGAACAAATGTGGCTAGAAATGAACCATAAACCCAGTGATCATATAGTCCAAGAAGATGAGAGATAATCAAAAAGAACATTAATATGTGGAGATAATTAATGAGAGGAAAACTAGAAGAGAGTGGTTTACTAAAAATCATAGGAAGAAGACATCTAAAGGGGAAAGTGATCAGCTGTGTCAAGTCTGATCAAGTAAGATGAAATGTGAGAACTGAATATTGAATTAGCAACATGGCACTCGTGTGTGGCATTGATAGGGATGGTTTGAGGTAATGTTGAGAATGAAAATCTGCAGTGGTTTCGAAAGAGAGTGGAAGAAGAGGAAATGCAGGGTATTTGAAGATATAAAAAGGTTTTTTTAAAAAATCTTTCTTTTCTTTTTAATATGGTGGCAGTACTAATAGGGAAAGAAGAGTAAGCTTAAGAATACACACCCCACCTCAAGTCCTAGTGATGTAAGGATATAATAAAGCAACCACCATCCTGGTGAGGCACTGAGAGAGCTACAGAAAAACAGCATCTTCTGGGAATAGCCAGATTTCTAGTAGAGCAAGAAGAAAGGAATGTTCAGTAAAATATATATTATTTAATCTATCTCATGTTCAGTAAAACACCATAAGATAAACTCTTTTTTTTAAAATTTTCTTTACATTATTGTGTTGGTTTTGCCATACATTGACATGAATCTGCAAGATAAGTTCTATTGTTGTTCCCATTTTCCAGATGAGGAAACTGAAGCTTTAAAGTTAGCAAGCTATCTCACTTAAAGTCACACAGCTCCTATATCTAAGAGTCATAATCCTTGCTTAGGTAGCCTGGCTTTTACAGCCTGAGTATAAAGTGCTAGAGTAGTCATGAAAGTATAATAATATGAGCACCAATCCATGGAACCTTAAGAGAATGGCAGAAATTATTATCAATTTCTACTATATGTTCTTTTATTCGATATATATTTATTAGCATATGCCAGTTTTGTGCTACATTTGGGGTTGAAAATATGAATGAGATACACTTCTTGACCTCATGTATGTTAATGCCTACATTATATGAAACATCAGCAAAAGGGATTACAAGTATAAATCAATATACTGTATATAGATTGTGAGAGGCTGATGTTAAAAAGATGACATTTATGCTGCCTGCCTAGAGGTATGCTACAGTCTGTATCAGATGTAGTTTGTGGAAGAAAGACTTATAGGATGAGACACTTTTGAGCTACATGGAAAATGGATAAGGAGCTACTTTAGATTTAAATCTGATGCATATAAATTTATATATGCAGTCAAAGCAAAGGGAACATGAGAGGATTAATGAGGAAGCATCAGTATGTGGGATATGAAAGATCATCTATGGCACAGTATTTAAAGCCTGAGCTTTGGAATCAAATAGACTTTGTTCAAATCCTGGCAAAATCAATATGTGATTTTTGATAAATTATATAATCACTCTACAAGTTAGATCTCTATCTGTTAAACAGGATAACAGCAACTCTGATTTGATTGCTGTTAGGATTAACTGATGGTATGTATGTAAGTTGTTTAGCATGTTTTCTAGCACATAGGAAATGATAAAAATATATTTTGGGTATATTATAATAAGTACTACTATTTTCAAATTAAATAGACAGACAATGTTACATTGTCATTAATCAATATTTCTTTTGGTTTCTTTTATCTGAAAACATTTACACAAACATACAGACCACACATACAATTACACACTATATTAAATTGACAACTTCTTAGAACAATCACTGTGCTTTCTACATACTTATTTCTTCATGCTACAGTTCTTTGAATGATTTTAAGCCCCTCTATCCTGTGAAATTTTCTGCTGCATTTATTAAAGTGTCAGGCATAGAATTTATACCATTTCAATTTTTCAATAATTTTATTTATTTATTCATTTGATTTTGGCTGTGCTGGGTCTTCATTGCTGCACAATGGCTTTCTCTAGTTGCGGCGGGCAAGGACTAATCTTCATTGCAGTGCCCAGGGATTCTCATTAAAGTGGCCTCTCCTGTTGTAGAGAAGGGCTCTGAGGCGTGAGTGAGGTTTCAGTTAAACTGCAGCTCGTGGGCTCGTAGCTGTGGCCCCTGGGATCGAGAGCACAGGCTCAGTCATTGTACATGAGCTTAGCTGCTTCGCAGCATGTGGGGTCTTCAGGATCAGGGATCCTAATGCATGACTCTGCATTGGTAGGTGGATTCTTTACCACTGAGCAACTGGGGAATCACCACCTTTTCCATTTTTTTTTCTTTTATTTACATCCTTCAAATTTTTCTCAATTTGTATTAGTTTAATTTTTTATAAAGAAGCTTCTTTAGCTCCTTATTTATCTTTCTTCACTCATATCTGAATACTTTGCAATTACTTTATTCTTCTCATTTTTTAAATATGTTTCACTCAACTCTGTCTTTCATTCTAATTATACCTCTCTCCTGTTTCTTTGTCTAGTAATTCTGTCTGTCTCAACTTTTGTTATATTTCTGCCTCACTTTAGCTAATTTAAGTTCTAGAAAGCACAGTAAGCATTTCCTTGGCTACAGGTACTTCATATTTCTAACTGCTAGGTCTACTTTTAAAAAATAATCTTAACTGGACTTTTAGCCTCTCTGGTTACAGAAAGAATTGGATGGTATTTTAGACCAAAGGAAAAAAAAATCCCAGCGTGTATTTTCATTCTAATAATATAAAAATTACCAGAATGCACACACATATTTTAAAACCTCTAAAGCTTCTGTCTATTATCAGATGAGGACCACTTTAAAGGAGATACCGTCCAATTCCCTTCCTAGTGATACTGAACTTGGGAAAAAATCAATTTATGCTCTAAATTTCCAAGTTTTAAATTCAAACTAAGATCTTTGTCAAATATAATTTATTAAATATTAATTTCATGGGTGTTCCTTTGACAATACAAAGTGAGATATAGTCCCAAAAAAAGAAAAGTAGAAGGAATATTGTCCAGTGAATTACTTTCACTGGACCCAAGCCAGTATAGGCAATGTGTGTTTATCACTGAGAGCTCCCTGGATCCATTAAAACCAATAGTCCTTTTCTCCAGCCCATTTAAATGTGTTTTTTGAAAGCAGATCCCCAAAAGTGTGACATTTGAAAGCATTTATAATGTATTTTAGTTTTTTGTTGTTCAGTCACTCAGTTGTGTCCAACTCTTTGCAACCCCATGGACCACAGCATGCCAGGCTTCCTCGTCCTTCAGCATCTCCTAGAGTTTGCCCAAGTTCACGTTCATTGCATCAATGATACTGTCCATCCATCTCACCCTCTGACACCCTCTTCTTCTTCTGCCCTTGATCTTTCCTAGCATTAGGGACTTTGCCAATAAGCCATCTGTTTGAATCAGATACCAAAATACTGGAGTTTCATCATCAGTCTTTCCAGTGACTATTCAGGATTGTTTTCCTTTAAGATTGATTTGTTTGATCTCCTTGCTGCCCAAGGGACTTTCAGGAGTGTTTGTTTGATACATAAAACTAGCTGCTTCATTCCATAGGGTGAACCAAAGTTACACAGAGGCTAATTTATTGGGTTGGCCAAAAAGTATGTTTGGGTTTTTTGTAACATCTTAATGAAATCTGAATGAACTTTCTGGGAAGCCCAATATATTCTAAACACAGTAAGAAAATCAGCTTCTATTTACTAGGAAAAAAAATTTCAATGCAATTCCCATGCTAAAGTTGAAAGTTAGATTATACCAATATCTTTACAAGGGAACTCTGTAATTCTAGATTTTCTACTAACCCTTTCTCATTGCTGGAGAAGATTAATTGTAGTAACAACTGGTCAGTAACAGAATTGCTAATACAAATAACTAGAAACTTATGAGAAAGCCCTTTGAACACAGATGAGATTCAATCATATTCCCCCAGATATATGTCAACTAGTAGTACTCCTTCTTGACCTTGAACAAACACATTGTGATATGAAATGCTGCAATTTAATATTGCCGATGTGTTTTTCTAGAGTAAACAAATAATAGATATTTTTTAATCAATGACTTAGAATATAAAAAATAATACATTTTGAAAATAACTGAATCTCATTCAGAATTATATGGTTTTATGATTATTATACCCATATTTCAAATGGAATTTCTTTTTTGGGTCTACACCAAATTGCAAATATATATTGCTCTAGCAAAGAACACAAGTATGTATTTTAAAAAAATGTGACACACTTTCTTTAAAGACATATAGGAGCAAGTAGATTTCAAAAGTATGTACAAAGGCAAAATGATATTCTAACCTCAGAGAATCTCAAAATAGACTCTCTTCTCATAACATGTATGCTAAGTTTGGCAGCATATATTCTTGAATATATTGTACTAATCAATTGAATTATACTAAGTGTATTAATCAGTTGGATTCTATTGCAAAATTGCACTAGAAAAAAATAAAGTATCCTCACTAGGACTTCTAAAATGCATTTCTTAAGTATTTTGTGCACATTCTTTCAGATTTGAGATTCAAAATCACTTTGAACAGGTTTAATATAAAGAGTTATTTGAAGAGATGCTTCTAAAATAAATGAAAAAATATATGTCAGAATAGGTTTATCAGATTTCATCACCTCATTCTCATTCTCCACATTGGAAAGTTACAACACTTTAAAAAAAAAAAACACTTTGGTCAAAGTTACTTTAATAAAGACTAATGTATGCTCAGTCTCAGTCCTGTCCACTTTTTTGTAACTCTTTGGACTGGAGTCCACCAGGCTCCTCTGTCCACAGGATTTTTTCAAGCAAGAATGCTGGAGTGGGTTGCCATTTCTTTCTCCAGGCCATCTTCCTGACCCAGGGATCAAACCCATGTCTCTTGTGTCTCCTGTATTGCAGGCAAATTCTTTACCCACTGAGCCATGGGAGCAGCACCATTAAAGACTAATATTTTTCTGTAAGATGCATTAGGGACATTTGTTTTCTTTGGATTTTGCTGTAAAATGTAAGGCAATAAGAACAATGTAAAATTAACTGCCACTTCTAAACTGACCCCTTATGGTTATTTTGGTTTATAATTTAATTGTAATTACTTTAATCAGTCAGAGACACTGATTTTTCTATAAGTCACTGTACCTCTGCTAATGAATTAATTTTTCTATAATTCTGTAATGGATATCTGTAATGCATATATAATATGTCTGAGGTACTAATTGCTTTAGTCATTATTCATTCATCCATTTATTTGCACAATACACTTTTATAGGATCTCTACTCTAAGCCAGGGACTATGAACAATGTTGAGGCAAGGGGATTATTTCAAATGGAGGAAGCAGATGAAGTCTCCATGATAAGTACATGATCAAAAGTCTTCATGAAGGCCAGTGTAAATCAAATGCTAATGAAACTGAGGAGGTGTTTAGGGAACAAAGTTTACTGGCAGGGATAATAATTTTATTCATAACTATAAGTGAATCCACTGGAGTTCTAAAAGTAGAGACAAGAGAAGAAGAAAGTTGTGATGATATGATCCTGTTTATTCTAAAATAGATACTAGCTATAGTGAGAATGGATTTGTGTAAGGGCTGATGGAGAAAGATAACATTATAGACAAGATAGATAAATACCTAAGGCATAGTACAAGCAAGAGGCAATGGTAGTTTATATGAGGGGTTGTTAGAAAGTGAAATTGGATCTAGAGACTAGTGGAAAGATTTTTTTTTTTAAAGGAAATTCTATGTACATATACACATTTCCTCCTCCAGGGGATCTTCCTGACCCCAGGGATTGAACTCATGTCTTATGTCTCTTTTGCATTGGCAGGTGGGTTTTTTGCCACTAGCGCCACCTAAGTAACCCACCTGTACACATATACGTATATATGATGCCTGATTTATTTGGAAATCAGCAGGGAGTGCAGTAAAAGTAGGCAAAGATGGAGATAAATAGTTACAGAGTAAGACCTTTTAGCTGAGGTAGAAAAGACCACAATTTTAGGGGAGATCATGAATTTAGATGTAGACAGATTGAGTTTGAAATAGTAAGTAGTTTTAGAATGTTCAGAATGATGTGAAATTTATGCAACAATAGTATTAAGGAATCAATGCTTTGCCCCAATTTTCTAAAAATAATAATAAGGTAAAAATATGATTATTCTCTGGATATGTTACTTAATGTTGTATGTAATTCAGCAAGTTTCATTTCTTTTTCAGTTCAGTTCAGTTCAGTCGCTCAGTCGTGTCTGACCCTGCGACTCCATGGACTGAAACATGCCAGGTCTCCCTGTCCATCACCAGCTCCCAGAGTTTACTCAAACTCGGCACTGGCACCCCACTCCAGTACTCTTGCCTGGAAAATCCCATGGAAGGAAGAGCCTAGTGGGCTGCAGTCCATGGGGTCGCTAAGAGTCGACCCCACTGAGCGACTTCACTTTAACTTTTCACTTTCATGCATTGGAGAAGGAAATGGTAACCCACTCCAGTGTTCTTGCCTGGAGAATCCTAGGGATGGGGGAGCCTGGTGAGCTGCCGTCTATGGGGTCGCTCAGAGTCGGACACGATTGAAGCAACTTAGCAGCATGCCCCTTGAGTCGGTGATGCCATCTAACCATCTCATCCTCTGTCGTCTTCTTCTCCTCCCGCCTTCAATCTTTCCCAGCATCAGAGTCTTTTTCAATGAGTCAGCTCTTCGCATCAGGTGGCCAAAGTATTAGAGTTTTAGCTTCAACATCAGTCCTTCCAATTAATATTCAGGACTGATCTCCCTTAGGATGGACTGGTTGGATCTCCTTGCAGTCCAAGGGACTCTCAAGATGCTTCTCCAACACCACAGTTCAAAAACATCAATTCTTTGGCTCTCACCTCCACAGTTCATTTCTTTTTAGGCATGTCAAATATAAAATTGGTGAGAATTAAGTTATATATTGGACAGTCCTACAATGAATACTAATTAATCATAATTTTCCTTTAAGAAAAAAGACATTAATATTTTATATTTAATTAACTTGTTAAAATAATCATTTGAAGCCAAAATGATAGAGAAATCAAAGAATGTCAGTTTACTATTCTAGAATGCAGAATATTTCTCTAAAAATTTTAGTTAACTCTTAACCTTTTGATCAAATAAGATTTTACAAATCTAAGGCCAAGGAATATGTATTCTTCCTCATGGACTGGAAGAGGTCATGTTTGTGTGAGTCTCTATACATCATTTTATAAACTACAGAAATTGAAAGTAATGCTAAAATTTGCAGTGGCTGCATTATACAACAAAATGAATTTATAATTTATTCATAATCATATATAAACAAACTTTTAAAAAGAAATTTAAAGAAAATGATCATATATTATTCCTATTACCCACTTGTAATTTAACATGAAAATATCAAACATAGCTATTTATTTTGGAAGATTAAGAGTAATACTCACTTGAGAGTTTTTGACCTTCTCAAAGAATATAGGAAATAAAAGGGCAGCATGCTGTCTACTCCAAGGTAGATGTGAGTATAAGCAATAGAAGCTAGGCACTGTCCTAATCCCATTAGCTATCTCCTTTTTTTCTTTTCCTTCATTATTCCTGTCTAGATAAATTTTTGTTTAAGAAAATTATTTTAGGATTTTACATATTAAATAACTTAGCTGAATGTAACCAAATATACTCTAAACACCTTAACCCTGTGGGGAGCCTGCTGAGGGAGCTTTCTTCCCCATATTCTAAACTTGAATTTCATAAGAATAATCTTAATTATAAATCTGTAAACTATTTGGTAAATCACTTCTTCCTTAGTGCATTCATTAGATTACAATAAAAATGTAAACATTTAATGCATAGGGTTTCTCCTCAAAATTGGAACCATTGCCCAATCTAATAAAAATTCATTTACAATAGAAAGGTCATAAGAAATTCTCTACAAAAAAGTAACAATAATAACTTTTCTATTAAAGACCCTGAACCAACAAAGAGTCTAGCTATTTTTTGTTGTGTAAATAACAAAATGTGCCACAGAATAAAAGAAATGGAATAGTTTCTTTATTTTTATAAAGAATGTAGAATGACCAGCATTTTAAGCACTTTATTGAATGAAGTGCTATTTTGTTCCTTGATGAGTTTTCAAATGTGGGAGCACTGAGAGATAGAAATTTGACATGTGTATCAATGACACATTGTATTTCCTGACAGCGGTAGGAATATGATGCTATCTTCAAGTGATTGAGAGCAGATCAATAAGTGAGACCATTATATAAGAGTATTTTGTCAAAAGGGTATCTCAGGAATGGCAGGACTAATATTTGAGAGGACATACATTTCAGCTATTCTACCAACCTCAAGAGAAGCTCACCCCTACTATCTGGAAACAGTTTCCCTATCAGTTACTTAAAAAGAAAAACTTGGATTCTGGGACCAGCGCCTGCGCACTGCAGCGGCAGAAACAGCCGCGCTCTCTGGAGGCCTTTGGGCAGGCTGCGTGCTGATGGCTGGGGTTGTGTGTGGCACAGCTAGTTGTTTGGCCTGAGGTATTCTAGCACTCGTTCCTACAGGCTGCTAGGTGGGGCTAGGTCTTCAGCTCTTACCTGGCGCCCCAGCAGTGGCCTCCACCGGCACCAGCGTCCACGCGGCAGATCGAGCTCCGTGCTTAGAGTGAGCCGCAGTCATTCCTCACCTCTCCCGGAGACTCTCCAGGGCCAGCAGTAACAGTGAGGAAACCTAGACTCACCCACCAGAAAACCACACAAGCCTTTCCACCCAGGAAACTTCGACAAACCACGCATCCAACCCCTCCCATTGAGAGGAATCCCCACAATAAAGGGACAACACAGCAAGATAAACAAGATGAAAAGGCAGAGAAATACCCAGCAAGTAAAGGAACAGGATAAATACCCCCTAGACCAAACAAAAGACGAAGAGATAGGAAGTCTACCTGACAAAGAATTCCGAATAATGATAGTGAAAATGATCCAAAACCTGGAAAATAAGTTGGAGTTACAGCTCAATAACCTGCAGGCAAGGATTGAGAAGATGCAGGTAAACTTTAACAAAGATTTAGAAGAAATGAAAAAGAGACAAAATACAATGAATAATGCAATAAATGAGATCAAAAACACTCTGGAGGGAACCAACAGTAGAATAACAGAGATAGAAGACAGAATAAGTGAGATAGAAGACAGAATGACAGAAATAAATGAAACAGAAAGGAAAAATGAAAAAAGAATTAAAAGAAATGAAGACAACCTTAGAGACCTCTGGGACAATATTAAACGCACCAATATTCGAATCATAGGAGTCCCAGAAGAAGAAGACAAAAAGAAAGACCATCAGAAAATTCTTGAAGAGATAATTGTAGAAAACTTCCCTAAATTGGGGAAGCAAATAGCCACTCAGGTCCAAGAAACACAGAGAATCCCAAATAGAATGAACCCCAAGCGGGACACCCCAAGACACATATTAATCAAATTGGCAAATATCAAATACAAAGACCAAATATTAAAAGCAGCAAGGGAGAAGCAAAAGATAACTCACAAGGGCAATCCCATAAGGATAACAGCTGATCTCTCATCAGAAACGCTTCAGGCCAGAAGGGAATGGCAAAACATACTTAAAGTCATGGAAGAAAACAATCTACAACCCCGACTACTCTACCCAGCAAGGATCTCAT
This sequence comes from Antilocapra americana, assembly GCA_007570785.1. NCBI lineage: Eukaryota > Metazoa > Chordata > Mammalia > Artiodactyla > Antilocapridae > Antilocapra > Antilocapra americana. Next base: position 21,097,707 of record ML664183.1, on the reverse strand, counting down.
TCAAATTTGAAGGAGAATTCAAAATTTTCTCAGACAAGCAGAAACTGAGAGAATTCAGCAACACCAAACCAGCCCTCCAACGAATGCTAAAGGAACTTGCCTAGATAGGAAACACGGATGGGATAGATAATCTGGAATCCAAAACAATAAAGTAAATGGCAGCAGGATCATACTTATCAATAATTACCTTAAATTTAAACGGGCTGAATGCCCCAACCAAAAGACAAAGACTGGCCGATTGGATACAGAAACAAGACCCCTATATATGTTGTCTACAAGAGACCCACCTCAAACCTAGGGACACATATAGACTGAAAGTTAAAGGCTGGAAAAAGATATTCCATGCAAATAAAGACCAAAAGAAAGCAGGAGTGGCAATACTCATATCTGATAAAGTAGACTTTAAAATAAAGGCAGTGAAAAGAGATAAAGATGGACATTACATAATGATCAAAGGATCAATCGAGGAAGAAGAAATAACAATTATAAATATTTATGCACCTAACATAGGAGCTCCACAATATGTAAGGCAAATGCTAACAAATATGAAAGGGGAAATCAACAACAACACAATAATAGCAGGAGACTTTAATACACCACTCACAACAATGGATAGATCAACTAGACAGAAAAGTAACAAGGAAATTCAAACTTTAAATGAAACAATAGACCAACTAGACCTAATTGATATCTATAGGTCATTCCACCCCAAGACAAGGAATTTCACCTTTTTCTCAAGTGCACACGGGACCTTCTCCAAGATAGATCACATCCTGGGCCATAAATCTAACCTTGATAAATTCAAAAATATTGAAATCATCCCAAGCATCTTTTCTGACCACAATGCAGTGAGATTAGATATCAACTACAGGAGAAAACCTCTCAAAACTTCCAACATATGGAGGCTCAACAACACACTGCTGAATAACCAACAAATCGCAGAAGAAATTAAAAATGAAATTCAGTTATGCATGGAAACGAATGAAAATGAAAACACAACAGCTCAAAACCTATGGGACACTGTGAAAGCAATGCTAAGGGGAAAGTTCATAGCAATACAAGCTCACCTCAGGAAACAAGAGAAAAATCAAATAAATGACCTTACTATACACCTAAAGCAACTAGAAAGGGAAGAGGTGCAGAAGCCCAGGTCTAGTAGAAGGAAAGAAATCTTAAAGATCAGGGCAGAAATTAATGCAAAGGAATCAAAAGTGACCATAGCAAAAATCAACCAAGCCAAAAGCTGGTTCTTTGAGAAGATAAATAAAATTGACAAACCATGAGCCAGACTCATCAAGAAACAAAGGGAGAAGAACCAAATCAACAGAATTAGAAATGAAAACGGAGAGATCACAACAGAAAACACAGAAATACAAAGGATCATAAGAGACTATTATCAGCAACTATATGCAAATAAACTGGACAACCTGGATGAAATGGACAAATTCCTAGAAAAGTACAACTTTCCAAGACTAAACCAGGAAGAGATAGATAATATTAATAGACCCATCACAAGCATGGAAATTGAAACCGTAATCAGAAATCTTCCAAAAAACAAAAGCCCAGGACCAGATGGCTTCACAGCTGAATTCTACCAAAAATTTAGAGAAGAGCTAACACCTATTCTACTCAAACTCTTCCAGAAAATTGCAGACGAAGGTAAACTTCCAAACTCATTCTATGAGGCCTCCATCACCCTAATTCCAAAACCTGGCAAAGATGCCACAAAAAAAGAAAACTACAGGCCAATATCACTGATGAACTTAGATGCAAAAATCCTCAACAAAATTCTAGCAAATAGAATCCAACAACACATCAAAAAGATCATACATCATGATCAAGTAGGCTTTATCCCAGGGATGCAAGGATTCTTCAATATTCGTAAATCGATCAATGTAATACACCACATTAACAAATTAAAAAATAAAAATCACATGATTATCTCAATAGATGCAGAGAAAGCCTTTGACAAAATTCAACATCCATTTATGATAAAAACCCTCCAAAAAGCAGGAATAGAAGGAACATACCTCAACATAATAAAAGCTATATATGACAAACCCACAGCAAACATTATCCTCAATGGTGAAAAACTGGAAGCATTCCCCCTGAAATCAGGGACAAGACAAGGGTGCCCA
>ML664183.1:20996311-21093207 GCA_007570785.1 Antilocapra americana | reverse complement strand
AAAAAAAAAAAAAAAAAAAAAAAAAAAAAAAAAAAAAAAAAAAAAAAAAAAACCCCTAAAAAAAAAAAAAAAAAAAAAAAAAAAAAAAAAAAAGAAAAACTTGAAGGGAATTCTTTAAAGAGTCTCTTGTGCTAAACTAATTATCAAGTAAAACTGGACATTGTCCACATACCATGTCTTCATCTGCTCTAAATATTCAATAAATTTAATATTCCCTATACTGTCCATGATGCTGAATAAAACCAGTTGAATATGTCCTGAATCTTGATTGTTTCATTACCATATTTATTGAGCTCATAACACACCAGATAATTTAGTATACCTCCTGGGATAAACAGAATAATAGCTCTCAAAAGATTTCCACATCTCAATTCTCAGAACAAATGAATATATTACATGACGAGGGACATGATAATTAATATTTCAAATAAAATAGTTAGCTCATCAGCTGTCTTTAAGAAAAATATACTATCCTGGATTAACCAGATTATCTAAGGTCCTTAAAAATGGAAACCCAAACCAGATTAATTTAGAGTCAGAAGGAAATGTGATTATGGAAGAAATAGAAGTGATGTGCAATGAGAAGGACTCATCTGGCTGCTAATAACTTTAAAGGTGGAGGAAAGACCATGAGCCAAGGAACTGAGCAGTTTCTAAAAGTTAAAGATAAGAAAACTGATTCTCCATCAGACCTTGGGAAAAGAACACAACCATGTCCACATCTTAATTTTAGGCCAATGAGACTTGTGTCTTAAAGAACTGTAACATATTTATGTCGTTTTATGCCACATATTCAGAGGGAATTAAAATAGCACAAACAAAGACAATAGCATATGCTATGAAATTAAGTTTTGGATGACTTTTATACACTTGGAAGAGTCAAAGCCTAATGAAGTCCTCTGAACTCAATTTACCCTCAGTTTGTCTCAATAAAGCCTTGGAATTTTTTACATGATTTTGGATGAAGCAACCAAAAACCTAGCTCTGTTTCCTAGTGTTAGAAAACAACGGGGCTTATAATATTTGGTGTCTTAAGTTCCTTATTAACAAGTTATACAACTGAAGGCATTATGTTGTACAGATTTGGACTTCTTTGTATTTTACTAATTCAGTTATTAATTCTAAAAAGCTGAATAGCAGCAATGCTGGGCTGTAACCTGATAACCTTACCTAGGTTCATCTGTCAGATTTGCTCTTTTCCCTTTTCTTTCTGATTTGTACATTTCAAAACATTTCAGTGTGCAAAAGTCTTTAAGCATCTTGCTCGTTTATTTATTTTTTTAACATGTGACTTCTTGAAACCAGTGTTACAGCTCAGTTACAGCTCAAAGTTTTATTCAGCAAACAAAGGATAGTACACCCTCCAGGCATGAGGGCATGCTGACCCCAAAGGAGAGGCCCCAATCTTTCTTGGCTTACTCCTTTTCTACATTTGTCTCCTCCCTGTTGAGCTTACCTTATGCAAATTGGGCTAGCCAAGAAGGGGATGTATTTGTTCATCCTAGGTTCTCACTGTGGATTTTCTTTTGTTCCGTTTTCGTGGTCTTTTCTATTTCTTTATATTTTAGCCACCACTGTTTTGGCCTCCTTTTTCCTGTTCTAACTACCTAACATATGTGTTTAAGATAACTTCATGATTTGCCAACATTATTCATAACATAAATTTCACATGCAGAGGGAAAATGTGATATATCAAATTAAATGCAATTTCATTATACAGTGTACAGAAAAGAGACCTAAGACTGCAGTCCTTGGAAAGATCTGCTTACAAGGATAACCCTTGTCTGGCATTTGAGAGTGTTCACCTCTGGGGGTGGAGACGCAGGGGGATGAAAGACTAGAGAGGCATGTATAGATGCAGCTTAATCAGTAACATTGCAGTTCTTGGATTAGGCAAATTGGTAATGTTTATTTACAGTATATAAATACCTTTTAAGAAAAGTATTATTCATATGCTAATGATGATAGAGGTGAATAAGCTAGTTTAATAAAGTATCTTTAGAATATTTAAAATGTTAACAGTGGGGAAAAAAGGGGAAGGCAAAGCTAGAATAAAAATAATTATTTAATAAATTCATATAAAACACAGACTTATTTAGCTGACCTATCCTTTAACAATTTAAGTAATAAGAAACATTTCCAAACCAAAAAAATGGAGCAGTTCATGTTTAATGCCTTTGGATTCATCATTCTGAAGCAGATATACATGATTAGTTATGATGCTATAGAATGGATAATAGGGTGGGTATTTTACCTAACCAGGGAACTGACCAGTTAAAATCCAGAGGCTCATGGTGACAGTTGCTATAGGGCTTGGTCAGTTTCCAAGATTTTTATCTTGTGACCTTTCTACAGGGCTCCACAATTCTCTACTTTGGGCTTGTTATCTAAAGTAATGATGCAAGGTATTAGATGGCATTTTAGGAGTACAGAGAAGAATGAACTACAGTTTTATGATTGTAAAGAAGTCTAATCATGTGTCCTTTCTATTTCATTGAACTTCAAATTTTTGGTTAGTATATCCACAGCTGAAGCAATTGGAAGTTGTCATAGATACAAAAGCATCTTTCAAATTAACTCTCTTGATTACCAAAGTTAAAACCAAACATACAAACTTTCTTCTTAGTCTCTTTTCCTGTTCTTCATCATGATTTCCATTCTCATCTTCTTTTAAGAAACTTTATCGAGCCCTGACTCATACACTAAGAACACAGCCATCTCTTATATTAACAGATAAATAATTCTCCATTTTCTAAATGAAGCTATATATTTTTAGATAAAGTGCAATAAGTGCAGGAACTTATATAGATTTCAAGAAGGAAAATTGGAAAAATATTCTTTATTTTCCATAGGTACAACAAAGGAAATGCTATTGAAGGGATATTTTGATATTTTAATTATTTTTTTTAATTTGCTATTTGACAGACCATATAAATTACATTCCAAAGTATAGAAGACAGTATCCAGTTCTCATAATTTTCTTCATAAAAAGTCCCATTCTCTTGAAATGCAATATTGCTTTCATGCTTGATAACAGAAGTTGCTCCTGACACAAGTGTCTGAGAGTGAGGAGCCTTTATGAATTAATCTTACTAATTTGGCTGTGGACATCAGGATAATCAAAGTGTGGAAGGGACCTGTGATTCTGAGGAATGGCTCTCATAGTGAAAGACAGACGCATGGTGAGTGTCTTGGAATATCAGAGAATGCATGGGCTCATCGATGCTCTGGTTGTTTGCTTTTAAATTTTCATAAGCTCTCTCTGTGTGCCTAAGCACTTTTTATGACTTAAATTCAAGTTTTCTTTATTGTTGAGAGGTCTCTTCACAGTGAATATATTGATTAGCATTGGGTTAAAGCCATAATTGATTTATATATAATTCTTTCTAAAATCTTGGAGATCAGAGACTCCCATTTCCCTCAGTGTGTGAGTATTGTGTGGGGAATGAGAGTTTATACTGCTACGTAATTTTGCCTTTTGCATCTATTCTCTCATAAACACTTTTCTCTGTGGTCAAGATGTTCTCAACTGTAAGTCACTCTGTGTTTTCTACAGTCTAGTCCTTGGATTCAGACATTCCTTACCCATACATTATTTTCCTTTACTGCCTGATCTAGAGAAAGAATGTGTTAAATAACCAGCTTCATTCTTTGATGTCACTGTTTCCTATTTAGTAAAACAAAACCTCATCAAACTTCAGGATCATGGAAATGTTAGTGAATGATTATAGCAAAGCATCAGAATTTCAGAAGGAAATGACTGCAGGTTCTATCTAGAGTGCTGCAGTATCTTTAACTTCTCACGAAAAAATATACCTAAAATCTAAAGCATTTAGAAGAAAATACCTGATACCCTTTCACTCCAAACTTGGCTCGCTGATCTTCAGATTTATGTATGCTCAGGTTACTCTGTGTTTTTTTTTTTTTTTCTTAAGAATAACCTAACTACTTCCACAGGAAAATTTCCCATTTCCTGGGACCTTCTTTGATCTTTATATTCCATCATGGTGTTACACCAAATACAATTGGGAGTGAAAATTCAGACTTCAGTCCATTAACCAGAGAGTCTCATGGGATTTTAATTGTTTTTTTCTACAAGTGAGAATATACTTTTCATTCCCTGCTTCTTTTTCAATATTACCAAGAGTAAGGGTATAGGCTATCTAGTTCCTATCCTAGTTGACCTATAATGGTTACACATCTACCCCCCCAAAACTATATTAATATTCTTTCCTTGGAACTTAACCAAACAAATCCTTTTGAGGGCAGGATCCAGGTCTGATTTTAGAGTCTGTGGCATATTTTTGGATTTGGAAATTTCAGATAAGTGATTAATAAACCTGTGACTCCTCTCTTTCAATCTAGTTTTGGGGAAGCCTCTTAAATATCTGTCTAGAAGGCTCAACACTGCTAAAAGTATTTGCTCTTTGTTCCAGCCAAAACCTGAGTAAAGGTGCCTGACCTATCTCTTAGAACATTTCCATCAGAAAGCATGCAATTGTAAATACTTTTCTATCCTTTTGAGATACATTTTATACAACCTAGGAATATCATTCTTCATGTGCCTTTGAAATTTAATCATCAAGAAGACAGGGCCAAAAGAATGAATACATAAACTAGCAGAAGCTGTATAACACAGAGAATACAGCCTGGCATTCTATGATGACCTAGAGGGGTAGAATGGGGGAAAGGAAGGAAAACGAGGCTCAAAAGGAGGGGAATATATATATATATATATCCACTGATTTGCATTGATGTAACGGCATAGACCACCATAACACTGTAAAACTTATCATTAAAGAAAGAAAGAAATATAGGGTCCCTGTCTCATAGGCTCTGCTGGAAGATAGCAACCTGACTTTGATAAGCTCTAGTTAACAAACACAAGTGGCCTAGAACATTGGCAATGTCTTCAAAGTTCTTTACCATATATCAACATTGAAAAAGCCTCCTGCCTTTTGTTTCAGCAGAGTTGAGTCCAATTTCTGAAGTCTTTCTCCCATATTGCAGTAGTCTGAATAAAATTTGGTGCTTTTTACCTTATCCAGATTTGTTTCCTTTGACAACTTAATGTCTGTAAGGTGTCTTTGAACAACAAACTCAATATCTCCAGCAGTTTGATGTTTTGTAACAAACATTTTTAATACTTCTAATTTTAAAATATAAAGTAAACTCTAGATGATTTTTCTAAATCTTTTCACCATATTTCTCTTCTCTTCTGTTCCTCCGCAGTAAACTGCAAGTTTGCTTATGCCAAATAACATTTAGAGAATTATAATTAATCTTCCCTGTTTTATGTGGCCAAACACCTATACAAATATCTCTGCAGAGAAATAGTATTATAAAATTAACATATTTCTAGCAAAGGAAGAAAAAGCTTTATTACTTTGTGGCTCTGTATATTCTAAATATTTTAATTAAGCTTTTACAAAGATTTTAAAATGTCCTAAACATGCACTCACCTTTTTGGCTTTGCAATCACTGTAATAGATTCTAGCAAATTATTTTTTAAATTACTTAATTTCATAAGATGCTACTTTGTATAATTAGTGTATAAAGGAATGATTTGTTTCTAAATGTTCTTGTGTTTATGACAGTGAATATCAGAATGGGTGGCTAGTAGAGCCCAATGTATAACTGTGAATAAACTCTACCAACAATAAATGCTTTCACAGAAAATTGTGCATGATAATTTTAATGGTTTAGAACCTAAAATAACTCAGCTGCATCCTGATTGAGAAAATGGATTTTTAATGTAGTTCACATTTTAACTAATGAGGATCAACTCATGCATTTTAGCCTTTTAGAGAAGAGAAGCTTAGTTTTAAAAGCACCAAGTGTGGCACTGTTTGTTTCTAAACAAAGAAATAGGTGAGTCAACATTAAGACTGATGTTAAGCAAAATTAAATTATAATAAATTATACATGATTATCTAAGACTGTATTCATACCCAATTAGATATAGTCTCAATGAATACACAGTAAAATTTTGATTTTTCCTTTAACCTGCTTCTTTAAGGTAGATGATAAATTAATAAATGAAGAAATGAATAATGGAAGAATTCATGTCATGAATTTATAGGTGTGCAAGAAGAAAATACATGTGAATGCTCAAAAGGAACTTCCACTTAGTATTTCCTCTTTATCACTTATAAATATACAGATTTAAAGCCTGGCTTTGAAAGGTTGGTGTACTGGTGCTCAATTATTGAGTTCAGCACTATTCATTCCCTATTGTTCATAGCTCATACATATGCTGTGATAGATGGGACAACTCAGTAATAATTGTATGACAGCCATTAGCAAAAATGGACATAATTTCATAGCTATTTTAGCTTAAATTCCCACAATAATATCATGAGTACACCTTTTCTATTTAAGGATGTTAAAATTTAGTTTTTGTGAATGTTGTGTGAATAACTATTGACTGACCATATAATTTTTCTTTGATTGAATGCACTGTAATATGAAATGTTATAATTTTAGTTGTTTTCTTAGAACTGGTAATATGGCAGTACATGTCCAGTCTAGTGATAGTTTCAGTTCCCTTGAGTGTCTGCTCACTTGCTAACTCATATCTAACTCTGCAGCCCCATAGACTAAAGCCTGTCATGCTCCTCTGTCCATGGGATTTTCCAGGCAAAAATACTAGAGCAGGCTGTCATTTCCTCCTCCAGGGGATTCTCCTTACTCAGGGATAAAAGCTGCATCTTTTGTATCTCTTGCATTGTTAAGTAGATTCTACACCACTGAGCCACATGAGAAGCCAAGTCTTTTGGTTCAGTTCAGTTCAGTTCAGTCACTTAGTCGAGTTCAACTGTTTGCAACCCCATGAACTGCAGCATGCCACACCTCCCTGTCCATCACCAACTACCAGAGCCTACCCAAACTCATGTCCATTGAGTCAGTGATGCCATCCAACCATCTCATCCTCTGACATCTCCTTCTCCTCCTGCCCTCAATCTTTCCCAGCATCAGGGTCTTTTCAAATGAGTCAGCTCTTCACATCAGGTGGCCAAAGTATTGGAGTTTCAGCTTCAACATAAGACCTTTCAATGAACACCCAGGACTGATCTCCTTTAGGATGGACTGGTTGGATCTCCTTGCAGACCAATGGACTCTCAAGAGTCTTCCCCAACACCACACTTCAAAAGCATCAATTCTTTGGCGCTCAGGTTTCTTTATAGTCCATTTCTCACATCCATACATGACTACTGGAAAAACCATCCTTGACTAGATGGACCTTTGTTGGCAAAGTAATATCTAGTTCAGTCATAACTTTCCTTCCAAGGAGTAAGCATCTTTTAATTTCATGGCTGCAATCACCATCTGCAGTGATTTTAGAGCTCCAAAAATTAAAGTCAGCCACTGTCTCCCCGTCTGTTTGTCATGAAGTGATGGGACCAGATGTCATGATCTTAGTTTTCTGAATGTTGAGCTTTAAGCCAACTTTTTCACTATCCTCTTTCATTTTTGTCAAGAGGCTCTCTCACTTTCTACCATAAGGGTGGTGTCATCTGCATATCTGAGGTTATTGATATTTTACCCACCAATCTTGATTCCAGCTTGTGCTTCCTCCAGTCCAGAGTTTCTCATGATATGCTCTGCATATAAGTTAAATAAGCAGGGTGACAATATACAGCCTTGACATACTCCTTTTCCTATTTGGAGCCAATCTGTTGTCCATGTCCAGTTCTAACTGTTGCTTCCTGACCTGCATACAGTTTTCTCAATAGGCAGGTCAGGTGGTCTGGTATTATCATTTCTTGAAGAATTTTCCACATTTTATTGTGATCCACACAGTCAAAGGCTTTGGCATAGTCAATAAAACAGAGATAGATGTTTATCTGGAACTCTTTTGCTTTCTCAATAATCCAGCGGATGTTGGCAATTTGATGTCTGGTTCCTCTGCCTTTTTTAAAAGCAGCTTGAACATCTGGAGGTTCACGGTTCACATATTGCTGAATCCTGGCTTAGATATTTTGAGCATTACTTTCTAGCATGTGAGATAAGTGCACTTGCATTGTAGTTTGAGCATTCTTTGGCATTGCCTTTCTTTGGGATTGGAATAAAAACTGAAGTTGACGTAAATTTTGGAATATGACAGAAAATTGAAAAAAATATAGTGAAATTTTAAGATTACAATCAATATTAATAGGCAATCCACTGAACAGTTTTGTGAGTTGAGTGGATTAGATAGTTTTAATGTAAAATTATTTATGCTTATTTTTTGCTATTTAAAAGTGTTTATCCTATGATTTTCAATCTAATCTATAAAATTAAATAATCAATATTCCCCAAATGCCCTTATCTATCCACCTTCTATCTAATTACTCAAGGCAAATTTTGATAAGCTGCCTACATTTCCTTTCTTTACTAACTCTCATATATTTATATCCATTCTGAATATTAATTCTGTTGAGTCTACTCATTAGTTCCTTTCTCTACGCACCTTGATATTTTATTAGTCAATATTTTTGTTTTCCATTAATATGACAACTACTGTAGTCTCTCTGTATCCATGAGGAAACTGGGTTAAGGAGCCCCCACGAATACTAAAATCCAGATACTCATGTCCAATAGTTGGCCCTTCACAGTTCCACACCCAAGGAGTCAATCAATCCTGGATTATGTAGCACTAAAAGTATTTATTGAAAAAAAATCAACATAGAAGTGAACCCATGTAGTTTAAACACATGTTGTCCAAGTGTCAGCTGTACAGTGGTCCCCTAAATGATCTCACTGCCTCGTTAAACTTACACCTTTTTTCTTAGAGAATTATTTCTGAAATACAAGGAAACCCTACAAAAATAAGTACATGTTTTAAGTTTCATGTTGTTTAATTTCTACTTAACTGCAAAACGAATCAGTTATACCTATACACACATCTACTCTTTTTAAAATGCATACAGGTCTTTATACAGTACTGAGTAGAGGTCCCTGTGCTATACAATAGATTCGTTTTAGTTAACCCATTTTATATACAGTAGTGTCTATATGTCAATCCCAATCTCACAATTTATCCCTCACCCCTTCCTCCCGCCTTGGTAACTATGTTTGTTTTTTATATCTGTTATTCTATTTCCATTTTGTAAACAGGTTCATTTGTGCCACTTTTTTTTTTCTTTTAGATTCCACATATAAAATATGTTGTTGTTGTTTAGTCATGTCCAACTCTTGTGACTCTATGGACTGTAGGCTTCTTTGTCCATGGGATTCCCCAGGCAAGAATACTGAAGTGGGTTGCTATTTCCTTCTCTAGAGGATCTTCCCAACCCAGGGATCAAACCCAGGTCTCCTACATTGGCAGGATTATTTACCACTGAGCCACCAGGGAAGCTATATGTAAGTGACATATTTGTTTGTATCTGGCTTACTTCACTGTGTAAGAGAGTCTTTAGGTCCATCTACATCAATACAAATGACCCAATGTCACTTGTTTTTATGGCTGAGTAGTATTCCATTGTATGCATGCACCACATCTTCTTTAAACATTCTTCTGTTGATGGACATTTAGGTTGCTTCCATGTCCTGGCTATTGTAAATAGTGCTGAAATGAACAAAGGAGTACATGTATCTTTTTGAATCATGTCTTTCTCTGGATACATGCCCAGAAGTGGGATTGCTGGATCATATCATGTGATAGTTCTATTTTTAATTTTATAAGGAACCTCTGTGAGCTTCCCAGGTGGTGCTAGTTGTAAAGAATCCACCTGCCAATGCAGGAGACATAAGAGATCTGGGTTTAATCCCTGGGTTGGGAAGATATCCTGAATGAGGCCATGGCCACCCACTCCAGTATTCTTGCCTAGAGAAGAATGAACAGAGGAGCCTGGTGGGCTACATTCCATAGGATTGCAAGGAGTTGGACATGAATGAAGTAACTTAGTGCCCATGCAAGGAACCTCCATACTATTCTCCGTAGTGGCTGTACTAATTCATATTTCCATCAATAGCATAGGAGGATTCCCTTTTCCCCACATCCTCCCCAGCATTTATTATTTAATAGATTTTTTGATGATGGCTTTTCTCACCAGTGTGAGATGATACCTCATTGCAGTTTTGATTTGCATTTCTCTAATGATTGATGATGTTGAGCCTCTTTGTCACCTGTATGTCTTCTTTCCAGAAATATCTATTTAGACATTCTGCTCATTTTTGATTGGGTTGTTTATATTGAGTTGCATGAGGTGTTTATATATTTTGGAGGTTAATCCCTGTCAGTCACTTTATTTGCAAATATTTTCTCCTATTTTGTGAGTTGTGAGTTTTTATTATGGTTTTAGAGAATGTTCTAATTTTAAAAGGATTAAGTCTTTTAGCCCAGTCTACAAAATGCTCCATAATTCATCCTGCATTCCTATTCAAGCTCATCTACTCAAATCTTACCTTAGATTTGCTCAAGCAAAGCATGCATCTTATGTCTCAGTATCTTTCATGGAGTTTGTTCACCATCTTACCTGGAAAGCTTCTCCTTATCCTTGAAGAACAAGCTGGGACATTTTTCTCTATACGTGTCCTTCCAACTTCATCCCTTGTAGAGTCAGTCACACTCTGCTATATGTGCTCCTGGTTCACAAACTGGCCTCCATACAAGCAGGGCAGAGAGAGACCAGGAAAGAGACAGGCCACTCCAGATTGGTAAGAGATAGGTTTAATAAATGTGGGAGTTTATATACGAGGCCTATCTTGGGTGGCTGTAAGATAAGTAGATCTCCACATCTGTCCATAAAAATCTTAATGTTTAGGTAGAACCTTAATGAGGCTCAATCACTGTACAGATGATCTCAACAATCTTACTCTCTAGAGATTATTCACTTGGAATAGCTCCCACTGGGAGACTGGTGGCAGATCATACATTCCAAGGACAGAGGAAGGGATAAAGAGCCTCTTTTTTCGGAGTCCAGCTCCCAGGTCAATAGGCCTTGCACATAGCATAGCACTGGTGGCTCAGACAGTAAAGCGTCTGCCTGCAATGTGGGAGACCCAGGTTTGATCCATGGGTTGGGAAGATCCCCTGGAGAAGGAAATGGCAGCCCACTTCAGTACTTTTGCCTGGAAAATTCCATGGACTGAGGAGCCTGGTAGGCTACAGTTGATGGGGTCGCAAAGAGTCGGACTGAGCAACTTCACTTTCACTTTCTTCCCAGCAAGATTATCAAAATCTTAAAGATAGTAACTCGGTAATATCTATTTTTATGTATGACTTCCCTGTCACTCAAACAGTAAAGTATCTGCCTGCAATGCAGGAGACCAGGGTTCCATCCCTGGGTTGGGAAGATCCTCTGGAGAAAGGAGTGGAATCCACTCCAGTATTCTTGCCTGGAGAATGCCATAGATAGAGAAGCCTGGTGAGCTACAGTCTGTGGGGTCCCAAAGAATCAGACACGACTGAGCAACTGACACATTGAGATGGATATTTTATTGACACATTGACATGGAAATTTACCTTCCAAATGGTGGATTGCTTTTAAGGATTAGTTTATTTTGCCTGTGGACTTAGCTGTTGTTCCTCAATGAAAGATTCCTTTCATCTATTTTACCCAGTATCTCCATGACTGGAATCATGAACGGCTTACATTCTGTACCTCCCTCTATATCAGATCCTTCAACTTGAATTCAACTCTTGGTCCCGGTATGCCCTCTGGAACATGGCTATTTAGACAGTCCCTGTTTCTTGAGTCTTCCAGTGTTGATTCTTGCCAATATGGCCACCTACATTCACTTTGGCTCCTAAATAAAACAAATCTTCTGTTCTGTCACATCACTAGGTGAATACATGGTACATCCATAGGTATATGAGTAAATATGTATTAAATAAATGGTTAGAGGAAAATATGTGTTTTTAAAAATATCATAATGCCTGATATTTTCCTTAATTCTAGAAAAAATATGTTATTTTTCATCGTTTAAAAACTCTTCCTATTCCAATACACGAAAGACAAGAAGTACAAATCATGTAAACACTGAATTTACATTTTCACTCATTCCTTAGGGGAGAAAACTTCACAGATATCAAATCCCTGGTTATATTTTTTAGACATGTCTTATGACATTCAAACATCAAGTACAGATAACAAACAATAATAATTAATCAAAGTTGGTTTTAGTTGCCTGAAACATTATCTCTAAGGAAAATGGCATAGCAAATGTTCTCATAAAAATGTGTTTCTATAAGCCTCTGAAATATATAAAATAACAAAAGATTTGTGTGAGAGAGTTTCCTCTCACATATTTTGATCTTTTATATCAGTTAGCTTATTTGCCTAGTCCTGACAGCTTTTCCCTAAAAAATGTCTGTTGACTTTTAAACAACTCTTTGGTTTTTTTTTTCTAATATTTCCATTCATCTTTTTATTCCTTCTGTTTTTTAAGTTAATTTACTTGGAGTATAATTACAATGTTGTGTTAGTTCCTACTGTACAGCAAAGTGAATCAGCTATATGTAAACATATATCCTCTCTATTTGAGATTTCCTTCTTCTTATCTAGGTCACCACAGAGCGTTGAGTAGAGTTCCCTGAGCTATACAATAGGTTCTCATTAGTTAACTATTTTATGCATAGTATCTATAGTATATATATGGCAATCCCAATTCATCCTACCCCTGCCCTTTCCCCTCTTGATGTCCACACATTTGTTTCTACCTCTGTGTCCCTAATTCTGCTTTCCAAATAAGACCATTATATCATTTAGGAAGATTTCATGCCTTGGCTATCGTAAATAGTGCTGCTATGAACATTGAGATACATGTATATTTTAAAATTAGAGTTTTTGTCTTTTCCACAGATATACCCAGGAGTGTGTATGCTGGCTTATATGGTAGTTCTATTTTTAGTTCTTTAAGGAATATTCTTACTGTTCTACATTGTGTCGATACCAAATTACATTCGCACCAACAGGAGGGTTCTCTTTTCTCTATATCATTTCCAGCATTTATTATTTGTAGATATTTGATGATGGCCATTCTGACCAATGTAATAGAAGATTTTTAAATTTCCATTTTAACTCTATAAAAACTTATTGTATATCTATTCAATTATAATTTAGAATCTATTTGAGTTTTACAACTAAATTTCAACATTGAATTTTAATGTTTTATTTTTAATATTTTATTATGATTTCTAAATATCATCTTTCTTCAGTAAAATATATTTTCCATTTGTAACAAATTTTATAGTATTCAGATTTTTCTCTGCATTTATAAATGTATTCAGTATTATTCAATAAAAGGGACATAATTTTCATCGTGCTTATTTAAATTTCAGTTGCTTCCCACTAAAATATCAGTGTAAGTGGAGTAAATCATCTCCTAAAATAATGCAATATATAGTTTAAAAATCAACATACAAATACTACCCAAAATTATGTATGAGAAACCATGTGAAACCATCTTTGCATAAAATGTTCCCTTAGTATCTCTAATTTTCTTGAAGAGATCTCTGGTATTTCCCATTCTATTGTTTTCCTGTATTTCTTTCCTTGTTCATTTAGGAAGGCTTTTTATCTCTCCTTGCTATTCTCTGGAACTCTGCATTCAGATGTGTATATCTTTCCTCTTCTCCTTTGCCTTTCACTTCTCTTCTTTTCTCAACCATTTGTAAGGCCTCCTCAGACAGCCATTTTGCCTTTTTGGATTTCTTTTTCTTGGGGATGGTTTTGATCACTGTCTCTTATACAATGTTATGAACCTCTGTTTATAGTTCTTCAGGCACTTTGTCTATCAGAGCTAATCTCTTGACTCTATTTGTCACTTCCATTGTACAATTTTATGGGATCTGACTTAGGTCCTTCCTGAATGGCCTAGAGGTTTTCTCTATTTTTCTCAATTTAACTATGAAATTTGCAATAAGTAGATTATGATATGAGCCACAGCCATCTCCTGGTCTTCTTTTTGCTGACTGTATATTTTTCTCCATCTTTTATTGACTATGAGGGCTACTCCATTTCTTCTAAGAGATTCTTGCCCACAGTCATAGATATAATAGTCATCTGAATTAAATTCACCCATTCCAGTCCATTTTATTTCACTGATTCATAAAATGTGGATGTTCACTCGCCATCTCCTGTTTGACCACTTCCAATTAACCTTGATTCACAGACCTAACATTCCAGTTTCCTGTGTGATACTGTGCTTCACAGCATCGGACTTTACTTTCCCTACCAGACATATCCGCAACTGGATGTTGTTTCCACTTTGGCTCAGCCTCTTCATTTTTTTGGAGCTATTTCCCTGCTTTTCTCCAGTAGTATATTGAGCACCTAACAACCTGGGGTGTTCTTCTTTCAATGTCATATCTTTTTACCTTTTCATACTGTTCATGGGGTTCTCAAGGCAAGAATACAAAGTGGTCTGTCATTCCCTTCTCCAATGGACCACGGAGTTTTGTTAGAACTCTCCACCATGACCCAGATATCTTGGGTGGCCCTATACTGCATGGTTCATAGTTTCATTGAGTTAGACAAGGTTGTGATCCATGTTTCACTTTAGTAGTTGGTGTTATTTGCTTAAATGGATAAGACTGGAAATAATTCTAGGAAAAAAGTCAAACACAAAGTGGAAACTAGTACACTTGGAATAGATTCATGGAAAGGCAAGTAGGGAAAGTAAAATCAATTGAATCAAAACTGTGAATAATTATACTGGTAAGACTGCATTTTGTTTTCAGGTAATGGGAATCAAATACACATTGAATCAAAGAACTAACTAAAAGAGAAATGCGATGTTTGAAGACAATTGTATCTGAAAGTAATAAGGTTCATCAGGTCTTTGGAGACTTAACATAAACAAACTACTTTGAAAGAAACCACAATGAAAGAGGTTATGGAAAACACTGGTGGGAAAGGAATGGAAAGAAATTACAGAAATATGAGACATTATAGAAGATATAGCTACTGGGTTAACTCATGGATTTGCAATGAAAGAAAAAAAAGAGCAATATTACAGTGATGTTTAACAATAAGATTTAGAATAATGAAAGGAAATATTTAAAGCAGTTTTTCAGACTTGGTTAAAGCATTAGGACACATGATATCAAAGTAGCCACAATGTCTCATTATTCAGGACCTATAGAATATGAAGATTAAAGTCTTGTCATTGATTATTGCAGTTTTCAGAGTCAAGGGTATCAACAAATTCTAACACTCACTTTCCCTGGAGCTACAATGCCTCTCTTCAGAGACAGGGAAAGCTGGGGACATCTTTTGCCTAACTTGCCTGCTTCACACAGCTGACCATATACTCTCTCATACACACACATACACACACACATTTATAAACATATATATTTCCTTTGGGCTTCCCTGGTAGCTCAGCTGGTAAAGAATCCACCTGCAATGCATGAGACCCCAGTTCAATTTTGGGTAGAGAATTTCCCCTAGAGAAGGGATAGGCTACCCACTCCAGTATTCTTGGGCTTCCCTGGTGACTCAAACAGTAAAGAATCAGCCTGCAATGTAGGAAACCTGGGTTCAGTCCCTGTGCTGGGAAGATCCCCTGGGGTGGGCGGGGGATGGAAACCTGCTCCAGTATTCTTGCCTGGAGAATCCCCATGGACAGAGGAGATTGGTGGGCTACAGTACATGGGGTCACAGGACACAGCCAAGAGACTAAGCACAGCACACAGCATACTTCCTTTAGTAGAAATACACAGCATTGACCTTTACCCCCATATACACCCTTACAAACATAAAGAGTAATCTGTCTCTTTTCAACAGTAAGCTTATTCCATGATATTCTCCTTTTTCATCTACATATGTTGCCTATCCCTCTGCACAAAATCTTATCCTTACTTAGTCCAAATCATCTAAATCATTTAAATCCTCCTTCTTTGCTAATAAATCTAATTTTCAGAGTTCAAATGGATTCCCCTTATGCAAATGAAAAACTCTACCTCCTTTCTCTTTCTCTTACAGCATTTGATGCCATCAAGCAATTCCTTTCTCCAGTTTCACTTCTCCTTGTTTGCACCCATGTCAAATACCTTTTCTTTCCTTTCCTGAAGAATATTCCTTCCCTTCTTCTTCTGCCTACATTTTAGCTTTCATTAAGTGTTCTACATGTCTCTCCATTTATTGAGAAACCAGTCTTTCTTGTAGGGTAGGTGATTCCAGCTAAGTAAGGATGAGATTGCTCAGAGAAGACTGGGATTTGAGGAGAAAAGATAAGGAGTTTTAAAATAAAAGCAATGCTGAAAATTGTATTCTTAAAAAGAAAGAAACATAAATTTCTTCTTAGGTTAAAATAAGAAAAATGGGGACTGAGTTTTCACAGGCAGTGAAAAATAGCCGATAGTGACTCTTTTTCATTTATGAAAAATGTATGTGGATTTACCTAATTAAAATTCTGACTTTAGGTAGATAAAGTATTCAGAGAAATGAGCTTCTATGAACCTCATATTTTGTGAAGTTCAAGTAAACATTGTTTGCATATATCATATTAATATTCTCCTACAAAGTAAACTTCTTATAAAAATTATCTTAGAGAGAGATGCAGAGCTCAGCATATTTAATAAATTGAAACATTTAATATGTGCTCAAGAGAATATTTTATTAATAATAGTAATTATTGCTGCTAGTACATGTTTCGAAGGTCTCTAGTCAATAGATGTTCATTTACTTGAAAGAAAGAATCCTAGACATAATCCATTTTAAGATGAATGTTGCTCTTGTTACATGAGTAATTACAGCTAAATTTAGCTTTTATGAGTGTATCAGATTTATGTCCATGAGGTTTATTTAAAATGAACAGCAACTCTACTACTTAAATAATAGTTTTCTCTACCTACACAGTACACCTTAGGGGACAGATTATGCTTAAATCTGCCATCATGTTGTTCTCCAAGAGGAATGTATTTTCTATAACAATTTAAAAGATTGGAATTTTTTTTCTTACATGTTCAAAAAAATTAGTATTAGATCTTTTATATTATTGTATTTTTTTAGGAAATCATGGAAGTGTGTTTTATCAACCGTCTTCTAGTAGCAGGGAATTATAGAAGCATCATATGGATAGTATTTCTTTTGGAATGACAATGTTAGTTATTAGTCTAGACTGCTGTTTCTTCTTTTGCAAACAGAATTTTATTTTAAATACAGGCAATTCTACAGATTATGTAACATATACATTTATAAATTTTATAGGTTGTTCAGTCACTCAGTCTTGTCCAACTCTTTGTGACCCCATGGACAGCAGGATATCAGTCTTCCCTGTCCTTCGTCATCTCTCAGAGCTTACTCAAACTTATGTCCATTGAGTAGCTGATGCCATCCAACCATGTCATCCTCTGTTGTCCCCTTCTCCTGTCTTCAATCTTTCCCATCATCAGGGTCTTTTCCAATGAGCCAGCTCTTCTCATCAAGTGGCCAAAGTATTGGGGCTTCAGCTTCAGCATCAGTCCTTCCAATGAATCAGTTCAGTTCATTGATCTTCTTTAAGTCCAAGGGATTCTCAAGAGTCTTCTCCAGCACCACAGTTCAAAAAAGATCAATTCTTTGGTTCTAAGCCTTCTTTATGGTTCAACTCTCACATCCATATATGACTACTGGGAAAGCCATAGTTTTGACTATACAGAACTTTGTTGGCAAAGTAATGTCTCTGGCTTTAAATACACTGTCTTGGTTTGTCATAGCTTTTCTTCTAAGGATCAAGCATCTTTTAATTCCATGACTCCAGTGATTATGGAGCCCAAGAAAATAGTCTCTCACTGTTTCCATTGTTTTCCCATTCATTTGCCATGAAGTAATGGGACTGGATGCCATGATCTTTGTTTTTCGAATATTGAGTTTTAAGCCAGCTTTTTCACTGTCCTCTTTCACCTTCATCAAGAGGCTGTTTGGTTTCTCTTTGCTTTCTATGGTAAGGGTGGTATCATCTGCATGTCTGAGGTTGTTAATATTTCTTCTGGCAATCTTCATTCCAGCTTGTGCATCATCCAGTCCAGCATTTCACATGATGTACTCTACATACAAGTTAAATAAGCAGGGTGATAATATTCAGCCTTGATGTACTCCTTTCCCATTTTTGAATCAGTACATTGTTCCATGTTTCTCAGGAGGCAGGTAAAGTGGTCTGGTATTTCCATCTCTTTAAGAATTTTCCACAGTTTGTGTGATCCACACAGTCAAAGGTCTTTGCATAGTCAATGAACCAGTAGAAGTTGTCCTTCTGGAATGCTCTTGCTTTTTCTATGATCCAATGGATGTTGGCAATTTTATCTCTGGTTCCTCTGCCCTTTCTAAATCCAACTTGTACATATGGATTTTTGTTAAATTAAAATTATAATTTAAAATATACATATAATTTTATAATGAAAGCTGCTCTTTAATTATTAATCTAATTCTGCATTAAGATCAGTCTCTGCTTTAATTTCTCAGTTGTATCTATCATAAAATGTGGTTTTCAGCTTTCCCAAGAAAGCAGACAGTGATGACATTCAGAGATTTAAATGTAGTGATACAGGCGTCTTTCTGAAGTTTTTTTTGACATATTTATTGTTCTTGATTTTCACAGATGAGCTAAAAGAATCAATTTTAGAATGCAGCCTGTATTATTTGTATTATATATATGTAGCTCATCAGGTTCCTCTGCCCATGGGACTTTCCAGGCAAGAATACTGGAGTGGGTTGTCATTTCCTTCTCCACGTGATCTTCCCAACCCAGGGATCAAATCCTCATCTCTTGAGTCTCCTGCATTAGCAAGCAGATTCTATACCACTAACACCACTTGGGGAGCTATTATTTGTATTATGTTATCATTTTCTTCAAAAGCTTTATTTTGGTTCAGTTTCATTTATAAGACTAGAAATATCAGAATTATTTGTATCACTAATTCCCATCTAATAGAATAAATCCATTATATCAGATTTTTCCTACATGATGTGCCATTATAATGTAACAAGATGGATATTTGATCAAACTTCTCCTCTATAACTTTTCTATTATTTTATAATTACATCATAGGTTCACAATATTACTTTCCCCTCAATATATATAATTCTATGTATATCTAAAATAATGTCCTAGATCAAGTTTCAGCAAACATTTTCCATAAACACCAGAGAATAAATAAATTGTTTTGTGGCTCAGGTTGTCTCTGTTGCAACTACTCCACTCCGCCATGGTAGCATGAAAAACATCACCAATATGTAAAGAAACAGACAAGACTGTGAACATTGAAATTTGAAGTTTATATATTTTTTACATGGCAATAAATAATATTTGACTTTTTCCCATTTTAAAATTGTAAAAATCATTCTTATCCTATTGTTTTTGCAAAAATCAGGTGGTAATCTATATTTGTCCACTGGGTATTAGGTTGTTCACTCCTGTCATAGATGGCACAATTAGCAGACCTACTCTTAGAAGTATAGTCACAAGGTTAGAAGGATACAGATTTAGAAATGTGAAAGAATAAAAAGATGAAGTTGAGAATATTATAATCTTGTTCCACACAGCAATGATTCTAGAATTTCCATGAAGGGGAGAACATTATTGTGGTAGTATAGAAAATTAAAAATTGGAATCTACTTATAAATGGAGTATAATGGCAATGATTGCAGCTAGTTACTTTTTTTTTGAGCCACTTTTACAAAGCAAGCATTCTTATTTATTTACATCCTATGTTTGTTTAAGGTGTCTTTGGTGGGAGCCAGTCCCTCTTCCTCACCAGCCTTGGCCCCCATCATTCCCAAGTCCTAGTACTGACTTAAACATGAACAATCTGCTACAAGAGTACACAACAAAAACTAAAGGATAAACTGTGCATTTCTCATCAGTTTCATTATGTGTAATAATCGTGTTAATTTCAGTGCCAACATGAAATCATCTGTTTCTCTTTCATTTCTTCTCTTAACCCAATCTATAAATTATCAACCCTCCTACCTTTAAATATTTAATAAAATTTTTGGTCCTTATTAACAGATGCTCATCGGTAGTCTGACATGCAAGAGAGTTGGGGATTTATTATTTTAAATCTCTTTAAAGCTATAGGTTCTGAGGAGATAGGACCCTTCTTAATATCCTCACTAGTTTATCCAGGAGAGGGTGTCACTTTTCATTGCTGTTACTGAATCATTTTATTTTTTAATTGAATTAAACCTGTAAGATGAAATGTAAATTTTGTTCAGCCTCTTAACTATTGATAATCAGTGCTTGGATTTCTTTTTGCTATGCAAAAGGGAACATTTCCTTAGAGTAGTAATAAAGAATTTCCTGGCACTCTAGTGAATAGGACTTTGGGCATAAACTGCCAAAAGCCTGGGTTCAATCCCTGCTTAGAGAACTAAGATCCCATCAGCCACATGGCAAGGGCAAAATAATATATAATTCAGTAAGAAATTTAAATTATTATTTAGTAATAATAGCATAGACCAAAAATCGATTTTTAAAATTTCATATGAAATATTTCCTTTTAATGAAAAAATCCACTTGATACTTAGATATCTTTCTAGAGTGTCTTTTTTCCCTAAAGATTTTTTTTCATATAGACTAAGATGCTACTTTTATCTCAATATAAAGCTACCTCTGTGTATCTTCATGTACAATTCCTTTATAATGAGGTTATTCTTGCATGAATAGCTTAGGATATTTTAATTTTGTTAAGACACATACTTTTATAACAATAATTCAGCATAACCATGTATTGTAAATGTAGAAATAGGTAACATGCAGCAACTCACAATTTTGCCCTGCACACATCCGTGTGTATGTACACACTTATGCTCAAGTGGATAGTTTATGTTATTAGAATGTATATGTTTATTTACAAAGAGGGATAGCCAGTGAAATAATACTACCAATAATACTCATAATTATAGTAATACATCTGCTGAATTCTTTCTCTATGCCAGACATTATGTTATGCATCCTACTTGCATTTTCTTCTTTGAAACTCCCAATAATCTTGGTGATGAAACATAGTTTTATAATCATTGTCAATGCCATTAAGAATGATTTTACCTGAAATATTTCTCTGCTTCTGTCTCACAATATGCATTCTAGCATGAGCCTAGTTACCCATGAATATCTGCATATGGAAAACGTACCAAATGAAGAAAAAACTGAACTCAGTAGGCTATTGTTTATGGCCTAAATATCACTTTATGAAGTATCGGTGTGTTCATTGCCCCAGCCAAACAAATACTCTTATTTTGATAAATATTTCAACCTCAAAGACTAATCAGTTCAGTTCAGTCACTCAGTAGTGTCCGACTCTTTGTGACCCCATGAACTGCAGCATACCATGCCTCCCGGTCCATCACCAGCTCCCAGAGTCCACCCAAACCCATGTCCATTGAGTCGGTGATGCCATCCAGCCATTTCATCCTCTGTTGTCCCCTTCTCCTCCTGCCCTCAGTCCTTCCAAGCGTTAGGGTCTTTTCTAATGAGTCAATTCTTCGCATGAGGTGGCCAAAGTATTGGAGTTTCAGCTACAACATCAGTCCTTCCAGTGAACACCCAGGACTTATCTCCTTTAGGATGGACTGGTTGGATCTCCTTGCAGTCCAAGGGACTCTCAAGAGTCTTCTCCAACACCACACTTCAAAAGCATCAATTCTTCAGTGCTCAGCCTTTTTCACTGTCCAGCTCTCACATCCATACATGACTACTGGAAAAACCATAGCCTTGACTAGACGGATCTTTGCTGACAAAGTAATGTGTCTGCTTTTCAATATGCTATCTAGGTTGGTCATAACTTTCTTTCCATGGAATAGGCGTCTTTTGATTTCATGGCTGCAATCACCATCTGCAGTGATTTTGGAGCCCCAAAAAATAAAGTCTGACGCTGCTTCCACTGTTTCCTCATCTATTTCCCATGAAGTGATGGGACCTGATGCCATGATCTTAGTTTTCTTAATGTTGAGCTTAAGTCAACTTTTTCACTCTCCTCTTTCACTTTCATCAAGAGGCTTTTTAGGTCCTCTTCACTTTCTGCCGTAAGGGTGGTGTCATCTGCATATCTGAGGTTATTGATATTTCTCCTGGCAATCTTTATTCCAGGTTGTGCTTCTTCAAGCCCAGCATGTCTCATGATGTACTCTGCATATAAGTTAAATAAGCAGGGTGACAATATACAGCCTTGATGTATTCCTTTTCCTATTTGCAACCAATATTTTGTTCCATGTCCAGTTCTAACTGTTGCATCCTGACCTGCATACAGGTTTCTGAAGAGACAGGTCAGATGGTCTGGTATTCCCATCTCTTACATTTTGTTAATATACATCATCTACCTACAACTAAATCAGAGATATCAAGGTGTATATTACCTCTCCTCATATTATACTAAAATGACAGGACTTTAGAATATATTTATACTGGGAAATTGCTTATATAGATGAACGCTTCATCTCTCAATATGTCCTGAAAACTGAAAGAGCTGGAAGTGAAAACTCTCATTTCAGATGCTTTTTTAGATGGTCTATAACCTTTCACTTAGCTCCTTTCCTTTTCTTTCTCATTTTCTTATTCTTCTCCTTTATTTCCATTTTATTATAAATAGTAATGCAAGATACATTGTATAGTGAATTTCTTATCAGTCGTATAGGTTTATAATCCTATTTTGCTCATGGAAATGTACCAGTGAAAGTCCAGATACTGGATCAAAAAATTTTAGCCATATTAACCCATAATGTAGTCATCTTCCATATATATAGTCAAGAGTAGATTTTTTTAATCTCATATTAATTTGATTAGTTTCTGAGTAAGACTGCCTAAAACATAAATTCACCATTATTCAAAGATAGGTTCACATGTGGGTTAGATAACTGAGAAACTGCTAAATATGACACTTTGATGATAAAAAATTATATCTATGAGTTTCTCAGTGGCTACTTATGCCACTAGAAAGTCTTGGTAATACTCTTAGACAATTCATAACTTTTATCAAGTGTTCACGTTTGCTGGAGAAGGGATAGGCTACCCACTCTAGTATTCTTGGGCTTCCCTGGTGGCTCAGGTGGTAAAGAATCTGCCTGTAATGTGGGAGTTCTGGGTTCAATCCCTGGGTTGGGAAGATTGCCTGGAGAAGGGCATGGTAATCCATTCCAGTATTCTTGCCTGGAGAATTCCATGGGCTGTATAATTCATGGGGTCACCAAGAGTCAGATACAACTAAACAACTTTCACTGTCACTATCATGATTTTAAAGTTACAGTGAAATTTAACTTGCAATAATGCAGCATTCTTAAGAACTAGGTTTTCTTTTTATGCTGAATTTAAACAAACTGTAGGTCTAGAGTGTAATTTTACATATAAGTTATATACTTTAAAATTACCAACTTTATTCATGAAAAGGAGAATCGAAGAAACATTAAAAATAAGAATAAAAACTATAATGCAATAAAATGTAGTCTTCATGCATCTGAACACACAGCAAGTTCATCTAGTTAAGCTTGTCATAAATCTCTTAGGTCTTAGTCCCTTGGAGATTCCAGTGAATTTACATGGGACTTGGAATCTCTAATTGAACAAGTGTCTTCGGTGGCCAGTATGTGGATCAGTGTTGAAGAGGCAGAGTCCAGCCATATAATTCCAAACTCTTACTGTTTTAGAGTTAAATCACAGTAATTTTTTGAAAAATCCTTATTTCTGCGTCCAAGCAAAATGATTCAATTCTGTAAAGCTGGAATGGTATTTAGGAACATACATTTTAACAAATGCACCAGGAAATTCCAGTATTGGGAATCCATAGACATATTCTGGAAACCTGGCTTATTCATCAGGACACACTTGGACAGAATTTACTCAAATAACCTCAGAGTAAAATTAAAGTCTTCCCAGGTGGCGCTAGTGGTAAAGAACCAATAGCACAGTAGACATAAAAGACTAGGGTTTGATCCCTGATCAGGAAGATCCTGTGGAGAAGGAAATGGCAACCCACTCCAATATTCCTGAGTGAAGAATCCCATGCATTAAGGAGCCTGGTGGGCTACAGTCCATGGGGTCACAGAGAGTCAAACATGACTGAAGTGACTTAGCACACAGGCACATTAAAGTTAAGAGAAAGAAGGATAGAGAGATAAGATTCCTTTTCCCTTAACTACGTGTATTTTCATAATTTCTGTAACCATCAGGTCTTCATAATTCTTTACATAGGGGCCAAGCTTCCCATTCAGACTTGACTCAAATAACCTCAAACAGAGTAAACTTAAAGGCCTCCCCAAGAAGAAGCATCTGTGGCTTCATTTATTTAAAAGTAACTTGTCTATCTACAAATATTTCCTTTATAACTGATCTAATTTTGCAAAGAAAATTTAGGGAGAGTTACTTTCTTAGTGTTCTGTCTGTCCTTTCAAATTTTCTCTAGTTTCCAGAGAGCTATTTCACACTTCCTTTTTGTATTATAATTCCTTTAACTAGGATCAAATAAATACTGGAAGCCTGAAAGTTAATTCCATCCATAGACATAACTTTGGAAATTTAAAATTTTTATTTTTAAACTGTCTTCTTTTCAATGTTTGTGTTTAAATTGAACCAAACATTACAACATCTACACATACACAAGAATTCTAGTTCAATTTCCCTTGTTAAAAATTTGAGATAATTTGATAATGTTGAGCCTGAGGGTTGTAAATGTTAATAATTTGTGAGTAGAACTCACTTGCTTTTAGTACAGTGTGATATATGTAGTTTACCATGATCCCTACCACTCCTGGTAATTTTTCTCATGTTCCACATATATTAGCCTTATGGCCACAAATAGAAATCACCTACCTCCCATTTTTAACTTTATGTACTCAATCCATAGTATTTTACCACTTACCTATTTTTAAATACACGTTCATTTTAACTTCATTTATATTATCTAATTACTCACTGAATGCATGGTTTACATTTTTAGGTAATGGACACCTTCCCCTGTACTTTTATCCATACCTTTAGCAAACATGGTGAACATTTAGAAAACTTTGTAGATAAATACATGTCCAGCACCCAATAAAAATAAATTAATTAAAATCCAAGCCCAAGTGAGCAATAGAAAAATTATCACCATTTCTGAGTACTTATTATATGTTAGGCATGAGAAATATTTTGCAAAATATCTCATTTGATCCTCACTTCAACTCTTTGACATGTTGATTTCTCCTTTACTGAGGATTAAAAAAAAGAAAGAAAGAAACCGACTCAAAGAAGAGGTAATGACTGTCAGAGTCCAGAATGGAATGGCAGACTCTTAGATCCCGAACAGTTGTTCAAGCCCACGGTGCCCTGCACTGTGACCTGGCCTCCTGGTGGCTATGTCTGTGGGGAAGCATGAGGAGGTCAGGAAACACCAGGGGAAAATGGAGGGATGAGAAGGGCCCTTAAGACGATATTCATTTGTAGAGACAGAACACTTCATCTGTGCTCATTCTGTTTAAAGCTTTGAGACTTAGGTCAGATACAACAAGTAAAATTGTAATGTAAAATCATTGTTTTGTGGTGGTTTATGAAAAGTATTGAAGTTTAAATTGCTTAAAATTTCCAAAAATATAAAACTTTGACTTTGAAAAGCCTTTAAATTTAAGCTATTAAAATTTCTTAAAAGAGCCCCAGTGCCTTAATAAAAATCCCTCATTAATATTATTCTCATTAATATACACCTTCCTCATTGGTTAGTGTACCATCATCTCAGCTTACAGAGTCAGCTGTTAACCTAATTATTGGACAAAAGAATTGTCCCAACCTTAAATGTATAATGGGAATATTTATTTTAAAGATAACTTTAAAGTAGATGCTAGCAGAATTCTAAGGGAATCAGAGAAAATAATGTTGAGAATAAGTACTGCTGTATCCTTGTTCCTCCTGGAGGAGGAAATGGCAACCCACACCAGTATTCTTGTCTGGGAAATTCCAGGGACAAAGGAGCCTAGCAGTCTACACAGTCCATGTGGTCACAGAGTCAGACATGACTGAGCCCACATGCACATCCTTTGTTCCTATTTCATTCACTCTCATTTCTTCCATTTAAATTAACTAGAATATTTTAAAAAGCATGAAAACATCAATATTCCTGTAACACCACAACTTCCTTGCTAATATTTGCAAAGGGTCCCCCCTAGTGTCAAAAGACATACAACTCAGGATAAAATGGGAATAGCACAGAGAATTACAAAACATTCAAAGTGAGAATCACAAATAATCAAAACCAAGTTTTCACCCCTTAATCGTCAGAAAGGAATGTTATATTGTGTTTGTTTTTCTTTGAATTTTGTGCACTGTCCTTAACTATGATCATCATTTGTGTCTTATATCTGTGGTTGTTTAACCCATTTAGATATTTTATTGAAATATCAGCCAAGATCTACATGCGTGAAGCAAACAGCTATCACAAAAAGCATAAACAAAACAAAAAGCAAATAAAATAATAGTATGTATTTTGCATGTATTATTACCAGTAGGATACGGGGTCCTAGAATATGCCTTTTTTATTTATCATTTACTGGCTGCTCTTATAACCCATTTTCTTCAATCCAATTTACTTTCAGAAAGTCTCTCAGACCCCAATCTTAATTGCCTCTCATTTTTCTTATACTCTCCTTTTCATACCATATATATTATTACAAAAGCCCAAAGGAACCAATGTAACAAAGCGTAACTCTACTCAGAGGGCAAAACAATGGAAAGATTAAGGAGGCTAAGCTAAGAATATTTTACAGAAAGAGGGAGAGGAAAACCTGGGGGTGTTCTTGGCTAAGGAGACTCAAACTGAGGATAATACAAGTATACAGGTAATAATATAAATTTCTTAATCAACACAGACCTGAGTTTGAATCATACCTTGCAACATACTAGCTATTCAACTTGGAAAGATTAATCTCTGACATCCATTTTTTTTTAAATTTTAAAATGGCTAAAATGTACCTGTCTCATGGGGTTGGTATAGAGATGGAAGGAGACAGTGTGAGTAAACTGTTAACAGCGCCTTGTATGAAACACTTAGCATAAGAAAATATTTTTGATATACAAAGGTTTTAAAAAGAAAGCTCAAAAATTAAAGCCTTGGGAAAACACCAAGCCCATAGTTTTTAAGGCATAAAAACTACTGCATAGCATTTCTAAAGAAATACTTTGGAAGAACTAGGATCTGTCCTGGTGGACTGAGCCCTGTCAGCTTCTAGGCTACGATCTTACCAGGTTATGTTTACATTCCCTGGAAAGAGGAGCAGTGACACTGATGGTTATGTTGATAACAAAACTGATAGAATAAGATAAACATGAAGATGGTAACTAACCATTTCCTGTGGCGATTTTATCCACAACATGCCACTAGTTTCACTGATGAAACTATCAATAAATACAAATGAAATAAAGTTTGTAAAGCAATATTTAGAGAAATTATTTTAATGACCTAAGTTTATAAAAGTTATCAAACTATGTAAGTGTTAAACTGATATTTAGCCACCTAATATAAAATAGATTTTCCTTTACAAGCATTTTCTCTAGGGAGCAGAGAGATTTCTTTACATTCTATAGATATTCAGTGTTCTTCAAAGTGTCTTTCTTATAAAAATGTTAAATTAATTATTCAGAGGTGAGGGAGAGGTGGTTAAGAAAACACATTGCTTTATACCAGCACATATAACTATGTGATTTATATAATAAACACAAGCACAGTGGCAGTATATTTTCTGGATGTTAATAGCTTGAAATTCCTTTCAGTGGCAGCATTAATCAGTCAAGGATGGGTTATTTTATGGTCTTTAATGGCCTTTGTTGATAAATGGAGATATTGTTTACAGATTATTCTTCATTGAACCTCCATACATTGCAGGCTATGATTCTTAAGAGATGTTCTCAAAATACAAATTACACTGCTGAGAAATCTGTTCACTGCTAAATTAAATTAAATAGCTGCATTCTGTATGAAGCATAGGTAATGGAGCACTATGCTAAAAATGCCTTTTCCTGAGACGTTAGTGTGGAATGTCTGAAACATATAATTTTTTCCTTAAGAAATATTTATCTGCTTGTGTGCAAGTTTATGAGCCTACTTGTTGTTGCTCCAGAGTAATTTATGTGGAATACATAACATCTGAAGTTTACGTTATGATGTTTGACTATTATAATGAATATCTGCCTTCAGGTCAGACATTACTACAATTTTCATTTTTTTTTAAATGAACAAAAACAGAAGTGCCCTTTATATTTCCCAAATGTTTTAATAATACCAGATATATTGAGTGCAGTGGTAAGAGTTTTAATAATTGTCAAAATGTTTTGTTTCAAAAAGAATAATTGTTTATTGTACCTTGGAGGGTAGCATTATTCACATGCTTGTAATACATGATTATAGTTCATCTTGGTTCTAATAATATTTTGCTCACATAAGTCTTATGGATTGAGTGCAGAGTCTAAAAGTTTTGGTATGATTATACTACTTCAGAATATATTTTTATTTGCTAAGAAACCTCTATCTGGGGATTTAGTGTGTTATTGTTCATTTGTTGTTGGGTTTTTTCCTTTATTGAAACAATACCTGTAGAAACAAATAGTTGTATTTGACTGAACTGCACTAAGATGATTCAATGTAGCAGTTGGGTTTTTAAGAGAATTTAAATGCCTGGCTTCCTATAGCATGTCATTTGACCAGATGACATCGTTTTACTTGATGACTTCCTCCTTTTGAGTGACATTTTACATAGAATTATTCATAGAGCAGAGCTGTGCTTGTTCCTCTTTTTAACTCTATCATTTTTGCACTACTTGTCAAAGAAAAATATTTCAACTTAACAACTTTATTATGGAAATGGCAATGTTTTTGCAGTCTTCTCACAGAAAACAAACAGAATATAGGTAAAGCATTTCCAAAGAGATATATGGAATGCCAGAATAATATGGTTGAAAGTGTCTTGCCTCACTTAGTCCATATGGCAATGCATTTTTTTCTCCACCATCACTCCTAAGTATCTGAAAGGATTCTTAACTCTAGATGGGAAAAGATTTTTAAGGTAACTATTGATTTATTGACATCAGTTCAGGTCAGTTGAGTCAGTCAGTCGTCTCTAATTCTTTGTGACCCCATGAATTGAGCAGGCCACGCTTCCCTGTCTATCACCAATTCCTGGAGTCCACCCAAACCCATGTCCATTGAGTCAGTGATGTGATCCAGCCATCTCATCCTCTGTCGTCCCCTTCTGCTCCTGCCCTCAATCCTTCCCAGCATCAGGGTCTTTTCCAGTGAGTCAACTCTTCGCATGAGGTGGCCAAAGTATTGGAGCTTAAGCTTCAACATCAGTCATTCCAATGGACATCAGGACTGATCTCCTTAATGATGGACTGGTTGGATCTCCTTGCAGTCCAAGGGACTCTCAAGAGTCTTCTCCAACACCACAGTTCAAAAGCATCAATTATTTGGTGCTGAGCTTTCTTCACCATCCAACTCTCACATCCATAATGACTACTAGAAAAACCACAGCCTTGACTAGACAGACCTTTGTTGACAAAATAATGTCTCTGCTTTTTAATATGCTGTCTAGGTTGATCATAACTTTCCTTCCAAGGAGTAAGCATCTTTTAATTTCATGGCTGCAGTCACCTCTGCAGTGATTTTGGAGCCCACAAAAATAGTCTGACACTGTTTCCACTGTTTCCCCATCTATTTGCCATGAAGTGGTGGGACCAGAAGCCATGATCTTACTTTTCTTAATGTTGAGCTTTAAGGCAGCTTTTTCATTCTCCTCTTTCATCAAGAGGCACTTTAGTTCCTCTCACTTTCTGCCATAAGGGTGGTGTTATCTGAATATCTGAGGTTATTGATATTTCTCCCAGCAATCTTGATTCCAGCTTGTGCTTCTTCCAGCCCAGCATTTCTCATGATGTACTCTGCATATAAGTTAAATAAGCAGGGTGACAATATACAGTCTTGATGTACTCCTTTTCCTATTTGGAACCAGTCTGTTGTTCCATGTCCAGTTCTAACTGTTGCGTCCTGACCTGCATACAGGTTTCTCAAGAGACAGGTCAGATGGTCTGGTAGTCCCATCTCTTTAAGAATTTTCCACAGGTTATTGTGATCGACACAGTCAAAGGCTCTGGCATAGTCAATAAAGCAAAAGTAGACGTTTTCCTGGAACTCTCTTGCTTTTTTGATGATCCAGTGGATGTTGGCAATTTGATCTCTGGTTCCTCTGCCTTTTCTAAAACCAGCTTGAACATCTGGAAGTTCACAGTTCACACATTGCTAAAGCCTGGGTTGGAGAATTTTGAGCACTACTTTACTAGCGTGTGAGATGAGTGCAATTGTGCAGTAGTTTGAACATTCTTTGGCATTGCCTTTCTGTGGTATAGGAATGAAAACTGACCTTTTCCAGCCCTGTAGCCACTGCTGAGTTTTCCAAATTTGCTGGCATACTGATTGCAGGACTTTCACAGCATCATCTTTTAGGATTTGAAATAGCTCAACTGGAATTCCATTACCTCCACTAGCTTTGTTTGTAGTGATGCTTTCTAAGGCCCACTTGACTTCACATTTCAGGATATATGGCTCTAGGTGAGTGATCACACCATTGTGATTATCTGAGCTGTGAAGATCTTTTTTGTACAGTTCTTCTGTGTATTCTTGCCATCTCTACTTAATATCTTCTGCTTCTGTTAGGTCCATACCATTTCTGTCCTTTATCGAGCCTATCTTTGCATGAAATGTTCCCTTGGTATCCCTAATTCTCTTGAAGAGATTTTAATCAGTATTAATTCTAGAATATATTAACATAAATTTGAAAATATTCATATGTTAATACAGTAATGGAGAGGGTGATCTCCATTACCCTCTAGTCTATTGTATTTCCTTACTAAATGAAGTGTTTATATGCTAAGGCAATTCTAATGCTAAGGATCAGAGTTTTGTTTTACCTTGTTTTTTTCTGAGCCTGAAGGTAGGATAAATTAGGCACACAGACAAATTGGCAAGATACTCAAAAAGTAAGCATATGCTAGGAATTGAGAGGTCCCTGAAGATAGGAACCTGCATTTTATACATGTTTTCCAGTTTTTTCTCCTGCTCTCATTGTGCCATGTTGCTGCACATTTTCCATATTTAATAAATCCACACACTATTACATATTAGGTGGGTGGTGGGGAGAATCAGAAAATTTGCCCCCGGATCCTCAATTGAAAAACATTAATAAGTTTAGATAAATTATACAGTTATATCCCCTTATCATTAGTATATAATATGTCATACACATAACATTTTCACAAATACTTCCAGCAAAATTGTCTTTTTTAAAAATTGTATTGAATCTTAAAAATATAAATAACTCCACAGCTGAAATACAGTATTACTGATTTTTCTTTTCTTGTCATATATTTGACATGTAACATTATATACATTATAGGCATACAATATAATGAGTCACAATTTTTAAAGGTTAAA
Source organism: Antilocapra americana (assembly GCA_007570785.1). Lineage (NCBI taxonomy): Eukaryota > Metazoa > Chordata > Mammalia > Artiodactyla > Antilocapridae > Antilocapra > Antilocapra americana. Next base: position 21,061,856 of record ML664183.1, on the reverse strand, counting down.
CTCCATTTATGTTTATAAAATATTGGCAATATCCTCTGTGCTGTACAATATATCCTTGTAGCTTACTTTATACCTAATAGTTTGTACATCTTAATCCCCTACCGTAAGTCACTCCCTTCACTCTTATATCGCCCCTTCTACTCTTCCTTCTCCCAGTTGATAACCCCTAGTTTTTTCTGAGAGTTTGCTTCTTTTTTTCAATATATTCACTAGTTTGTTGCATCTTTTCAGATTCCACATACAAGTGATATCATACAGTATTTGACTTACTCTGACTTATATCACTTAGTATAATACCAAGTCCACCCATGTCATGGCAAATGGCAAAATTCTACTCTTCTTATGGCTGAGTGGTGCTCTGTTGCATGTATTATATATATATATATATTTATAAATTCATATTTATATATAAATTTATATACATTTATATATATATTGAATTATTTATATATAAATACATAATTTTATATATATATATATATATATAGACTGTGTCCTCTTTATCCATTCATCTGTTGATGGGCAATATAGGTTGCTTCCATATCTTAACAATTGTCAGTAATGCTATTGTGAATATTGGAGTGCATGTTATCTTTTCAAATTAGTCTTTTTGCATCTTTTGGATATTTGCTTCTTTTAGATACTGCCCAAGAATGGGATGGCTGGATCATGGTAACTCTAGCTTTTTTTTAAGGAACCTCCGAACTGTTCTCCATAGTGGCTATAACAATTTATATTCCCACCAACAGTGTAGAAGTGTTCTCTTTTCTCCACATCCCCTCCAGTGTTTGTTCTTTTTGACAATAGCCATTCTGACAGATAGTTAGGAGTGAGTTGATGAGTTTTTCTAAGACATGATTGGTATCATTTCTGTCTATTTACTGTTTTTTATAGATTTGTAATTACCCACCATTCGACCTTAGTATGATGACCCCTGAGAATTGTGAATTAAAAGTTTTAGACTAGTAGACTGCAACAGAAGACAGAACTTTTTTTTTTTTTAAGACTTTTCTCACCATTCCTCTCATCCTTTCCTTAAGAATCCTTTTGTACTCTTGGTTTATAAATGACTGTGATGTTACTTTTCGTTGAGTTTGAACATCCTTTCTCAATCTATTTTTATTCCCCACTTCATACTTTCTGAGCAGGAAGAAGTCTAACCTGACTTCCCTATTTGCTTGATTTTGGATCCTTTCTCCTCATCTTAGGCTCTTAGTTGCTGATTCTCTTTGAGGTCCTTTCTGACTTTCCCCTCTGAGGTATGAATCTGGTCTCTCCTCATGATCTTGATCCTGACCCATTGCTTGTGTGTTTAAGGTGGCATAGAGGTGCAATGAAATTTATAGGTTTCTTCAGTTTCTTGGGTTTTCCTGATAGCAGCACCAACTAAAGAAGCATCTCCAGGCAGTATATGAATGTTGCACAAGAGAGTTGTAATTACTTGTATTCTCTAACTACACATATTCTCATGCATCTCAAAATTGAAGATGATTTCTGTCCTCTGTGAAGGTTTTTTGATAGTGGCTTCTAGAGTTCTATTTGTCTTTACCTCTCAATGCATGGCATGTATTCTCTGCCAGCAGTTTCTGTCTATAACAGGTTAAAAAAATCACACATATGATCATCCCCTGTACAAATAAGCTGGCATACCTTGAAAAAGCTGACTTGAAAAAGCTGGCTTAAAACTCAATGTTCAAAAAACAAAGATCATCAGTTTAGTTCAGTCCAGTCACTCAGTCATGTCTGACTCTTTGCAACCCAATGGACTGAAGCACACCAGGGTCCCTGTCCATTACTAACTCCCAGAACCTATTCAAACTCATGTCCATCGCATCAGATGATGCCATCAAACCATCTCATCCTTTGTTGTACCCTTCTCCTGCCACCTTCAATCTTTCCAAGAATTACGGTCATTTACAATGAATCGTCTCTATGTATCAGGTGGCCAAAGTATTGGAATTTCAGCTTCAGCATCAGTCCTTCCAATGAATATTCAGAGTTGATTTCCTTTAGGATGGACTGGTTGGATCTCCTAGCAATCCAAAGGACCCTCAAGGGTCTTCTCCAACACCACAGTTCAAAAGCATCAATTCTTTGGCGCTCAGCTTTCTTTATAGTCCAATTCTCACATCCATACATGACTACTGGAAAAACCATAGCTTTAACTAGACAGACCTTTGTTGGTGAAGGAATGTCTCTGCTTTTTAATATGCTGTCTAGGTTGGTCATAGATTTTCTTCCAAGGAGCAAACATCTTTTAATTTCATGGCGGCAATCATCATCTGCAGTGATTTTGAAGCTCCCCCTCCCAGAAAAAAAAAAAGTCTCTCACTGTTTCCATGGTTTCCCCATCTATTTGCCATGAAGTGATGGTACCAGGTGCCATAATGTCATGATCTTAGTTTTCTGAATGTTGAGTTTTAAGCCAACTTTTTAACTCTCCTCCTTCACTTTCATCAAGAGGCACTTTAGTTCTTCTTTGCTGTCATAAGAGTGGTGTCATCTGCATATCTGAGATTATTGATATTTCTTCCAGCAATACTGATTCCAGCTTGTGCTTCATTCAGCCCAGCATTTCACATGATGTCCTCTGCATATAAGTTAACTAAGAAGGGTGACAATATGCAGCCTTGACATACTCCTTTCCCAATTTGCAACCAGTCTGTTGTTAAATGTCCAGTTCTAACTGTTGCTTCTTGACCTTCATACAGATCTCTCAGGAGGAGGTCAGGTGGTCTGGTATTGCCATCTCTTTAAGAATTTTCCATAGTTTGTGGAAAATACAAATACCAGACCACAGATAACCACGATGGTTTGATCACTCACCTAGAGCCAGACATCCTGGAATGTGAAATCAAGTGGGCCTTAGGAAGCATCACTATGAACAAAGCTAGTGAAAGTGATGGAATTCCAGTTGATTTATTTCAAATCCTAAAAGATAACACTGTGAAAGTGTTGCACTCAATATGCCAGCAAATTTGGAAAACTCAGCAGTGGCCACAGGACTGGAAAAGGTCGGTTTTCATTCTAATCCCAAAGGAAAGCAAAGCCAAAGAATGTTCAACTCCTGCATGGTTGCACTCATCTCACACTCTAGCAAAGTAATGCTTAAAATTCTCCAAGCCAGACTTCAACAGTATGTGAACCATGAACTTCCAAAAGTTCAAGCTAGATTTAGAAGAGGCAGAGGAACCAGAGATCAAATTGTTAACATTTGCTGGATCTTTGAAAAAGCAAGAGAGTTCCAGAAAAACATCTACTGTTGCTTTATTGACTATACCAAAGCCTTTGACTGGTTCCATCACTTCATGGCAAATAGATGGGGCATAAGTGGGAAAAGTGACAGATTTTATTTTCTTGGGCTCTAAGGTCACTGTGGGCAGTGACTCTGCAGCCATGAAATTAAAAGATACTTGTTCCTTGGAAGAAAAGCTATGACAAACCTAGACACTATATTGAAAAGCAGAGACAGCACCTTGCTGTCAAAGATCTGTATAGTCAAAAGTATGGCTTTTCCAGTAGTCATGTTTGATGTTAGAGCTGGGCCGTAAAGAAGGCTATGCATCAAAGAACTGATGCTTTCAAACTGCAGTGCTGGATAAGACTCCTCAGAGTCCCTTGAACAGCAAAAAGACTGTCAATTGACTGTCAAACCAGTCAATCTTAAAGGAAATCAACCCTGATGCTAAAGCTGAAGCTCCACTACTTTGGCCACCTTATGCAAATAGCCAACTCATTGGAAAAAGACCCTGAGGTTGGGAAAGATTGAGGGAAAGAGGAGAAAGGGGTGACAGAGATGAGATGGTTGGATGGCTTCACTAACTCAATGGGCAAGAACTTAAGCATACTCTGGGAGATAGTGAAGGACAGAGAAATCTAGCATGCTGCAGTTTATAGGGTCTAAAGTGTTGAACATGACTTAGCAACTGAATAACAACCACCACCTTGAGAATAAATCCTCAAAGAAACATGATCAGTAAAATGAAGTGCATACACTTTTTTCAATGTTTTTGTGTATTTAACTACAAATGCTTAAATATAACTTTTGATATTTATCCATCATTACATCTTATCAACAACAGAAGATAATATCTATGCATTCTATTCATGATATTATATATTATACATGTCCTACTATATTTACAAATATTAAGATGCTGGCTTGAGGATTTTATTCTCTTTATTGTAGGCATATGTTCAGGTTATATCTCTCATTTGAACATAAATTGTCATCATGCATTCTATGAAGCATATGCTCTTAAATTTAAATTGGGTGCTGATGAGCCTGAGTTCTGTTGAGCATAGCTGGAACTGAGACATACTGATCTTACTTTTTATCAGGATATAATGGTAGGTTAAAAATGTTACTTTCAGGTGAATGATGACCTGTCAAGCAATTTATTTCTTCATAGTTGGGTAGAATATTATCTTCACTGCATTTTAAAAATAATTCAAATTTCCCAAATATTTAATAGGAAAAATCTAAATTTCATTTTTTTAATTTTTTGTTTTGATACATCAGATCTAGCATGCTGTGTGCTTTTTAAAATTTATTTAAAAATTATTCCCTAGTTTAATTATCTATTGTTGCTTTGATAAATTACCATAAATTTAGTGATTTGAACATCACAAATTTCTGTAAGGTCTGTCCCTCACTGGTTTCAGGGGGCTAACATCCAGGTGTTAGCCAAAAAGTATTTTGTGTTTTTGGCTTTTCCAACTTCAAGATGCTTCTCACATTTCTTGGCACAAGCCCCCTTTTTCCATGTAAAGTAAAATATTCATAGGTTCCAGGGATTAAGGTGAAGACATCTGGAGACCATTATTCTGCCTACCACATTAGACCTATGGACTCCCGAGCATTTAGGCAACTACCTAGTAGCTGGCTCTGAGGGCTGAAATACAGACAAATATAGTCTATAAACATGTATGTATAAACATATATATATATATATATATATATATATATATGCCATTGAATATATACCAACTGTTTATATTTATAAATATTATTCTTTTTGAATTCTTACCTATCTTCCCAACTATAGTAGGGGCTTCCCAGGTGACTGTGGTGGTAAATGACCTGCTGGCCAATGCAGGAGACATAACAGAAGTGAGTTCAATCTCTGGATCAGGACTATCCCCTGGAAAAGGAAATGGCATCCCACTCTAGTATTTTTGCCTGGAGAATCTTATGGATAGAGAAATCTCGTGGGCTACAGACCATGGGGTTGCAAAGAATCAAACACAACTGAAGCAACTTAGCATGCACACACTGTGTAGTCACATGGAAATATATGGTTGTACAGTGTGCAAAGTGCTTTCATATAAATAAACTCATCATATTCTTACACTGAGACCTTGGGGTAAGCAAAGTAAATTTTAAAATTTTGTGTGCCCCTCTCTGTGTTTATCCAATCAGGATCCTCAATGGATCTGCAACAGATTGGGAAATATGATTAGAGTCATATAGCATCTAATATTCTGGGACTTTCCCCTGTTATCATTATAACATATCTAAATAGTTTTCTTGGAAAGACAATTTTCCAAAGGTATTTGGCCACCAGAAATGTTTAAATCAATTTTATAATGTTCACTCTGAATACTTGTCTCTATACTCTATCAATAATCCTTTGTGTATCAGAGCTAATAATGATGGCAGTTAGAAAGTTACCAAAGTCACCTAAAATACCTAATTTAAGCAGAAGGTAATTTTTGGATCAATATAGCAGATCCAACAGATATTGAGACATTGTAATCAGCCCAAATTTGAAACAGACAAATGTATTTCTACTGTGATTCTATAATTTACTTATGTGAATTTGTGCAAGTCAGCTATATTCTAACAGAATTTATTAATAAGTAGGAAATGATAATACTTGGTTAAGGGTACAAAAACATCTACTTCTGCTTTATTCACTACATCAAAACCTTTGACTGTGTGGATCACAACGAACTGTAGAAAATTCTTCAAGAGATAGGAATACCAGACCACCTGACCTGCCTCCTGAGAAATCTGTATGCAGGTCAGGAAGCAACAGTTAGAACTGGACATGGAACAGCAGACTGGTTCCAAATCAGGAAAGGAATATGTCAAAGCTGTATACTGTCCCCGGGATTATTTAACTTATATGCAGAAAACATCATAAGAAACACTGGACTGGTTGAAGCACAAGCTGGAATCAACATTGCCGGGAGAAATATCAATAACCTCAGATATGCAGATGACACCACCCTTATGGCAGAAAGTGAAGAAGAACTAAAGAACCTCTTGATGAAAGTGAGGAGAGAAAAAGTTGGCTTAAAACTCAACATTAAGAAAACTAAGATGATGGTATCTGATCCCATCACTTCATGGCAAATGGATGGGGAAACAGTGAGATAATTTATTTTGCAGGGGCTCCAAAATCACTGCAGATGGTGATTGCAGCTGTGAAAAGATGCTTGCTCCTTGGAAGAAAAGTTATGACCAACCTAGACAGCATATTAAAAAGCAGAGACATTATTTTGCCAACAAAGGTCCATCTAGTCAAAGCTGTGGTTTTTCCAGTAGTCATGTATGGATGTGAGAATTGGACTATAAAGAAAGCTGAGCACCAAAGAATTGCTGCTTATGAACTGTGGTGTTTGTTGGAGAAGACTTTTGAGGGTCCCTTGGACTGCAAGGTGATCCAACCAGTCCTTCCTAAAGGAAATCAGTCCTGAATATTCATTGGAAGGACTGATGCTGAAGCTGAAGCTCCAATACTTTGGCCACCTGATGGGAAGAACTGAATCATTTGAAAAGACTCTCATGCTGGGAAAGATTGAAGGCAGAGAAGAAGGGGATGACAGAGGGTGAGATGGTTGATGACATCATTGACTCAATGGACATGAGTTTGAGTAAACTTCAGGAGTTGGTGATGGACAGGGAGGCTGGCGTGCTTCAGTCCATGGGGTCACAAAGAGTCGGACACGACTGAGTGAACTGAAGGGTACAAAATATCATAAGTAAAGACATTTGATTTAAGAATATATATCCTTGGGCTTCCCTGGTGGCTCAGTGGTGAAGAATCTGCCTGCCAATGCAAGAGACACGGGTTTCATCCCTGATCCAGGAAGATGCCACATGTCGCGGAGCAGCTAAGCTCATGTGTCACAATTATTGAGCCTGCGCTCTAGAACCTGGGAGCTGCAATTATTGAAGTCTGAATGCCCTAGAGCTCCTGCTCCACAATGAGAAGCTCTTGTGCCCCAACTAGAGAAAAAGGCTTGTGCAGAAACAAAGACTCGGTACAGTAAAAAAGAAATAAAATTATTTTAAAAGTGTACCCTAAATAGCAAAAATCATTGAAATATTGCTTGAGGGGGAAGAGTGTTAGGCACTCAGTCATGTCTGACTCTTTGCAACTCCATGAACTGTAGTCTGCCAGGCTCCTCTGTCCTTGAAATTCTCCAGGCAGAATTACTAGAGTGTATAGCTTTTCCCTGCTCCAGGGCATCTTCCTGACCCAGGGTCTCCTGTATTGCTGGCTAATTCTTTACCATCTGAGCCAACAGAGAAGCCAATACTTAATGATGTTTTCAATCTAAAAATGAATAGTAACCAACCAAATATGGAAAGTGAAAAACAGCCATTGCTGTTTTAGGACTCTTTTCATTATCTAAGAATGTAGACCTGCTGGCAACTGAGATAATAAAAAAATGGTCATTGCCATGATATGTATCTTATTCTAATATGCAGAAGTTTACCTCAAAGGCATTCTCCATTATTCCTTCATTTATACTACTGACTATTTGCTATTTGTGGGATACTTTTCTGTAATCTTGGAATGTCAATGAGAAACACGGAAATAATCTGTCATCTTAGAGTCTGCATTCTATTGAGAAACCTAGATCATAAAAAGAGCTTATATGTTATGCTAAGAGATAATAAATGCTATGGATTAAACAAAATGGAATGAACAATAGGAATTAAGAGGGGATAGGGCAAACTGGAACTTTAAGTAAGGATTATTAGATAACCCTCTTTGAGGATGAGATGGTTAAGTGCTGGATTGGAGGAACTGGGGAAATTAACCAATTTAATTTCTTGAGGAAACTTTGTTCCAAGAAGAGAGAACAACAGCATTGCAAAGATTTTACAGTGTTTGATGTGTTTGATGAAGAACAAAGAGGTAAAGATGACTAAAGTAGAGGCAGTGAAAGGTATACTGCTAGGAGATGAGATCAGAGAGAAATTAGAAGTAGGGTCTTTTGAGATAAATGGAGTATGTCATATCCCAGTTTCCTTCAAATTGTTCATTCAGAAATATATATTAAGTACATATACAAGTGAACAAAACAGATCAAGATTCTGCTACTTCCTCAAACTCTGAAATGCATCTGAGCATCTGAAAATGGTCCCAGGTTTAAATATCACCATTTTCTCCCACAAGCAAGCAGCCATTCACAGTTTAAGAAATTGTTGATTCTTAAAGACCTAGTCATATGTGGCCTTTGAAGTTCTTGTACAGTTTTAAAGTTCTATGTTGTAATCTAACAATGGGCAAATTAATATGAAATATGTATCTTAGAGCATGATTACAACAAAAACACTGGTAAGATACTAACACATTTTAGTAACATTTAAATCTACAAATAATTACACCGAGTCATTAATTTTACTGACAGTAATTGTACCACCTGCTGGGATGCCTGTTCCATGAATATTTATAGCAAGATGATAGAAAAAAGATATCAAAAAATCTTAAAATTAATTTTGAGTTATTAGTCTTAAGTGATATTTTCCTACTGATAATAAACAGTGTGTCTTTCACTGTAAATAGATAGAAATTAATTCTGGCAGTTTTCATTTGGGGTAGTAGTTCAAGACCACAAAAATGAGTTTGGATCAGCTTTGTAAACTTATCTTTTGTTCTTCCAGTGTTATGAAATATCTCTGTGATTTCATGTAAAGTTATTGATTTTTGTCTTTATTTTATTTTTATTTATTTATTATTTTGCTAACTGGCATCCCTTATCTGGTACAATATCATCCTTTTATCACAACCTCATTTTTCATTTATGCTGACAAGTTTGTCTTCACTAAGTTTCTCCTCCTGCAAATCTAGGGTCTCTAGATTGGCAGCAGTGTCAGCATTCCCATGTCAACTGATTCTCCTATAGTTCTGTGTTTATTTACTCAACTTCTAAACTGCTTCATTATCATTTTTTTGTCTTTGGTGTACTTTCATCATCTCTAGCTAATTATCTTAATTATTCATTTTTGAACAGTGTTAATTTGGTTTATCAGTGGAAGACAACAAGACAACATAACTGCACATTTTTCTATCTGTGCATGAACTGAATAATAAATGTACAATGATCAATCACAGTCTGATTTTTGAAAGAAATAACATGATTAGTCACTGATAGTGAGGCATTTCTCTTGTTTTCATGGTGAGTTTAGGCTAAAGACCAAAGAGCAAACACTGCACTTTCTGTAATTTATCACAGTTAATATACTATAATAACTGAAATTTGAACTTTGCTCCTGGAGAACTAGTGTAATTACACTAAATCGTAATGCATTACTCAGCCTGAGTTGTCTTATCAAAATATCATAAATTTGGTGGTTTATTTTCTTTAATTGGAGTCTAGTTGCTTTACAATGTTGTTAGTTTGTTATATAGCAAAGTGAATCAGCCACATGTATACATATATCCCCACATTGTCACCCCAAATCATTGAGTCAAGTTCCCTGTGCTATATACAGTAGGTTCTCATTAGTTATTATATATATATATATATATATATATATATATATATATAATGGGCATCCCTCATAGCTCAGTTGGTAAAGAATCCATCTGCAATTCAGGAGACCCCAGTTCAATTTCTGGGTTGGGAAGATCCACTGGAGAAGGGATAGGCTATCCACTCCAGTATTCTAGGGCTTCTCTTGTGGCTCAGCTGTTAAAGAATCCACCTGCAATGTGAGAGACCTGGGTTTATAGTAGCATATATGTGCCAATCAAAATCCCCCAATTCTCGCCACCCCTCTTCCTTACTTGGTGTCCATATGTTCATTCTCTGTATCTGTGTCTCTATTTCTGCTTTGCAAATAGGTTCATCTGTACCATTTTCCAGACTTTATGTACATTAATATGCAATATTTATATCTCTCTTTATGACTCACTTCACTCTGTATGACAGTCTGTAGGTCCATCCATGTCTCGGCAAATGGCAAAATTAAGCCTTTTATGGATGAGTAATACCCCACTGTATATATGTGACAATTTTTTTTTAACTTAGAATTCCTTTCTTTTTTTGATAAATTGTTTCTCTAGAAAATTTCCCTTTCTTTGAGATTGGGATTAAAAACTGACCTTTTCTAGTCCTATGGCCACTGCTGAGTTTTCCAAATTTGCTGACATATTGAATGGAGCACTTTCACAGCATCATCTTTTAGGATTTGAAATAGCTCAACTGGAATTCTGTTACCTCCACTAGCTTTGTTCATAGTGATGCTTCCTAAGGCCCACTTGACTTCACATTCCAGGATGTCTGGCTCTAGGTGAGTGATCACACCATCGTGATTAACTGGGTCATGAAGATCTTTTTTGCATTCTTGCCATCTCTTTCTAGTATCTTCTGGTTCTGTCAGGTCCATACCATTTCTGTCCTTATTTGAGCCCATCTTGGCATGAAACGTTCCCTTGGTATCTCTAATTTTCTTGAAGAGATCTCTAGTTTTTTTCGTTCTATTGTTTTCCTCTATTTCTTTGCATTGATTGCTGAGAAAGGCTTTCTTCTCTCTCCTTGCTCTTCTTTGGAACTTTGCATTCAAATTGGTATAGCTTTCTTTTTCTCCTTTGCTTTTTGCTTCTCTTCTTTTCACAGCTATTTGTAAGACCCCCTCAGACAGAAATTTTGCTTTTTTGCACTTCTTTTTCTTAGAGATGGTTTTGATCCCTGTCTCCTGTACAATGTCACAAACCTCTTTCCATAGTTCATCAGGCACTCTATCAATTCTAGTCCCTTAAATCTATTTGTCACTTCCACTATATAAACAAGGGATTTAATTTAGGTCATGCTTGAATGGTTTAGTGGTTTTCCCCCACATTCTTCAATTTAAGTCTGAATTTAGCAATAAGGAGTTCATGATCTGAGCCACAGTCAGCTCTCGGTCTTGTTTTTGCTGACTGTATAGAGCTTCTCCATCTTTGGCTGCAAAGAATAGAATCAATCTGATTTCAGTTTTGGCCATCTGGTGATGTCCATGTGTAGAGTCTTCTCTTGCATTGTTGGAAAAGCGTGTTTTCTATGGCCAGTGTGTTCTCTTGGCAAAACTCTGTCAGCTTTTCCCTGCCCATTCACTCCAAGGGCAAATTTGCCTGTTATTCCAGGTGTTTCCTGACTTCCTACTTTTGCATTCCAGTCCCCTATAATGAAAAGGACATCTTTTTTGGGTGTTAGTTCTAAAAGGTCTTGTAGGTCTTCATAGAACCATTCAACTTCAGCTTCTACAGCGTTACTGGTCATGGCATAGACTTAGATTAAATGGTTTACCTTGGAAATGAGCAGACATCATTCTGTCATTTTTGAGATTGCATCCAAGTACAAACTGAAAGAGATGGGAATACCAGACCGTTTGACCTGCCTCTTAAAAAACCTGTATGCAGGTCAGGAAGCAACAGTTAGAACTGGACATGGAACAACAGATTGGTTCCAATTAGGAAAAGGAGTACGTCAAGGCTGTATATTGTCACCATGCTTACTTAACTTATATGCAGAGTACACCATGAGAAACTCTGGACTGGAGGAAGCACAAGCTGTAATCAAGATTGCCAGGAGAAATATTAATAACCTCAGATATGCAGATAATACCACCCTTATGGCAGAAAGTGAAGAACTAAAGAGCTGAAAGTGGAAGAGGAGAGTAAAAATGTTAGCTTAAAGCTCAACACTCAGAAAACTAAGATCATGGCATCTGGTCCCATCACTTCATGGCAAATAGATGGGGAAACAGTGACAGACTTTATTTTGGGGGGCTCCAAAAATCACTGCAGATGGTGATTGCAGCCATGAAATTAAAAGACACTTACTCCTTAGAAGGAAAGTTATGACCAATCTAGATGGCATATTAAAAAGCAGAGACATTACTTTGGCAACAAAGGTCCACCTAGTCAAGGCTATGGTTTTTTCCAGTAGTCATGTATGGATGTGAGAGTTGGACTATAAAGAAACCTGAGTGCCAAAGAATTGATACTTTTGAACTGTGGTGTTGGAGAAGACTCTTGAGAGTCCCTTGGACTGCAAGGAGATCCAACCAGTCCATCCTAAAGGAGATCAGTCCTGGGTGTTCCCTGGAGGGTCTGATGTTGAAGCTGAAACTCCAATGCTTTGGCCACCTGATGCGAAGAGCTGACTCATTTGAAAAGACTCTGATGCTGGGAAAGATTGAAGATAGGAGGAGAAGGGGATGTCAGAGGATGAGATGGTTGGATGGCATCACCGACTCAGTGGACATGAGTTTGAGTGGGCTCCCGGAAATTGGTGTTGGACAGGGAGACCTGGTGTGCAGCAGCTCATGGGGTCACAAAGAGTTGGACATGACTGAACTACTGAACTGCACTGAGAAAATTTTCTAGTTCATGTAAATCTTTAAATTAATTGGTATATAGTTGTGCGTATACATATATATCAACTTACATTTTTTTTATTTTTATCTATTATGCTTTAATGTTTTTAAAAGTTTAACTTTTACTTATTTTCTTTGATTTTCCTACTTCATTTTTACTTTTTCTTTTTTTGATTTGCTATATTTATTTTTATTTTCATTGAAGTATTGTTGATTTACAGTGTTATTAATTCCTTTTATACAGCAAAGTGATTCAGTGTTATATATATAACCTACCTCAACAAAGGCAACATGTGTCAAAACCATGGCAACTTTATTCTCAGTTGTGGAAAACAGAAAGCATTGCCTCTAAGGTCAGGTATCAGACATTGCTGCCCATTCTCACCACTGTTTTTCAACATAGCTTTGGAAGTCTTAGCCATGACACTTAGAGAAGGAAAAGAAATATAAGGAACCCAAATTGGAAAATAAGTAAAACTGTCACTGTTTGCAGATAGCACAATACTATACATAGAAAAGCCTAAAGACACCAGCAGTAAACCAGAGCTAATCAATGAATTTAGTAAAGTTGTAGGATACAAAATTAATACACAGAAATTTCTTGTATTCCTATAAACTAAAGATCAGAAAGAGTTATTAAGAAAACAATCCCATTCACCACTGCACAAAGAATAAAATACTTAGGGATAAACCTGCCTAAGGATACAAGACCTATACGCAGAAAAGTATAAGACCCTGGTGCCACATCTTCTTCATCTATTCTAGTCAGTGGACATTTAGATTGCTGCAATGAAGATTGGGGTGCATATATTTTTCTTTGTGCTTATCTTTTTTTCTTTTTCTGGCTTGATGATTTTCAATTATATTATGCTTATATCTTCTTCTTTTTGATTTCTGTGAAACTATTGTATGTTTTTGGTTTGTAGTTGCCTTGCTTTTCAAGTATGTTAACCCCTTCCTATGTCTACTTGCTTTGGACTGGTAGTCATAGAGGCACAAACACATTCTGGAAAAAATTTCCATTTACTCTACCACCTCTTTTCTTTGTATATGCTGGCTATTATCCCCTTGCGTGTGTGTGACTGTTGTTGTGGCGACCAAACCCTGCACTGGATACTGAGTAGGGCCCCCTCTTTGTTCTACGGTTGTCACTGTGCCCCTCCAGGGCAGGATCTGTGCCTTAGTTGTTGGAGTAAAAGCCACCCCCTGCTCCACTTCTGAACTATGTGTCTGTCCTGGGGTTGTGAGGTCACTGGGGTTGGAACACTCCCACCAGGAGAGAAGCCACCAGGTGTTCCTCCAGTGGAGCTGTTCACCTGTGCATGTGCCTCTGCTGTCACCTTATACCCATTTGGTAGGCTCCTGAAAGTACACTGTTGTACCATCTCAGCCTACCCTGTGTGTGTACAGGGGGGCCAGTACTCAGTGCTGTATTCTGTTGAGCTGTAAACTTGACATTAATGTTGTAATGCAAAGATTGCTCAGTATATCAATTTTTCTAATGATTGCATCTAAAAATACAGAATAGCTGAATTATCCATGAAATGTTTAAGGAAATAAACCAGCATTTCCCAAGTATATGATTTTTAAATAAGTATAATGCTATTTATGGTCTTTAAATACAATGCAAATCTGAGGCCTCTAATTTGTCTTGGATGGTACAATTAAACTCACATTTTAAGAGAACATTCAGTTTCTCTGTTTATAACAAGTTAACATTAGTCCTCAAAAATGTTCCTTGTATCACAGAGATTGTAAATATCAAAAGCCTCTAAATACTGAAGAAAAAAAGCAACATATGCACACAAAAATATAAGCAGGAAGTGCAGGAATACATTTTAATTCATGTTAAATCAAGAGATTTGCATTTTGCAATAAAGAAAAAGATGTATTAAATCAAACAAATAGGACATTATTCTAGAAATAGACTATCATAACAGCTACTTTTAATATATTGATACTTTGTGCATGATTGCAGAAAGCTGATGTTTATGAACTATAATCTTAAAGAAGCACATAAAATTTAATTATAACAATTAGAGGATGATTTAAAAGAATAATTTGGGGCAAAGTAGAAGCTTAGATATTAGAAAATCTTGTCACCAAAATTCAACTTTTACTTTATTTATACATAAATAAAGTAAAAATTCAATATTGATTGTATGCTAAGTTGCTTTAGTCATATCTGACTCTTTGTGACTCTATGGACTATATCCCACCAGGCTCCTCTGTCAGTGGGATTCTCCAAGCAAGAGTACTCAAGTGGGTTGCTATGCCCTCCTCCAGGGGATCTTCCCAACCCAGGGATCAAACCTGCATCTCTTATGTCTCCTGCATTAGTAAGTGGGTTGTTTGCCACTAGCACCACCTCAGAAGCCTGAATTTTTACTCTGGTTTACTGCAATGCTGCAACATCTTGAGTAACACATATCCATTTCTCTTGCTTAGAAAATGTGCACATGCTGATTGACTTTAAAGCACAGCGGGCTATTATTTTCACTACTGTGTGTACATCAATCAGATTTTTTAAAATATTTCATCCCTATTGTTAGGAAAACCTTTTTTTTCTATTTTCCTCACAGACACTTCAAAAATGGTATGTTTCCTAGAATATAGTACAAATATATTTTGTACCTCAGAATAGTCTGAGCTGACCTACCCCCCCCAAACAGAAATTAGAAACTCACTTATTTTAATGCTGGTAATTTCTGTCAAATCCTGCACAGCATATTATTAAAGAAAAGATGGAGTATGCTAATATGATTTAAAGGAAGAAAATGTTAAAAAATGTCATTTGTACTTTCCCTTTCAGCCACATCAATTAGAGCTTCCAATAAAACATTTCCAGACTCACATGACTAGTTTGACACCAACTACTATTCTCCCATATTCCCCAGAACAAATATTTTATTCAAGTTATATATATTTTAGATCTTCTGATCATACCTTGTATACAGTTCTGGGTATTTGATTAAACTCTCTCCTTCTAGAGTGCTTTCTATTCTCTATAAGACTATACTTTATCTATTCCTCATGCTCTAGCTCCATTTGAAACCTTTGCACAGTTGAAGAAAACAGTATCATTCTTAACTTATAGTTCAAGAAAAGACAGCTCATACTCAAGAAGCAAGTTTTCCATTGCTACACCAATTGTACATGATGGAATGAGAAGTCAAGCCTCTATCTGAAATATGTCTATGTTGTCTCTTACATGAAAGCCTTTAATTACATTATCAATTTTCTATTTCTAAAACTTTTCTCTAAGTGTAATATATTAGAGGCATTAAACATATTAATAAAGAATCCAGGATCTGTACTATTTTGCTTGAGCTTGAAGGCCAGCTGATGACTTACTCCTTGCTTTGCTTTAGGTAAGATACTTCTATAGTATGTGTCTCAGCTTCCACATTGTAAAAAGGGGGTAATATGAGTTTCTACCTCAAGGGAAGCAATCTACATAGAAGAGTAGTAGGATGTGGAGCTCACCTCCTCCCACAAATACATCAAAAATATGTTAACATGTGGAATGATTCTCACAGAATACACACTGAATGCTAGAAGAAGACCTCAGGTTTCTGAAAAAGCAAAGAAATTTCCATGTAACTAGGTAGGATAAAAGAAAAAAGAAAGAAAGGAATTGGGTCTGGCGACCTACCCTGGTGAAAGACCTGTAAAAAAAAAATAAGAAAAGTTCCTGCACCCTGGGAAGTTCCCTTGCCTTGAGGAGATCAGCTGGAACAGAGGCGGTGCTGTGGAGCCACAGAAGAGAACACGCCAACAGGTTTGCAGCAGACATGATGGAGAGAGACCTGCTCAGATGGTAGCTCCCCAGCCTGAGACATGTATCTGTCAGTGTGGGCCAGGGCTGGTGGCTGAAGCTCGGACTTTGGAGATCAGGTCTAGGGGTTGGCTACAAGTATACAGCCTAAGGGGCTGGAGTATGGCATGACCACAACTGATGGTTTCTGTGGATGAATCCCAGACCTGTCTGAAAGGTGGGGTGACATAATTGGAGATAACACATGAAGAGGGTTGGGACCCATGGTAGCAATCTCTTTAGCTGTGTGTACTTTCAGAGGACACACCACCACCTACACAAGTTCTGGGAATAGTCATAAGCTGCCATCTCTGAGAGCAGGCACCAGAGAGGGTATATCTGCCCTAGGCCCATCAAGGGGATAATGAACACATGCTAAGGATAGCTTCAGTGGGTACTCATATTACAGACACCCTCACATAAACTATGCAGGGATACTACCACAAATAAATAGCCCTTCAAGACCACAGCAGGTAGTTGTCTTTCCTAAACTCACAGACTATCTCAGTATTGCTAATTATTAGAGAAATGCAAATCAAAACTACTGATACGATCAGATAGTCTGAATAGTCATAATTAAAAAGTACACAAAAACAAATGCTGGAAAGGGTATGGAGAAAAAAGGACCCTTGTGGGAGAAAAAAATTCCCACTCTTGGTGGGAATGTAAGTTGGTGTAGCCACTGTAGAAAACAGTATGGAAGTGACTTAAAAATCTAAAAATAGAATTACCATGTGATCGAGCACTCCAGGGCACATATGCAGACAAAACTATAATTTAAAAAATATGTGCAACTGTTTATAGTAGCACTATGTACAATAATCAAGACTTACTGTGTCAACAAAGGTCCGCCTAGTCAAGGCTATGGTTTTTCCAGTAGCCATGTATGGATGTGAGAGTTGGACTATAAAGAAAGCTGAGCACAGAAGAACTGATGCTTTTGGACTATGGTGTTGGAAAAGACTCTTGAGATTCCCTTGGACTTCAAGGAGATACAACCAGTCCATTGTAAAGATTAGTCCTGGGTATTCATTGGAAAGACTGATGTTGAAGTGGAAACTCCAATACTTTGGCCACCTGACACAAAGAGCTGACTTATTTGAAAGACCCTGATGCTGGGAAAGATTGAGGGCAGGAGGAGAATGGGACGACAGAGGATGAGATGGTTGGATGGCATCACTGACTCAATGGACATGAGTTTGGGTAAACTCCGGGAGTTAGTGATGAACAGGGAGGCCTGGCGAGTTGTGGTTCATGGGGTCACAGAGTTGGACACGACCGAGCAACTTAACTGACTGAACTGAAGACTTGTTAACAACCTAATTGTCCATCAGGAGATGAATGGATTAAGAAGATGTGGTATGTAATATATATATATATATATGAAAGTGAAAGTGTTAGTCACTCAGTCATGTCCAACTCTTTGTAACCCCATGGACTGTAGCCCTCCAGGTTCCTCTGTCCATGGAATTCTCTGGGCAAGAATACTGAAGTGGGTTGCCATTTCCTTCTCCAGTGAATCTTCCCAGCCCAGATATCCTGTATTGATTCTTTACCATCTGAGCCACTAGGAAAATCCTGTGTGTATATATAGTGGAATATTACTCAGTTATAAGGAAAAATGAAATGATGCCATTTGCAGCAACACTGATGAATTAGAGATTATCATACTAAGTGAAATAAGTCAGAAAGAGAAAGACAAATACTATTTGATATCACTTATCTGTGGAATATAAAATATGACAAAAATGAAGCTTTCTACAATACAGAATCAGACTCCCCAAGGATGGGGAAGGCATGATGGAAAGGGACATTGGGGTTAGCAGAGGTAAGATGTCATACATAGAATAAAAAGTTTTTCTATACATAGCACAGTGATGTATATTTAAATCCTGTGATAAACTGTAATGGAAAAGAATATAAAAAGAAAAGAATGTATATACATATACTTATATAACTGACTCACTTTGTTGACTGGCAGAAATTAACACAGCATTGTAAATCAACTATACTCCAATTAAAAAAACATGTAACTACCTCATAACATTGCTTTAAGTGTTAAGCATGTAACTGTGAAGCAGGGAGAATTATACCTGGTACAAAGTAATTGCCATTTAGGATTAACTGCTGCTGCTGTTTACTCAGTCAGTCATGTCTGATTCTTGGCAGCCCAATGGACTGCAGCCTGCCAGACTCTTCTGTCCATGGGATTTCCCAAGCAAGAATACTAGGGTAGATTGCCATTTCCTTCTCTAGGGGATTTTCCCAACCCAGGGATCAAGCCTGCATCTTCTGCTTGGCAGGCAGATTCTTGATCAGTGACCCACCTGGGAAGCCTAAAGATTAATTATTCATATCTATTTTTTAGACTATAAAGATTGAGGTTATCTGATCAGTTATGTCAACATTACTCAGGTGTGGGTGAAAGTGGTTTAGTTGTAGTTTGGAAACCATTTTCCACAAACTTATTGTAAACCAATAAATAACTTCGTTGCTTATTTTTCCATGACATTCCAACAGATCAGTTTATAGTATTGTGTTGGCCCAAAAGTTCATTCATATTTTTCCATAATATTGTACAGAAAAACCCAAATGAACTTTTTGGCCAACCTAATAAATAAGTCTGTTCATCTGAGCAAACTTTTTGTAGTTTATTGCATCATGTCCAACAATCTTAGACTATTATATCCACTTTTTGCAATAGCGATTGGAGCTCCTTCCCTTGAAAGAATTTGGTTAAATCATTTCAGCCCTTACCCCAGTGCTTCTATTAATATCCTACCATATGTTACCCTTCTGAGACATTGTTAAGATTCCTTCAAGGTGATGTTCTCTCTAATTACTCTAAATTATAATAAATTTATATTCAGCTTTATCAACAAACAGATTATCTGCTGATGTTTTGAAATCAATAACCTGGATGTAGGACTGTGAGACTGTGATCCAGTTGAGATCCCCTCTCTATTGCAGCCCCTGACCTGGAAATACCATGATCCTTTGGGAATCCTTGGGGAAGTCTCTTCAATTGTGACAATGGAGTTTCAATTGTGACAATGGAGTATAATGCTAATATTAAGTCTGAACGTTGATTCCATCAAGTTTCTTAATGATAAATTTATTTTGGCTATTAGAAAATAGTATCTATTTTAGGACATTTCGTCTAATCTGATTAGGTTTTAAAACGTTCATGCTTCATGGAAATCTGCCTTATTACCAACATTACTCATTGTTTTCTGTCTTCATCACTTTTAAGAGAGGAAATTTCAGCCAGACATTTATTTCCCCTGATAAATTGATTCCTAGAGCTAGCCCCACAGCAGACAAATTCAGATTTTTTTTCTTAGACTTCTATCTTTTGGACACTTTGCCTGAGGTCACTTTTCAAAACCTATGTGAACTTTCCTGAATCTCATTTACTCTATGAGAGTCTTGTTCTATGTGAGATCTCTTCTAAAAAGTTTCTGTTCATCAAGAATTCAAATCACTGGGTCTAGGACT
Source organism: Antilocapra americana (assembly GCA_007570785.1). Taxonomy (NCBI): domain Eukaryota; kingdom Metazoa; phylum Chordata; class Mammalia; order Artiodactyla; family Antilocapridae; genus Antilocapra; species Antilocapra americana. Next base: position 21,041,937 of record ML664183.1, on the reverse strand, counting down.
TTTAAAAAGACACCCATTAACTTGGGCACCTTTGAAATAATGTGCAAAATGGACTTTTAGACAAACGGTTGCCAACTTCTCATGGCTTTGTCTCTTTCTAAATCTAAACATGTTGCCTACTTCAGTCTGGACCCTTCTTGTATGTATTCATAAGATAAATCTAATCTCCAAGACTTTTTTCTTTTACTGCACCATGTAGCATATGGGATCTTACTTAGCTCAACGGCCAGTGATCAAACATGCAAACCCCTCAAGTAATCAAACTCCCTGAAGTGGAAGCATGGACTTCCAGGGAAGTCTCCCAAAACTGTACTTTAAAAGGCAGAATTTCACCAAGGACAGTTTGAAATTATAGAAGTCACTCTGCAAACTGATATAACAAGACTGTTCATTTGAGGGTTGTCTTAGAATAGAAAGGAGTGAAAATTCTGATCACAGCCCGAACTCAATGGTCTGTGTGTGTGTGCTAGTCACTCAGTAGTGTCCGACTCTTTGTGACCCCATGGACTGTAGCCCACCAGGCTCCTCTGTCCATGAAATTTTCCAGGCACGAATACTGCAATTAGTTGCCATTCCCTTCTCCAGGGGATCTTCCCGACCCAGGGATCAAACCCAGGTCTCCTGCATTGCAGGCAGATTCTTTACCACCTGAGCTACCTATCATTCCTATTCTTTGTTCCTCCTCATCCTCTGCCTTTACTGCCTTTTCTAAGCTACTCCCTTACATTCTGGTCAGGCTGAAATTCATAAATATTTATTGTGTCTGAAAGTTGAATCATCTTCAGAAATGAGCAAACCCATGACAATTTATTTTTAGCTTTCATGTCAATCTGAAGTAAGAATCATTGTAAAAGACAACATTCATAAAAATTTACAGAGGAATTTAGAATAGTTCTAACAAGATATACTCTAAAACTCCCAGTTCTATATAAATGCTTACTATGTCAGTAAGAAAATTAGATGTTAAAAAATATTGGATGAATAAATGGAGTTAGGATAATCCCAAGGTGATAAAAGACCCTAAATTTTATGAAGAACTAGGAGTCTGAAGGATTTTTGTAAGCAGAGGAAAACCCCAAAATGTTTTTTTTTCCCTAAGACTTCCTGTGAAAAATAGATTGCATTTTAATTTAGTCCTAAGAAAGAAAGGACAAGTCCATTTGAAATTTTAGGAATAAGTTCTTTCTTTAATATCACTAGAAAATAGGAGTGTTTCTTGAGAGAGATGAGAACTCATTTTTCTCCTTAATTTTTGTAAAGAGACCTAAGCTGAATTTAGGATATATAATAAAAACTGGAATGGGAAGTCAACCCATTGACAGAACTCCAGTTCTTCAATGATGTTTTGAAAATGCATTGAACAAAAGCAGAATCTGACTCAGAATAAATTAATACTCTAACAGATAAAACAACTAGAAATTTCCACCCAATTCATCAAGTACCAGAAGAGGAAGCCTCTTGAATAAAGATATTTGTAAATCGTGTACACAGGAAGAACATTGTAAAAAATGTTATTTTGTACCGCATAATTGCACTCATCTCACACGCTAGTAAAGTAATGCTCAAAATTCTCCAAGCCAGCCTTCAGTATTCGTGAACTGTTAACTCCCAAATGTTCAAGCTGGTTTTAGAAAAAGCAGAGGAACCAGAGATCAAATTGCCAACATCCAATGGATCATCAAAAAAAGCAAGAGAGTACCAGAAAAACATCTATTTCTGCTTTATTGACTTGCCAAATGTCTATGGCCATACCACCCTGAATGCGCCCGATCTCATCTGATCTCGGAAGCTAAACAGGGTTGGGCCTGGTTAGTACTTGGATGGGAGACTTGCCGAAGCCTTTGACTGTGTGGATCACAATAAACTGTGGAAAATTCTGAAAGAGATGGGAATACCAGACCACATGACCTGCCTCTTGAGAAACCTGTAGGCAGGTCAGGAAGCAACAGTTAGAACTGGACATGGAACAACAGACTGGTTCCAAATAGGAAAAGGAGTACGTCAAGGCTGTGTATTGTCACTCTGCTTATTTAACTCTGTGCAGAGTACATCATGAGAAATGCTGGGCTGGAGGAAGCACAAGCTGGAATCAAGATTGCTGAAAGAAATATCAATAACCTCAGATATGCAAATGACACCACCCTTATGGCAGAAAGTGAAGCGGAACTAAAGAGCCTCTTGATGAAAATGAAAGAGGAGAGTGAAAAAGTTTACTTAAAGCTCAACATTCAGAAAACTAAAGATCATGGCATCCGGTCCCATCACTTCATGACAAATATATGGGGAAACAGAGGCTGACACGATTTTTCTGGGCTCCAAAATCACTGAAGATGGTGATTGCAGCCATGAAATTAAAAGACATTTAATCCTTGGAAGGGAAGTTATGACCATCCTAGATAGCATATTGAAAAGCAGACACATTACTTTGTCAACAAAGGTCCATCTAGGCAAGGCTATGGTTTTTCCAGTGGTCATGTATGGATGTGAGAGTTGGACTATAAAGAAAGCCGAGCACCATAGAATTGATGTTATTGAACTGTGGTGTTGGAGAAGACTCTTGAGAGTCCCTTAGGCTGCAAGGAGATCCAACCAGTCCATCCTAAAGGAGATCAGTCCTGAGTGTTCATTGGATGGACTGTTGTTGAAGCTGAAACTCCAGTGCTTTGGCCACCTCATGGGAAGAGCTGACTCATTTGAAAAGACCCTGATGCTGGGAAAGATTGAGGGCAGGAGGAGAAGGGGATGACAGGATGAGATGGTTGGATGGCATCACCAACTCAATGGCCATGGGTTTGGGTGAACTCCAGGAACTGGTGACTGACAGGGAGGCCTGGTGTACTGTGGTTCATGGGGTCGCAAAGAGTCAGACAGGACTGAGTATCTGAACTGAACTGAACTGATGAAAATAAAACAAACAAAAAGCTTGTTTTCAAGGAAATTGATACTGATATGAGGGGAAATCATGTGCCTGATTTCCCATCTTGTTCTTAAAGTTAAAAGGACAAATTTCTTTAGATTGTTGATCAATTCAGGCTCAGTAATAGAATCCACAAACTGCTAGTCTCATAATCTCACCTTTAGTTAGTAAGTTGCATAGAAGGGCATCTCCAAATAGTCACAACCACTTCCCTTTGTCAATTTATACCCTTTCCCCTCAGGCCTTTAACATAATTTCCTCCTCTTAGCACAGCTAGTTTTTAATAGGTAGGAATGCACTATTTGACTGGAATTATCAACTTAAATGCTTTTCAGGGGACTTTGCTCTTTAGAGCACAGATAATCACCTAGTCGTTGACCATACCTAATTTCAACAATGGCTTACCAGTAGCTTTGTAGCTAAATCAAGCCCAAACTGAATTTCTCCAGGAGGTTTCAACTGTTTGTGGGCAAAGAAAAATCTACTCACATTAGGTGAATAATTGAAGAAGAACCCATCACATTCTAAATGACCCATTCATATACATTTGCTCCCTAAAATGAAAAGCAAAAAGAAGACAAAATGCAGCAATTAAAAATATAATAGAGAAAGAATTAAACATACCTTGTAGTAGTTCTCTTTTCCCATTCAGTAAACCTAATGGACTGGAGTGACCATTCATTTAGGACCTTGGGATTATGAATAAAATATTTGTTCCTATTTCTCTGTCTACATCAAATCCTTATTATTATTTTGATTTCCATGCCTCCTGAGGTTATGTACTTTGTCTTTTCCTAGGAAAATAAATAATATACCCAGACAGTTTTTGTCTGGGGATATACTGGGGCACCCTTCTATTTTTCACAAGTCCTCAGCCAAAATCTAAAGGACTGTGACTCTGTCTATAATTCTACCCTTATTTAATATGCAAGTAAACTTTTGCTGTGTTCTAAGGATGACATGAGCTTTGAGGCCAACTCCAACTACTTTGTACAGCCCAGAAAGCATATAAGTCTCCAAAGTACACTTTTTTTAGAAGAAAATGGAATGTGTAAGAAATAATTTATCCCTAGGACTGTTAAGAAAATATTTTCTAAGAGTTTTTTTTTTTTTTAATCTCATAGGTTGGATGCAATAGAGTCTCAACATTTTTAGAATTGCCACATCTATAAGATTTAACTGATCCTTTGGTAACTTTCTTCCCTAGATTTCTCACATGATCTATGCATCTGTGCATATGCACACATGTACAAATCAAATTTAAAATTAGCTCTTTGGCCTTCCTAATTACCTTGATTTTCTTTTCTTTCTTTCTTTTTTTTTTTTTTTACCAGTTTGTACATGGGCTCTCTGGACAAGCTGTTGCTATTCTGATTTAACCTTATTAGGATCTTTAAAGACCAATTATTTACCACAGCCTTTCCCTAGACTAAGTGGCAAAAGTCTACTTACCTTGTTTAAGTGCAGCAGTACTGGCAATCATCCACCAGAGACTTCTACTGACCTGATTTCTCTTTCTGTGCAATACTTTCTTTTGTTTTTCCTGCAACTGTAAATTTTTCACCATGCAGGTTTACCATCTAGGAACTTTTATGAATTTTTCTAATCATCACTTATATTGAGCATCCTGCTACACCCTCTCTTCAGTTTTAAGAAAGGGAATTCCATGGTTGTCCACATCTGTCTAAAAGCTAACTTTGCCTTAAATAATTAGAAACAAACAAACAAAAATTCACCTCAGGTGCAGCACTTATTCTACTAACATGAACTTGTCAATTAGCAACTGCTAAGAGAGTATACAATGTTATTTTGGGAATAGTCCATAATATTGAAATGCTATGGAAAAAGCTGGGCTGTTGACTTTAACAGAAAAACTAAAAGTAAACAATAATTTAATAAATATCTTAGGAAGATGAGTATCATAAAGGTAGAAATTCATTAAAAAGTTCATATGTAATTCTGAATAGTATCCTTCTGTCTTTAAACCATGCTATGGCTCATATTTTTCTCAGGGACACTCGACAATATTACTAAGGACATAGAACACATAATGTAAGAATTTCATAATTTTGGGCAGGTGACGCTTCAAAGCAGAGCAGTCCCAGAAACATCAGCCTGTCAGTATGAAATGTGAGGCATTTCAGTGGAAGAATATTGTACTCATATCCCAAAGATCTTTCTGTCATCTTTTATGTTACTAACATATGAGGAATAAAAAGTGAAATAAACAACAAGGCCCTACTGTATAGCACAGGGAACTGTATTCAATATCGTGTGATAAACCATAATGAAAAAGAATATTAAAAGGAATATGTGTGTGTAAACACACTGTACATCAACTACAATAAAAAGTGAAACAATACAATTAGATAATTTGGCTAGTATCTTCACAGCTCTTATTTTAAGTTGGACACTCTTGGTTAAGAAGTATAAAATACTCTGTTTATAATCCTTCTGTTGTTATCTATTAATATAATTCAGCATTCCCATGTGTGATCTTCATGGTGTTAATGTTCCTGTATAACCACAGCCACATATGATCCAACAAATGATCATCAAACAAAACAACAGAAATATGAGATGTATATCACAGTTGAAATATTCCCTGTCCAAAACCTTACTGGAGTGGGGTGCCATTGCCTTCTCCGGATATGCAGTCATGATCCTTCAAACAGCAGCGTAGATCTTGATGGATTGTGTAGATGATAAACTGTTTATCCTTCAGCTTAGACTGGACCACAGTAAAAGTCTGAAAAACAAGAGATCATCTATGTTAATTTTGTTTTGATTCATCAAAATATTATTCCATAGAAAGATGAGAGCATAATCCACTTGCTATTACTTTACTTTTTGCTTTACTATTTGCTTTAGGATATCCTCAGAGATTATTTCTCTGCAGACAATAGTCTGCTAATCTAAATAATTAGCTTATCCATCAATCTTAAAGTATTACATCATTAATTTAGTCCAATCCCAATTAGCTCCCTGACTCAGTTGACTGACTTTAGCCCAATCCTCAAAGCTCACAAGTATCTCAGTTCTGAACTTCTGAGACACTGGTAAGATTTTGTAGTGTTTACACCCCTACTCAATTGATTGGCTTTAGCCCAATCCTCAAAGCTCACAAGTATCTCACTTCTGAATTTCTGAGACATTGTTAAGTTTTTGTAGTGTTAAAATTCCAATAAATTTAGGTTTTCTTAGCATAGTATTTATCTAAGACTAAATACAGATAGTTGTTATTATTTCTATTATTTTTATTTATAGCACTATGGTATGTCTCCATAATTTACTATTTTGGAAAAATGTGAAAAAAAAAGAAACTGTTTATTTTATTCATTAAACCTAGTGTTTGTCTCATTTATATACACTTCAAAAGACTTATCCTATATTTTTTATTTTCTTTTTGGTTATATTTTTATATGATATTTTAGATATATATATTTTACCTGCCTATTTAGTCCACTTGTTCTTTTTTTTTTTTTTTTTTTTACTATCTACTATACAGATTATATGTGAAATGTAAAATGTTGCAGGGATAGAGCTTAGCACAGGACCGGATACATCTTATTAGCTTAAGAATAATCTTCATTACTTCATTGGTATTGTTTTGTCACTAAGTCATGCCCACCTCTTTGCAATCTCATGGACATCAGGCTCCTCCTTCCATGGGATAGTCCAAGCAAGAAAACTGGAGTGGGCTGCTATTTCCTTCTCATGACACTTCATAATACTCCTCTAATGCCAAAGAATATTGTACTTGCAGCTCCTAATAGGTATTCTCTTAAACATTGCTATTTATCTTATTATTGATATTAATACACCTATGAGCCCACATGGATAAATGATCTCTACATAAATAAAACCACCTACAGAGGTCAGATTTTTAAATATGTCACATTAATTAAATCATGTATCTTCAGGAAGAACAAGTCTTAGCTCTTAAAATGCCAAGTGAAAGGCCTTGCTTATATGTTTGCATATGTGGTCTGATTATTACTCTGAAGATAAATTATAGGGCTTGTATTTTCTGAATCCCTTTAAGAGGATGAAATATAAGATTGGAAAATTTTTATTTTCCACCAAAAGCCCTCAGTGACTAAAATAATGTGGATTTGGTCCAACAATGAATGTCCTTTAGGATCACCAAAGAGAAGTACCACTTTATAGTGCATACTTTAACAATGATCTCTTTCTGAAAACAAGTATGAAAAATGCTTGCTAAACTATAAAGGAAAATAATATAAAAAAGAATGTGTGTGCTAATGCCAAATGACAGAATTAAAGCTGATCAGCTTAAATGAGGATTATGTCCCTGCTGTAGTAAGTTACTCAACAATTTTTTTTTGTCTTAGAGCAAAAAATATTTACTCTAACATACCATGGTGTTAAGGCAAGATAAATTAATTCCATAAGTAATGTTTTGTCCCTTAATACAATATGGCATGTAAAATATTATTTATAGCATAATGTCCATTGAAGAAACCTACTTAGGTGACATAATTTGTCACTTTTAATTGAGCATATTAAAGCTAGAAATTGGTGACCTTGAGCTTTTAGAATTTGGGTTGACTTATCATGTAACTTATGGTGACCTTCTCTGGGCCTCTTCTCTGGTTTCTCTGCAAACAGTCCTGATTTCTACTCATGAAGTACTTTTTGCACAAGATGACCTGAGGATTAATCTACATAAGAAAACAGTTGCTATCACAATTTTCTCTCCAAAGTCTGAAGTATGAGAGATGTTACTTCCATTTCTTGGCTTAGATGCAGATTTCTAAAAGTGAGTGTTCTTGATTGTTCAGGATGATACTTTGAAAAGTACATAGGTATAAAGCTAGCTCTATAAAATCACTGCATAATGTTGAACTAGTTTCCTATTGATGGATATTTGTTTCTAATTATTCACTAAAGCAATGTTGTAAGTAGTATCTATTATGTATAATACTTTACGATCATATGAAAACTTTTCTATAATAAAGTGAAAGGTGGTTGCTGAACCATGAAAGATGCTGGGATTCTTGGCCTCCAGAGGAGAATTCAATCCAGGGCCAGATAAGAGGCTTGATCACTCAGAGCTTTTGTGTGATAAAGTTTTATTAAAGTATAAAAGAAATAGAGAAAGCTTCTGACATGGACATCAGAAGGGGGCAGAAAGAGTGTCCCCTCACTAGTGTCTGGAGGTTGTAAAGATCTTACTAGACCTATGCCCATAATTTACATTTTAAAATAACAGGATTAGCCAGAAGGTTTTCAGGAAGGAGAAATTGCCCTCAAGCAGGATATATTGTTGGTACATAATCCTTAGTACAGAGTTTAAACTGAGTTTGTTGTGTAAGGATCAGTTTGAGGCTTAAAGATAAAAATGTTTTATGTGACTAAGGAATGTAGAGAAAAAAAAAAAAAGATTTGTCCTTTCCTCTTCCTTGAGAATTCCAGACCCCTTTCTCCTTGGGGACCCCTGGACTTATTATCAACCTGCCTAGGAATTGACTCTCTCAAAACTTCTAGAATTGAAGCTATTAAAATCTTCTAAATTGCCCTCCCCAAATGATGGACATATTTAATTTTTCGCAAAACATGTATGAAACAGCTACCTATATTTTTATAACCATTTAAATGAAAAGTCACTTGTTTTCACTATTTATGAAATAGTTTTCACTCTTTCATGCTATTAAAAAATTACTCTTATTGCTAGAAAGATATGCCTTAAATATTAGATTAAAATTAAAATGTTAAGATACTCATAAAAAATCACTCCTCTTTTATTTCACAAATTAGCAAGGGATGTTGCACTTTTAAAACTGATTCACATGAGCATGCATTAAGACATTGGATAGCTTACTATCTGTCCCTGCCAACTAGTAAATGTATTAGAAAATTTCTAAACTCATTACCTTCCACACAGTGCTTTTGAATAAGCTGCCATTGGAATCATTTTATCCCTCACTGGTTTAGAAACTAACAATATGAGGCAGTAACTGAAACTAAAGAAATAGTAAAATGTAATATAAAAATATTAAACAACCTTGGCCACCTGATGCAAAGAGCTGACTCACTTGAAAAGACCCTGATGCTGGGAAAGATTGAATGCAGGAGGAGAAAGGGACAACAGAGGATGAGATGGTTGGATGGCATCACTGGCTAAATGGACAGAAGTTTGAGTAAACTCCTGGAGTTAGTGATGGAGAGGGAGGCCTGGAGTGCTGCAGTCCATGGGGTCACAGAGTCGGACACAACTGAGCGACTGAACTGAACTGATGAAAATAAACTGACAGGCCAAGTTTTATGAAGAAAATTAAAAGATGTTCAAAAACCTTAACTAAAATTCCAACAGTCCTATTTTAGCTGCTCATCATGTTTCTTTATGGGGACTTCACAGGTGATGCAATGGTAAAGAAATCACTCGCCAGCGCAGGAGACACAAGAGACTTAGGTCTGATCGCTGGATTGCCTGGAGAACTCCATGGACAGAGGAACCTGGCAGTCTATAGTCCATCAGGTCTCAAAGAGTTGGACTTGCCTGAGCAACTGAGTACACACGCACAGACGTGTCATTACAGAAACAATCCAGAGAATGATCAGTGAGGTCACTCATAACATCAAGTCACCAGGAAGTTTACTGTCCTAATTACTAATGCAATTTTCATGCAGTCATTTGAAAAAAGATTTTCCACATGAGGGCTTGCAACTTGAAAATATTTACATATTATAAAATGTTAATTGTAGAAATGCAATCAAATAAAGACCAAAAAAAAACCCAAAAATGATCTAGTGGGAAAGACTACTTTAGTTAAGCAGGGACATCTGGCTTAAAAAAAGCAACTGATCAAATTAAATCAGATCCATGGGAATCTAACAGTGTTTTGTTTTTTGTTTTTTGCTTTATCCTTGCTTTATATTTATATGTACACCAGTGAACACTAGTTGCAGTGATAACTTTGATAAAAAGAATGGGTTGAAGAAAAGTTTCTTCAAAAGAGTATTATTTCACTTCCTAAGTTTTGTCATCTCTATAAAGACATTTTAAGTTAAAATTTTATTCTCATTTTATGTAGTAAAACAAATACATGAATAAGTTGTAGGTATTTTTTATCAAGTATTTGTCAATTTTTAGTCATTGATCCATTTTCCAAATAAATATTTTGATTAAAAAATCTATTTGATAGTAATGATAATTTTTATTACATCATATGAAGATTGTATCTTCTAATCTTGTAAAATTGTAAATACTCAATGAGATATATTAGAATGGAACCCAAGGGTTCTTTATTTTATGTCAAAAAATGAGAAAGAAAAATGCAATACAATACACTGAAGACAGTGATTACTTTTGCAAGAAGTTTTTCATGATGTGCAAGGTAAGAAATATTAACCAGCATCTCTCTTAATAGGTGTTATTTACTTCTGTGTCCAAGTGAGTGAAAGTCAGTCATGTCCAACTCTTTGTTATCCCATGGACTGTACAGTCCATGGAATTCTCCAGGCCAGAATACTGGAGTGGGGTAGCCATTCCCTTCTAGAGGGGATCATCCCAACCCAGAGATTGAATCCAGGTCTCCTGCATTGCAGGTGGATTCTTTACCATTTGAGGCACCAGGGAAACTTGTGTCCAAGAGAAAGGATTAATGAATTATGTCTCAGTGGGTTTAGAAGCTCACTTTTGAGCTTAAAGCTATTTTTCAAAATTGACAATTGATATGAACCCAAAAAAGTGCTACTAAAGTGGACTTTATAACAGTTTACCTATTGGTTATCATTGTGACCCCTTTTCTATCATCGGTACATTTCCTTTAAAAATTATTTTTTAACACATTTTGTTGCCCATATTTTGAAGTAAGCGTAGGCACCATTAGTGTCACCAGCTTAAGCCTGGGCCTACTATGAACATAAAGCCACAGAACTCCAATTCTTTGGCCTGGCATAATTTTAGTTTTGTAGCAATTTGTTCTGATGTGTTTCTGATTTCAACAGAACAAAACCATGGATTTCTTTTCGTAATTGCATTAATACCTGAAGCTGCCAAGTGTCAGTGACAACAAATTCAAATGAAAACCTACTCAAAGCACAATACTATTTTTTCAGCCAAAGATAATACTTAGGTCAATGAGATACCAGGCTGCCTGCTAGATTCCAAGTTTTCTGCTCAGCTGGCCGGAGTAATTGAGTAAGTATAGATAAAAATCTCAGACAAAATTTCTCTAACATAATTGTAGGATGATGTCCTTACATCAGTGGGATGCATCTCAATTAAAAATATCTTCGAATAGATAGAGCACCAACTTGCTCCAGCAAGAGAGTTATCTGTCAAACTGGGGCTCTAGCTTGACAGCTGATAATGTGGCAGCTATAAGATCCACCTCCTGTTCTGGTTGTACGTACTGCCACAGTGAAAGCAACACAGTCTTACCAAAGCAAAATACTTTAAAAATGCGACTGTAACCCTAAGAAATTACATGTGTAAGAGACCTTGTTCCTCTGGTCAGTGTTGAGAGAAACCAATATTCAGCTGTTTATTTTACAAGAAAAATAAATACATAAAAGCAAAACAAGACAAATGCAAACCCTGAGGATAATTGACTTGTTTTCAAGAACACAGAGAGTAAACAATAGAGAGGACAAGAATATTGTTGCCTAATACCAAATTAATTAATGCTTAGTTACCCACAGGAAAACACTAACAGTAACTTGTATACAGTTTATACTTACCCCCGTGCTCTTTAATCCACCATAATTATCACCAAAATCTTAAAGCTATTTTTATCTATTCATGTCAAATATATATCAGAAAAAATTTCTAACATATTAAATTGAGTAATATGTTGATATCTGAAAGAACTATAATATTCTATTTAAGGCAAAAGTGGAGTTGTGCATTACCTCAGGAGGACATAAGAGTATGGCTAAATAAAAATGAAGGTACACTTGGCATAATCTTTATATTAACACAATTGTATTAAAATTATGCCATGTTAAAAATATGTATACCCATGGCGGATTCATGTCAATGTATGGCAAAACCAACACAATAAAGTAAATAAAATTAAAAAAAAATTTTTTGCTAATCTACTCTGTCTGTGCTCTAGAAATAGAACAACAAAGGCTGGGTGACAGCAAATTTGTTTATAATTGGTTTATTGGATAGTTTAAGCCCACTATTGAGACCTACTTGTCAGGAAAAAGTATCCCTTTCAAAATGGTATTGTTCACTGGTAATATACCTGGCCACCCAAGAAATCTGATTGAACATACAATAGATTAATCTTTTTATTCCAGCTACCACAGCATCCATTTTGCAGTTCATGGATCAAGGAGTAATTTTAACTTTTAAGTTTTATTATTTAAGAAATACATTTCATAAGACTCTAGCTGCCATAGGTAGTGATCCCTTGGATGGATCTGAGGCAAGTAAATTGTAAGTCTTCTGGAAATGCTTCACCATTCTAGATGTCATTGTAGAATACTCAATGAGATATATTAGAATGGAACCATCTAATTCATGGAAAGATGTGAAAATATCTGTGATTCATGGAAAGATGTGAAAATATCAACATTAACAGAAGTTTGGAAGAAGTTGATGCTAACCCTCATAGGTGACTTTGAGGGACTCAAGATTTCCATGAAGGAAGCAACTGTACATGTGATGGAAATAGCACACAAAGTAGAATTAGAAGTGGAGACTGAAGCTGTGGCTGAATTTCTGTAATTTCATAATAAAACTTTTCATGGATTAAAAATAAATAAATAAAATTATGCCATGTTAAAAATAGCAGAAGACAATCTTTGAAAGCTATTTCCAAATTTACCTTTAGTATAATAGATAGTCTGTTTTTAAAAAATGTTCTAAAATGATAACAAACTTTATAATATTTTTTATAGAAGCTATTGTCCAGCTTGCCAACTGTATTTCCCAGCCTCGCTTGTGTATTGAGGTTTTGACTCCCAATATGGATTTAGGGAGCTAATATTTATTTACATTTTATCTTTTAGCATTAAAGTTAGATGACAACAAAACCTAGAATACCGAATATTTAGTGTCTCAGGCATGAATGGCAAATATTGCATTAGTTACCTTATGCATCACATGGGAATATATTTCTATCTCTTTGGGTTGTTATGAACATTAAGTTAAAACAGTGTATGGAAAGTCTTTAGTATAGAACCAAGTACAAAAAAACATGCCACACATCATTGTTTATATATTATTCAAAGTGTCATTACTATACATTTTTTAAATGTGGTTATTTATATTAATAGAAATGACATGTATAAAAAATAATGATGTAACAGAAAGAATATTTTACTCCTTCTTTAGCACTGTCAAGAGAAAGGATGCTTTAAAGAAAAAAAAAATTGAGATGTCTATTCCAAAACAGAAATCGATATATTCATTGAGTTAGCAAATTTTGATGAACCCAAACCATCATCAGCATTAAACTCATATCACTTACTCTGATTCTAATAGCAGTTTGGGGATTGAAATTGTGCCTCCCATTTCTAAATTTCTGCAGTGAGAAAGTATACTATCTAATAGAGTCAAACATCCCAGCCCTTTCGTCAGTTATATCTCTATTTTTTCAATTAATTTTTATTTATTTATTTTTTGCTTATGCTGTGTAGCATGTGGGATCTTCCTTCCCCCACCAGGGATTGAACCCATACCCCTTACATTGGAAATGCAGAGTCTTTCCCAGTGGATAACCAAGAAAGTCTCTATCAGTTATATCTCATTGTGATCAACAAATTGTCAGCTTATCACATGGATAAGTCTGGAATGGGTTTGGCTAATATGAGCCCTTCCTCTGAGTCCAAACATGACAAGGTATGCAGATCAAAATCATATTCCTAGACATGTGGTTCAGCTCTTGATTTCCCCACCTAGGAGCCTCCATTCATTAAGGCCTGGCCTGAACAATCATCTAGCCTCTTTGGAGAGCATTTGTAGCCAGTCTTTCTAATTGCAGCTCTATGTCTATAATTTGAAAAGTTTCTGAAATAGAAACTGAGTATCAGTATGACTGTGTAATGGATTTCTCAATGATTAGGATGATTGTGATGGTAATGACAACAAAGGAAGAGAAAATTAGTTGGGCAGGGGCATGATGCTACTTTCTGGAATGTGAAAATATTTAATCCTTCTTTGGCATAGTATTTATACAGGTGTGTGCAGCTATCAAGGAGAAGGCAATGACACCCCACTCCAATACTCTTGCCTGGAAAATTCCATGGACAGAGGAGCCTGGTAGGCTGCAGTCCATGGGGTCATAAAGAGTCGGACACGACTGAGCAACTTCACTTTCACTTTTCACTTTCATTCATTGGAAAAGGAAATGGCAACCCACTCCAGTATTCTTGCCTGGGGAATCCCAGGAACGGTGGAGCCTGGGGGGCTGCCATCCATGGGGTCACACAGAGTCGGACATGACTGAAGTGACTTAGCAGCAGCAGCAGCATGCAGCTATCAAAACACATAAAATCAAAATAAAAAAATCTTACATTTAATTTAAATTATACCTCAGTAGCTTCGTTCAGCAGAGAAATCTAAAGTATTTCTTGTGCATAACTAAAATGGTTTGTGAAGATATAGGGTAAAAAACTATGCAATTTGTGGTATAATTATTTTTAATAAAAATAAGTTTTGACAAATATAATTAAATGTGCTGTATAATTTATCATTTTCTGTTGATGCTTTTAATTCTTCCAAATCATTTTTAAGTGGTCATATTTCTATTGTGTTAATAAAATCAGATGGTGACTTATCTTTTCAAATGGCAAGGCTTAAAAAAACTATTCTACAGTAAAGTAGCATAACCTTTTCTATCTATTTTAATAGTTCAAGGACTTTGTACACTATAATTAAGCATTGTCATGTTGAAATTGCTGTTTTATTGTCTGCAGAATTTTCTAATTATTCCAAAGAAGATTTTTCATAGTTTACTTACATACATTTCTAAAGGCAATAATAAGGATGATAACATAGAAAAAGATAGAAGTCATTTTAATAACACATAAAGAGGCAACCCATATAAGATGAAGTTGTAGTTACATCATGAAAGCCAGTCCTTCTATGCTACTGTGCAATCAGAAGAGAAAATAATAGCAAATGAAACAACTGGCAAAGGATTAATTTCCAAAACATGCAAGTATCTCATACAACTCAATGCCAGAAAAACAAACACAATCAAAAAGTGGGAAAAAGACCTAAACAGACATTTCTCCAAAGAAGATATACAGATGGCTAACAAACACATGAAAAGATGCTCAGCATCACTCATTATTAGAGAAATGCAGATCAAATCCACAATGAGATATCCCCTTACACTGGTCAGAATAGCCATCATCAAAAAGTCTACAAATGATAAATGCTGGAAAGGCTGTAGAGAAAAGGGAACTGTTGGTGGGAATGTAAGTTGATACAGCCGCTATGGAAGATGGTATGGAGATTCCTTAAGAAACTAGGAATAAAACCACCATATGACCCTGTAATCCCACTCCTAGGCATATACCCTGAGGAAAACAAAATTGAAAAAGACACATGTATCCTATTGTTCATTCATTGCAGCACTATTTACAATAGCTAGAACATGGAAGCAACCTAGATGTCCATCGACACATGAGTGGATAAAGAAGTCATGGTACATATACAAATGGAATACTACTCAGCCATACAGAGAAATGCGTTTGAGTCAGTTATGATGAGGTGGATGAACCTAGAACCTATTATACAGTATGAAGTGTATAATACACATATACAAAATCTAGAAAAATAGGACTGAAGAATTTATTTACAGGGCAGCAATGGAGAAATAGACAGAGAATAGACTTATGGACATGGGGAGAGGGTGAGATGTACGGCAAGAGTAACATGGAAACTTACATTACCATACATAAAATAGATAGCCAACGGAAATTTGCTGTATGGCTCAGGAAACTCAAACAGGGGCTCTGTATCAACTTAAAGGGGTGGGGTGGGGAGGGAGGTGGGAAGGAGGTTCAAAAGGGAGGGGATATATGTATACCTATGGCTGATTCATGTTGAGGTTTGACAGAAAACAGTAAAATTCTGTAAAGCAATTATCCTTCAATAAAAAAAGAAAAAAAGTGACAAAAATAAATGTGGTAAAATATAAAAGAAAAAGAGAGAGGCGTTCATTCTGCACAGTTTCTAGCATCTGCTACAACTACTTGCAGTGATTCTATGTTAATAAAGCTATCACTGTTACACAGAGTTATCTGAATACATAACCATACTTATAAGAAATGGAGTCTTTTGTACATTTAGAAAGCTAATTTAACTCTAAGAGCTAATCTGTTCATAAGATACTGTGTTACATTTAAAAACATATTTTCAAAACTTATCTCTTTTTTATTTATTTTTCCCTTTCCCTCCCCTGGCTTCAGCTATTTTGCTATCATTTAAGTATGATCTTTGCTCGAAATGCTTTTCTTCCAGGTGCTTGCCTGCCTCAGGGCCTCATTTCTTTCCATCTCTACTTAAGTGTCACTTTCTCAAAGAAGCCTGTTTCACCACCCTGTCTAAAATAGCCCGTTATCCATTCTTTCAGGGTATATCCTCCTCCTGTTCTGTTTAATACTATAGATAACTTCCTGAATATTCTGTTAGTTTGTTAAGTCAAATTTGGACTTTTAAACCTAAAATTATTAGTAAATGTCTTCAATTAAGAGTTTGTCTTGTTTACTTACTTTTCATCGTACATTAGGACTATACACAATAAAGTATATTGATCTTAAATATTACAGTTCAGCAGTTCTGACAAATGAGTACAGCTGAGTAACTCACTCCACTAGGAAGACACAGAGCACATCCCTCATCCCAAAAGTGTCTCTCTTGCTCCTCCCCTGTCAATATCCCCTCTACTCATGGAATCCTACCACTAGTCTGATTTGTTCCACTGCAGTGTCTTTTTGCTTATGTATAGCTTCACATAAATGGAATTTTACAGTTTGCTCAGTGTATTCTGTTTTTGCTACATGGATATCCTCTATTTTCTATTTTAATACTATTTTCCATGTTAATAAAGAGATCTAAAAGGCAAATAGAATATTTTAAAGTCATCTTTATTATAATAACCAATAGAACCTAACTATCAAATGCAAGTTAAAATCATAGTAGACTTCATAAATAATTTAAAATGTGTCTGTAGAAATTTTTTACTTTTCAGTGTATTTTTTTTTCTTCATGCAGGGCTAAGATTTTAAATTTGGGTTTCAAAGAATGATCTCTGTAAACATTTTTTCTAAATTGTTTTTTGTATTAGGACAATCATGATGTTTCTTAAAAAATGGAATTTTAGCATGTTTTAATTCTAAAATAAAAAAAAAAAACAGGAAAAAACTATATGTGCTGAGGTAGAGTTGAGTAATTTGGTATAGTATTGGAAAAATTTCATTCAATGTGTGTGTGTATGTGTGTAGTACCACAACACACTAAAGATTACATTGTGAAGAAAATCTATACATGTATATTGAGGAAAGATAGTTAACTCTCCTCTCAGTCACAGTTACATTTCTATTCCTCCTAACTGGATCTGACTTGATATAAATTCCCTTGGAGGCTTCCACTGTGGGAAGGTGGCATGTTGGAGGGGCCTGCTGTGCTCAGTTTGTTTCAGGGCCCCTCTGCCCCTTACTGCCTTGATCTACCCTCCCCTAAGACCTCATGCTATCACAGGCCAAAGAGTGTAGACAAGGGAAGCCTATGGACCCTGAAAACCTTCCTTCCCCTTGCCAGTAATATTCATGCACAATAGTCCATTCAACTATCTGTGATTTATAATCTCAGTTTTATTTGATCTTGATTGTCATAGAAATGTTCATCAATCAAATTCATAGGAAAATTTTGTGGCACAAAATTCCCTAAAATCAGCATTTCTTGCATATTTCTAAAAAAAAAATTATTGTTCCAAGACATTAATACCAATAGCACACAAGAATGCTTATTATTAAAAGAATAAAGTACCTAGGAATAAAACTACCTAAGGAGGCAAAATTTCTGTACTACGAAAACTATGAAACACTGATGAAAGATATCAAAGATTACACAAACAGTTGGAGAAATACAACATGTTATTGGATTGGAAGGATATTATGAAAATGAATATATTACCCAAAGCAATGTACAGATTCAATGTAATTTCTATCAAATCACCAATGATATTCTTTAAAGAATTAGAACAGTTTGTATGGAAACACAAAAGACCTCAAATAGCCAAGGCAATCTTGAAAAGAAAAAGACCTGGAGCAATCAGGCTCCCTGACTTCAAACTATACTACAAAGACCCAGTATGGTACATGCACAAAAAACAAGAAAAGGAAAAGAAATATAGACCCATGGTACATGATAGAAAGCCCAGAGATAAAGCCACAGGCCTCTAGTCACCTAATCTGTGACACAGGAGGCAAGAATATACTATGGAGAAAATACAGCCTCTTCAATAAATGATGCTGGGGAAGGAAACTTGATAGCTGCATGTAAAATAATAAAATTAGGGGACTTCTTTGGTGGCCCAGTGGTTAAGAATATGCCTTGCAATGCAGAAAACATGGATTCAATTCCTGGCTGGTGAATTAAGCCCTACACGCTGCAGAGAAATTAAGCCCACACAGCACAACTAGAGAGCTCATGTGCAGCAACTAAGACCTTACACAGCCAAATAAATACTAGGAAAAAAATGAAATTAGACCTAATACTATAAACAAAAATAAACTCAAAATGAATTAAAGATCAAAATTTAAGGCCAGACACTATAAAACTGGTAGAAGAAAACATAGGAAAAACACTCTTTGACATAAACCACAGCAGGATCTTTTTTGACTCACCTATTGGAGTAATGAAAATAAAAGCAAAAATAAACAAATTATAAACAAAAACTAATTAAACATAAACACTTTTGCACAGCAAACCAAATTTATAGAAGACAAAAAGACAACTTCAGAAGGGGATAAAATATTTGCAAATGAAGCAACTGACAAAGGATTAATCATTGAAATATACAAGCAGCCCATGCAGCTCAATATCATAAAAAACAATCCAATCAATAAAAGGTCAGACCTAAATAGACATCTCTCCAAAGAAGACACATGGATTGTCAAGAGGCACATGAAAAGATGTTCAACGTCACTGATTATTAGAGAAATACAAATTAAAACTTCAATGTGTTATCACCTCATACCCATTAGAATAACCATTATCAAAAAGTATATAAACATAAATGCTGAAGAGGGTATGGAGAAAAGGGAACTCTCTTGCACTGTTGATGGTAATGTAAATTAACACAACCACTGCAGAGAACAATATAGAGTTTCCTTAAAAGACTAAAAATGGAACTACATATGAGCCAGCAATTCCACTACTGGTCAAATACCCTTAGAAAACCATAATTCAAAAGGAGATATGTACTCCAATGTTCATTACAGCACTATCTATGACAACCAGGACCTGAAAGCAACCTAAATGTCTGACAGATTAATGGATAAAAAAGATGTGGTACATATATACAAGGGAGTATTACTCAGCCACTAAAAGGAACAAAATACAGTCTTTTGTAGAGACATAGATATGCCTAGATTCTGCCATATAAAATGAAGTAAGTTGGAAAGAGAAAAAAAAAATACCCTTTATTAATGCATATGTGTGGAATCTATAAAAATGGTACAGATGAACCTATTTGCAGGACAGGAAGAGAGACACAGATGTAGAGCATGGTCGTGTGGACACAGGAGAAAGGGGAGAATGAGATGAATTGTGAGATTAGTACTAACACATATAAGCTATCATGTGTAAAATAGCTAGCTAGTGGAAGCCTGCTGTAAAGCACAAGAAGCTCAGGTGCTCTGTGATGACCAAATGGGTGGGATGGGGAGGTGTGAGGTGGGAGGGAGGTTGGAGAGAGAGGGGATGTATGTATACATATAGCTGACTCAGTTCATTGTACAGCAGCAACTACCACAACATTCTAAAGCAATATCCCAATAAACAATTTAAAATTTTTTAAATAAACAAATTTTAAAAAGATTGCTCCAGTGGATTGTTCCATTCCAGTAAGCAGATGTTGAGAAAGTTAAAAATGAGATAGAAAAATTTGCCAAATAAACTCTTAATGAAGTTTTTATAAAAGGAAATAGAGTACATTTTCTAGCTCAGAGTTAGATTTGGGGGATTTCCAGACCATGTCAGAAGCCAAACACATGGGCAATAGTTTTGATTGGAATGATTTCTACTTTCTGGGAACTCTAATATGCTGGAAACACTGAAATAAAGAACCAATCCGAGGAAATGAGAGTTATGCCATGGAATACTTTGTCACACAAAAGGTTCTTTCAGATTTTTTTTTTTTTTTAACCTAAGAAGACATAAAATTTTCCTGTAAGATTTCTTGTAGTTTGTGGCCTCAATACATACTAGGAGTTGGAAATTATGCTGGTTCTGATATCAGGGTTTTTAGATCAGATCTAGAATTCAAGAATAGTAATTCAGACTACTACATGAAGATGAAGGCCCAGGCTTAGCTAATCTTTCATAGACAATAGAATCCTCTTGTCATCCAACAAGGGTTTCTTGTGTTTATGTTTATCTCACTTTCTCATGAGTGGGCAATGGATTTCCAATAGACAGAAATCCATAGACATGATGGAGTAACTAAAAGTGGTAATTGGTGGTCCCATGTACAAACGCATCAGAGCCAGAGGTAGAAGAAGAAAAGCGCTGCCTTATATATGTTTTCTGTAAGTGTTGTAATACCAATGCCATAGAATTTTTTAATGTTGCTTTAAAACGTTAAAATAGTTGAAAAAATACTGGAAAATTGGAAGGAGAACATACAATATTATTTTTAAGTTTAAATATTTTACTTATACCAAAGTCAGGATATTTTATAATCTTACTTTTTGACTTTCATGAAAGAAAACTCATCAATAATATTTCAAAATCTACCCTCTTTCTATTCTCATTCTCAGTTGAGAGAACTGCTATGTTTGACAACTTATATGAAAGGAAAGAAAAAGAGGGGAGCAAAAAAAAAAAGGTCCTTTCCTGTGCAAATATTTAATAAGTCTGGTCAAGTTCTCTTTAAATATGAGTAGAGGTAGACTCGTGGAGGTCAACACTGCCTAAGGAAGAACACTAAATGTGTTTCGATGGTAATGACAGTGATCCTAGTGGACACTTCATAATTGAATCGATTACACTACTGATTCAAATATCATTATGATGAATTCTAGTTTCTTTACTGCTTAATGATTTAATGACCTTTATTGCCTGTCTACTTTCTGTGTTTTCAGCACGTGGCATTAAACCCAACAATGTTAGAAAAGCAAATAAAGGCTAAACACTTACACTAATTTTGTACACTTGAGGAAATTACACACATTTTCAAGTTTTAATTCTTCATTTAAATTATTTGTCTAAAAATCAAAGACTGTAATTACAATCTTACATTCTACTTGACTATATTATGTATATTGATATTTATGTATCAATATTTATTTACATTTTCTTCAAATTATACCATGCTTTGATTCTGCTGGAATTATTTATATATTTATATACACACACATATGTGTGTAGGTTATAATTTTATATCTATATATCAAGAGACATATAATTTTCCCCCGATTTTAGGAAGAGAGGATAAAGAAAGAACCTGATCCATATTCTTGCAAAATCTTACTCCCTAAATAAGTACCTCCCCAGAAAGTGCAAATTTAAGAAATTGTAGCATTAGTTTTGTTTTAATTCCACATTTATATATATATGTCATATATATATATAGTCACTAAGTTATGTTAGATTCTTTGCAACCCCACGAACTCCTTTATTTTTCTAGGAGACAAATATATGCATGCATATGTAAATAGACATCATTTATTTTTATTGAATTTTTCATAAGTTTTAATAAAAATAATATAAGAGCTGAGGCTGGATATATAATAAGCTATTTTTCTTCTATCTTTCCTCTACCATCAAAAAGGAGACAGACTTAGCTTAAGTAATATCAACTTGGTGCCCACAAATAAGCAATATTTAGTACTAATGTTTTCTATATCTAACAAAGGACATAATATGGAAAATTTCCATTGGCTCATTTTTCCTGGAGGTGATTTCTGATTTTTGAACCTTTTGCTCAAAGTTAATTTCTATTTCCCTGACTTATAGTAAATTTCTCTAAATTAAAAAGTCATATAAAAATCTCCCTGCATCTGTAACTGGATTTGTTTCTAACTGTTTAAAAGTTAAGTTACAAATGGTTTTCTAGGCTCCTAAGAGTGCCCCAGACTCCTCCAACTACTATTTGGGGCCCCCAGATCAAAGACCCTCAATATGAGGGTTAGGAGAATGTGTTGCCTCAACAATTTAGGGACAATGCCCTTCAATAGCAGGAAGTAGTTATGGAATGAAAACGAACCTCTTTCCTTTGGCAACATAATTCTCCTAAAAGAAGAAGGGGGAATGAGAGAGTCAATTCCTAGGTAGGTTGCTAAGATGTCCCGGGTGCCCAAGGAAGAGAGAGGGATCTGGGGTTTTTGAGGAGGATATAGGGGTCTGGAATTCTCAAGGAGGAAGAAAGGACAAACATCTTTTTTTTTTTTTTTTTTCCCCTCTCTTTCTGCATTCCTTAATCTTAGTCACATAAAATTTTTTTTCTTTAAGCCGGGAACTGATGATTGCACAACCAACAACTCAGTTTAAACTCTGTACTGTGGAGTATATAACAACAAGGTATCCTGCTTGAGGACACTTTCTCCTTCCTGAAAGCCTTCTGACTAATCCTGATATCCTAGAATGCCTATTATGGAAGTGGGTCTGGTAGGATCTTTCCATTGTTGAGTTCTAATGCTGTTATCTAAAGTGTAAATTGTGGGAGTGAGTCTGGTAAAATTTTTACAACATTGAGACATTCTTTTGATTTAATAAATAACTAATTTAAAAAGTATATAATTCCCTTGCTAAAGATTACCAAGAGGGGTACTCTCTGTCCCCATTCTGATATCTATGTCAGAAGCTTTCTCTTTCCCTTTTCATACTTCAATAAAACTCTGCTACACACACACACACACACACACACACACACACACACAAAGTCATGTAAAAACACTGAGCCCTTCACTAACATGTAGGTCAATATCCAGGTCAAAGCACCTATTAGGTAGCTTTGTCTGATTCAAGATTCTAGTAAGTACGATTTTCACTACCTTCTCTACTGCAATCTGGGATTAGAGGATGGGAGATGTGTCCTGCTAACAGTAGCCTCAGGTACTAATGGAATCATCCTTTGTAGTGGTCCCTAAAGTCTATACTTACCTATAAATATAGCCTTCCTTATAAATAAATAGATAAATAATCTTCCTTTAAATATGCTGGACAATTTGTCCTGTTTTATTATTTCATACCTCCTGTTAAATCTTTGTCTGATGTAATAGCCTATATCAAGTCTCATTATAACAATTTCCTACATATTAAACAAGGTATTTTATGTTTTTGAAAATAAATATTATAGCCAAAAATATTGGCTTAATATTTGACCATAATTTAAAAATATGAAATGTAAAGAAACTGTATTATATCCATGCTTGTGATGATGGGAGTTAGTAATGTATCTTGGAAAGTGAAATATTTTTCATCTATTTCTGAATAATGTCTTGATGCTTTCATTTCCTCTAATCCTTGAATATTCACCTTAAATACCTTGCTTTGTTGTGTTTACTCTCAAATGTCTTTATGTCTATTGATAATCTCTAAGTAGGAAAAAAAGAAAAAAGAAATACCGAACAAAAGATATCAGCTGCGTGCTTACAATAAGAATTCTAAAGTAATTCTTAGATGCATCAAAATGAGACTTGTTTATTTTAGCATGAGTTTGGCCCTGGAGCAATGACTCATGTTTCTATGACAAATTTATACAGCACTGATTTTAGTGGGACTTGTTAGAGAGTAACTACATAGTTCTGCCCATGGTATTCAAAGTCACAACAGAATTTCTGCTGGACAAAAAAGGAGCGAAAGAGTCAATTCATTTTCCTGGTCAATGGCTAATTTCAAGGTTGCAAGCAAACATTTTACCTGGAAAGATCCTTACAAACCTGGGAGACTGAGATGCAGCTAAGACAGAAGGAACAAAGACAAAAAACCTAGAAGATCTGAAGAAAAATATTAATTTTCCTCACCCTTGTTCCTTAGTCTAAATTATTTCAAGAAATGTGTAAGTAAGGTAATATGCTTCTAGAGTAAGTATGGTAGTATGAATCTAGGACCAGACATCCTGGAATGGGAAGTCAAGTGGGCCTTAAGAAGCATCACTAGGAACAAAACTAGTGGAGGTAATGGAATTCCAGCCGAGCTATTTCAAGTCCTAAAAGATAATGCTCTTGAAGCGCTGCACTCAATATGCCAGCAAATTTGGAAAACTCAAGGGTGGCCACAGGACTGAAAAAAGTCAGTTTTTATTCCAGTCCCAAATAAAGGCAATGCCAAAGATTGTTCAAACTACCACACAATTGCACTCATTTTACACACTAGCAAAATAATGCTCAAAATTCTCCAAGTGAGGCTTCAAAATTACATGAACCAAGAACTTCCAGATAGTCAAGCTGGATTTATAAAAGGGAGAGGTCAAGAGATCATGGTGCCAACGTCCACTGAATCATATAAAAAGGAAGACAGTTCCAGAAAAACAGCTATTTCTGCTTTATTGACTATGCCACAGCCTTAGACTATGTAGATCACAAAAAACTGTGGAACATTCTTAAAGAGATGGGAATACCAAACCACCTTACCTACCTCTTGGGAAATCTGTATGCAAGTCAAGAAGCAACAGTTGGAACCAGACATGGGACAATAGACTGGTTCCAAATTGAGAAAGTAGTATATCAAGGCTGTATATTGTCACCATGCCTATTTAACTTATTTGCAGAGCACATCATGTGAAATGCTGGGGTGGATGAAGCACAAGCTGGAATCAAGATTGCCAGGAGAAATAACGGCAATCTCAGATATGCAGATGACACACCCTTATGTCAGAAGTGAAGAACTAAAGAACCCCTTGATTAAAGTAAAAGAAGAGAGTGAAAAAGTTGGCTTACAATTCAACATTCAGAAAACTAAGACCATGGCATCTGATCCCATTATTTCATGACAAATAGATACAGAAAACAATGGAAAGAGTGACAGACTTTATTTTCTTGGGCTCCAAAACCACTGTAGATGGTGAATGCAGCCATGAAACAAAAAGACGCTTGCTGCTTGGAGGAAAAGTTATGACCAACCTAGACAGCATATTAAAAAGAAGAAATATTACTTTGCCAACAAAGGTCTGTCTAGTCACAGCTGTGGTTTTTTCCAGTAGTCATGTATGGATGTTGGAATTGGACCATAAAGAAAACTGAGCACCGAACAGTTGATGCTTTTATACTGTAGTGCTGAAGAATACTTGAGAGTCCTTTGGACTGCAAGGAGATCAAATCAGTCAATTCTAAAGGAAATCAGTCCTTAATATTCACTGGAAGGTCTGATGCTGAAGCTGAAACTCCAATACTTTGCCACCTAATGTGAAGAACTAACTCATTGGAAAAGACTGATTCTGGGAAAGATTGAAGGCAGGAGAAGAAGGGGATGACAGAGGATGAGATGGTTTGATGGCATCCCTGTCTTGATGAACATGGACAGGTGGACACCAACTCTGGGAGTTAGTGATGAACAGGGAAGCCTGGCATGCTGCAGCCCACGGGGTGCAAAGAGTCAGACACTACTGAGTGACTGAACTGAACTTAAGGTAATATGCAATGTCAAGAGTTCTCTTGTTTAAAACTCAGTGCTCAAAAAGTGCTTTGAGATATCTTCTTATCATAATATGCTATGCTGCAGAGAACACAGAAATAATGTCAATATTGATCCATCATATATCATCATTCCATGCAAGGCAGGAGCTCAATCATTATTCCATGTTATGAAATGATAGAACTTTCAATAGAGATGAAGTTCAAGGCAAGTCATTCCTGTAATGATTTCTAATCGTAATCAAGTATTAGTTTTAACCTTATCGGAACCAATGAGCAGATTAGATTACATAACCTGTAAGCATCCTGACATAGTTTTTGCATAAAGCCCTCTCCTTTAGGCACTGCTCCTCATTCAGAACAGTTCCAGTGGGTAAAAGGATTCTTTAGCTCTGGCCTTAAGAACAATTCCTCTTTCAAGAATCTTCTAGTATACCCATGACCCTAATGAGTTCTTATGAAGAACATCTTATAATTAAACTATATTTACCAAATTAAATAGAAACTAAAATTGTATAAAATTGATTCATCTATTACCTTAACTGATTTATAGACACTGAAAAGTCTTATACTTGGTCACAATGATTCTCAATGGTAGTGCTTATTAGAAGTATTTGAGGAACCTTTTAAACTACTGATTCCTGTATTTCTTATAATTTCTGAATCTTTGAAGTAAACTTGAGCATTGTTTCATGAAAAATCTCTACAGGAAGTTTTTATTTCCCCACCAAAGATTGAGCACCACTAGCAATGGGCACATGAATCACTCTTTTCTTTGATTAACATGTTGCCATCAATCATTTCTATAAATGTGAATATCAAACTATTGATTAGTAAAAAGACAAACAAGAACACTGTTCTTTATGACTGTCTGATGTTTGAAAAATTGGATAGTCACCTGAGTTTTAAGGGATAATTTGCATGGCTAAAAATATTAATAATAAACAAAGACACAATTTTATTTTGTTCTTCCAAACCAGTTAGTTGGTTTTGGTTTTCTGGTAAGAAATATGAATGTAATAGGACTATGTAGCTCCTTCAACTGTTGAATATTAATGAGAAGCAGTTAAACTCTTCCATAACTTCACCTAAACCATTAAAAAATTCAATTTATTCTTCCCTCCCATATAGAAGATTAGAATGGCATGACTGACTTGAAAATACCAAAGTGAGAAATGTAAGTTCTGATTAAAAGTTGGATGACCATAATAAATCCATTATTGTAGTAAACTCCATTCCTATTTGGAAAACATTTCTGATACTGTGATTTACCTTCTGTTGACCAGAGTCCTAATCAAAGATGAAGTAAGTCTTTGTCTTGAAAGCAGTGCCTTTAAAGCAGATACCTTATCACTAATATTTATTAATTGTTCATACATTTATTTTGTCAATCAGCAAACATTTAACAAGAGACTTTCCTGATGGTCCAGTGGTTAAGACTGCACTTCCAAGGCAGGGAGCATGAGTTCTATCCCTGGTCAGGGGAAAAAAAATCCCACATGCCAAAAAATATATAAATTAAATTTAAAAATAAACTTAAAAAGGAAATAAATCACACTCAAATAGAAAACACACACACATTTAACAACTGACACTATGCATTAGACACTACATTGGTTAGATTATAGATGACCTAGGCAGACACTAGCATAATCCTTGAAGAGCTTACATATTGAAGGAGAAAGACAAGTAACTAAATAACACACTCACTCATTGTAAATAATAGTGGTAATGACTATTCAAGAGGCATTGAGATTGAAAGTGGTAGCTGTAGAAGGTTTCATAAGAGATGACTCAACTAAGACTTGATATATGGATCAGATTCACCACTTACTAGTAGATCAACACCCTTAAAATATGAATGGATCGATGAACAAAGTAAGGAATGCCAGAATGACAAAGTAAACTCAGTTAAAAAATTCAGGAACAAGGTATAGGGAAATGTGAATATTATCAGGGAACTCTGCAGAAACAATGAGATCTTAAGAAATAAAATGGTAATGTTGAACAATAGACAGCACACCAAAGAGAATTCAGAAGCTGGGAGGCTGCTCATGTACCCTCACATTTCATCATATTGCCTCTGTCTACCCCTAAGGCTAGCCCTGCTGCTGCTTCATTGAATTTTACAAAGGCATTGACTGCTATTCTACAGCTTTAATAAATGTTGACTACTCTGATAGTATAATCATAAAAACATAAGGGTAAGACTGCTGATCTACTTGAAAAATATAGGACAGAAACAAAAATCCCTAAGTGCCTATTCAACCCATTTTAGCATAAGTACTCAGGAACTTCCAGCCTGTATCATAGTCCCACTTATCCACAAGCTTGTTTTGTTAGTATAAAAATGCTAAACAATATTTATGGAGGAAAATGCACTTAGAGCTTTCTTAGCCACTATATACTTATTTTTTAAACAATGCCAAAGTATAATAACCCAAAATCTCAGTTGTGAACAATGCACAGATATATCTTACTATTCTTTCTTCTAAATGAATTATGAAGAACTAAAATAGAAATAACTGATGGAAAGTGGCATTTATAGAACACTGGTTATGATACAGAAAGCAACATATTTGAAAAACAGATGCAATATTATATTTTTAGCTCCTGTCTTCTTACAAAGAGAGTTGCTAAAGAGTAATTTCTGAACTTTCTATTTAAAAGAAACTGAGTAAATGTTTCTCATTTTTGTTTGGGCCTTCAAAGACAAAAAAAGCAGGTCTAATAATTGAAGATACATTGTGAAATGTGAGAGATAAACTGATTTCTTCCAGTTCCCAGGTTCTTCTTCTCAACAGGCCTTGTCTCTCTATACAACTTTAATTCACTTTTTTCATGTCTGACTTCGGTGAATGAGTACAAAAAAAAATCACCTTTTTAAACAAGATGCCTTTATGAATTCATCAATTTTTATGAATTCTTGAATACCTAAAGTTAACTGTATTTTCAGGAATAATTTAATCTACTTTATACATCCATTCATACATCAATCCACTTTTATTGCATGCCTGCTATTCTAGCCCTTATGGGTAAAAAATCCTTGCCTTTACAGAACTGACATTCTTGGTTTATCTTGAAACAGATTAGAAGTCATCTCTATTGCCACAATTTAATCTTTTTATATTTTCCCATTCTATCCATAGTTTTGAAAATGAGTTAATAAAATAAGCAAGTAACTAAAGCAAACTCCAAAAGACCACAATATCCTTAGGTTGTGCACATAAGTCATCTTAGAAGGGAATAAATTAATCTTTGAAAAAGTGGTAACAAAAGACCCATAATTCAGTATTAAAAAGTTTTCTATCTAGAGTTGTCAGAATAAAACAGTCATGACTGAATCCATAATGGAAATATCTCCAAAAAACATAGCAAGGTCAATTTACATCTATGAAGGTCAAGGGGTTTGTAAGGGAAAATACATGTATTTATAACAACTGGATTTTATGGATTGCTTTGAGTAATAAAATGACTATACTACCCAAAGCAATCTATAGATTCAGTGTAATCTTTATCAAATAACTAAACAAAAATTTTACAATTTGTATGGAAACATAAAAGACCCTGAAGAGCCAAAACAACTTTGAGAAAGAAATCAGAGCTGGAGTAGCAACTCCCTGACTTTGTAATACAAAGCTACAGTTATCAAGGCAGTATGCTACTGGCACAAAAACAAAAATGCAGATCAATGGAAAAGGATAGAAAGCCCAGAGATAAAATCATACACCTATAGTCAACTTATCTTTGACAAAGTAGTCAAGAATACTCAGTGGAAATAAGAAACCCTCTCAGTAAATGATGCTGGGAAAACTGGACAGCTACATGTAAAAGAATGAAATTAAAACACTTCCTAACATCATACATAAAAATAAGCTAAAAATGGATTAAAGACTTAAAACTAAGGCCAGACACTATAAAACTCTTAGAGGAAAACATATGTAGAAAACTTTTTGACATAAATTGCAACAAGAATTTTTTTGACCCACTTCCTTGACTAATGACAACAAAAAAGATAAAAAAGTGTCTTCTAGTGAAACAACTGGCAAAGGAATAATCTCCAAAATATACAAGCAACTCATACAGCTCTGTATCAAAACAAACAACTCAATCAAAATGTGGGCAGAAGACCTAAATACACATTTCTCCAAAAATGTTATAAAGAAGGCCAAGAGACACATGAAAAGATGCACAACACCACTAATTATTAGAGAGAGAAAAGCAAATTAAAACTGCATTGAGATAGACCCTCATATCAGTCAGAATGGCCATCATCAAAAACAAACAAACAAACAAACAAAACAAAACTACAAAAATAAATGCTGGAGAGAGTGTCGAGAAAAGAAAACCCTCCTGCACAGTTGGTAGGAATATAATTGATACAGCCACTATGAAGAACAGTATAGAGATTCCTTAAAAAAATAAAAATAGAACTACTATATGACCCATCACTTCTACTACTGGGCATATACCCTGAGAAAACCATAATTCAAAAGGACACATGGATAAACAAATGGGACCTAATTAAAATTAAAAGCTTCTGCACAACAAAGGAAACTATAAGCAAGGTAAAAAGACAGCCTTCAGAATGGGAGAAAATAATCGCCAATGAAGCAACGGACAAACAATTAATCTCAAAAATATACAAACAATTCCTGCAGCTCCATTCTAGAAAAATAAATGACCCAATCAAAAAGTGGGCCAAAGAACTTAACAGACATTTCTCCAAAGAAGACATAAAAATGGCTAACAAACACATGAAAAGATGCTCAACATCACTCATTATCAGAGAAATGCAAATCAAAACCACAATGAGGCACCACTTTACACCAGTCAGAATGGCTGCAATCCAAAAATCTACAAGCAATACATGCTGGAGAGGATGTGGAGAAAAGGGAACCCTCTTACACTGTTGGTGGGAATACAAACTAGTACAGCCACTATGGAAAACAGTGTGGAGATTCCTTAAAAAACTGCAAATAGACCTGCCATATGACCCAGCAATCCCACTGCTGGGCATATACACCGAGGAAACCAGAATTGAAAGAGCCACGTGTACCCCAATGTTCATCGCCGCATTGTTTACAATAGCGAGGACATGGAAGCAACCTAGACGCCCATCAGCAGAAGAATGGATAAGAAAGCTGTGGTACATATACACAATGGAATATTACTCAGCATTAAAAAAAAATTCATTTGAAGCAGTTCTACTCAGGTGGACGGAACTGGAGCCTATTATCCAGAGTGAAGTAAGCCAGAAGGAAAAACAACAATACAGTATACTAACGCATATATATGGAATTTAGAAAGATGGTAACGAGAACCCAGCTTATGAGACAGCAAAAGGAACGCAGATGTATAGAATAGACTCGTGGACTCTGTGGATGAGGGCAGGGGTGGGATGATTTGGGAGAATGGCATTGAAACATGTTAAGTATCAGATGTGAAATCAATCGCCAGCCCAGGATTGTTGCTCAGGGATGCTGCACCGAGATTTCCCGGGGGGAGGGAGTCGGGAGGGAGAAGGGAGGGTGGTTCTGGAGGGGGAGCATATGTACACCCATGGCGATATCATGTCATTGTATGGCAAAACCAATAAAAAAAATAAAAGGACACATGTACTCCAGTGTTCATGGAAGCACTCTTTACGATAGCCAGGACACAGAGGGAACTTAACTGTTCACAGGTAGATAAACTAATAAAGAAAATGTGGTACATATATACAAAGGAATATTACTCAGCCATAAAAGGGATGACATTGGGTAATTTATAGTGATGTGGAAGAATCCCGAGTCTGTCATACAGAGTGAAATTAGAAAGAGAAAAACAAATATTGTATATTAATGCATGTAATATGGAAAAATGTACTGATGAACCTATTTGCAGGGCAGGAATAGAGAAGCAGAGGTAGAGAATGGATTTGTGGACATGGCAGAGGGGAAAGCAGAGGGTTGGATGAATTGAGAAGTAGCATTGATGTGAATACACTACCATGTATAAAATAAGATAGATAGTGGGGAGTTTCTGTATGAAATGGGGAGTTCAGTTTGATGCTCTGTGATGACCTAGAGGGGCTGGAGTGGGAGGAAGGCTTCAGAGGGAGGTGATATATGTATATAAATAGCTTACTTATTCCCTTTGTTACACAACAGAAAGGTACACAACGTTTTAATGCAATTATACTCCAGTTATGGAAAAAAAAAAGAACAACTAGAATCTAAGACAACATTGTGAAATCTAGTGTCTATGTTTTGGGAAAGGTGAAGTTAAATATATGGGATTTGGTTTGTGAGATGAAAACATGCAATTTCAAATTTTATTTCTATATTTTTTTTTAAGTATGGGATTTTCATTTTAGATACATGGAGATAAATGTCTAGTAAACATTTACTCTGTTACTCAAAGATAACTTGATAATTATATTTTAACTATTGTAGTCTAAATTTCTAACATATTTAAAGTCAGAAATACTTTTTACATTCACATTATGCCATTTACCTTCAATGTATTGCAGGGTGTTTATTTTACCTCAGTTTTGTGATTTGTGCAATGGGAATTAAAAGATTTGTCTATATGAAATAAACTTTATTGGCCTCAGCATTAATAATATAAACACATGCAAAGTATTTGATGAACTACAAACCACTAAAATACATAATAATATTAACAAACTTGTTACTTAGATTGTATCAGTTGATACAATAAGGTACTATACAATAAGGTACTATAAGGTATACATCCCTGAACAATGTGCGTGCTATTACTTTTTTGGACTTTGTATAAAAGAAATCATGTTATGGTAGACTGAACAGACCAAACACTCTGACATGAAATATCTGATCTGTACAATTAACAAATCTGACCCAATTGTTGATATGGAAGATATTATATCAAGCAATTGAATATTTTCTAGAATTTTTTTTATTATTACTATGTTATGTGGCTAGCTGATCTTTTGCTCCATTTTTACTTTATTTAACTGTTTTATGTTATCTTTTCACGGTCAGATCAAATTAAAGATATTTCAGTTACAGTGTGGGTGTGAGAATGTACATAACACGAAAATGAACACAGGGAGAGTTATACTAACAAGGGATATTACAATTGGCAAATAATTTAATCATTTGACCTTTAAATGAGAAAAGGACTGAAAAACTATAGATGTAATAGTATCCAAACAAATTTCAACACATATGTTAGAAAAGATTGTCAACTCTCAAATACTATCTAAAGAAATAATTCTGTATGCTAATTAACCACATCAATTATTATAAACTTCATATCCAAGTCTGGAAGAAAGAGAAACTTATTTTATTTCTGATATCGTAATGGATGTGTGAAAACAGATACTCAAAGCATATTCAGTACCTGCACAATAACCATTAAGAGGTAGATCTATTGAACTACAACTATTTACTTGAAATTAAAATGGAAGACCAAAACTATGGCCTAAATATAAGTACCAATTTTATTATTTTAAATTAAGACAACTAAACTGTCATAGGAATCTATTTGCTATTAAGATGTTAGTGTGTGTGTGTATGATATGTGCTTTGATTTAGGATGTAAAGATAGACTAATAGACACAAAGATGCACTTCTAGAATAGAAAAAAAGCTTCTACTTTTAATTGTATAACATATCACCTTATTGCTATTACATTATAAATGACTTTAAAAACAAAAGTGCTCCTGTTAAAAAGGCTGCAAACACCTTAATAGTGTTTTCTCAAATTGTGATATATGGAACAAGTATTAAAAATTCTACAATATTGATAAAATTATTTCTAAACTATTATGATGGGATATATATATTATTTTAATAATTTTGCAACCTTTTATCTCTTTTATCAATTAACCATTTTATTTTCAAACAACAAAGCAAAACAAAAAGAAAAGAATACAAAAAGGGAAATGTCAGGAGTAGTTACGAATAGTAGAATGAATTGAGAAAGTGGCAGTTTTGCCTCCTTTATATGAAAATTTAATGAGCATTTTTATAGCATCAGAATATAACTGAAAAAATATCTCAAAAGGAACATGTACATATTTTAATCTAAGACCTGGCTGAAGAAAGATACTTTGCAGGAGCTCTAAATATATACTTTCTCTAAGTCTCATAGAAACTATAAATGACCCAAAGAAATCACCTGCCATAAAGGTTTACTTTACATAAACCTCCCAGTGTACACCCCAACTGGGAGCTCAACATATCCTGTAAGGCTTCCCAGGTTTTTATTTTTGTACTCCCAATATAGCAATTCTCTATAAAATACCATGTATTTCATAGAAATTTCTAGTTTGTTTAGGGAGCTAAGGGCTTCCCTGGTGGCTCAGATGGTAAAGAAGCCACATGCAATGCAGGAGACCTGGGTTCAATCCCCAGGTCAGGACTATCCCCTGGAGAAGAGAATGGCTACACACTCTAGTATTCTTGCCTGGTGAATTCCATGAACAGAAGATTCTAGTGGGCTACAATCCATGGGGTCACAGAGACAAAAGAGTTGAACATGACTGAGGGGCAAACACTTTCACTTTCACTTTAGGGAGCCAGATATTTTAAAACTCAGCCTTTATTTAATGTTTTTAATAAAAGTTCTAATCACCTATACTTTATTAAATCCCTTACCCCTACCTTAGAATAAGTAAAGTTTTCTTAACCAGATAAAGATTTTATTTTTCATTTTTCATTTTTAAGAGTAATTTGACAGTTATAGGTCAATCAGTAGTTTCATTCTCTTATCAGCACCATCATTTCTCCTAGCGATGCTTACTATTAGAAAGCAGTTTTAAAACATGGGGGTACCAAGACTGTACAATTGCTGTCCATATATTTCTATCCTTTGGTATTGTCAGCTTAATAGATAATACCACAGATACAAGCATAGTCAACTTTCAGCAGCTTGCCAGAGGCAAGCTCTTGCCTTTTGCTGACTAGCTTCATTCAATTATGTCTTAATTGTTCATGTGCTAATGTTCATTAAATGAAAAATAATATTTCTTTCCTGTAAGGTAGAACACTTGAGATTTGAAAAATTGTTACTTTATCTCTGCCTCTAAGGCACAAATGAGTTAATCTGATGGTAATCTGGAAAAGCCCAATAGATCTGTGCAAACATAGCCCTGTATCAGGAAGGGAGAACAGGATTAATAAAACTGCTAAATTCAGTCATAAACAAAATTACTCTCAGTTTTTCCTTTAAAGCTAATTTTCAGGAAGATTGACCCAGTTTTCTAGTACTTATTATGCTCACATGTGCCATATAATTTTCATTTTAAAAAGAACACTTATTGCTGTTCCATTACATATAGAATGTGGAGGAGGGAAGAAAATGCAATATGTTTTGAAATTTTCCTAAAAATAAATTTTGACATGATGACAAAAGAAAGTGTCACATAGTTGCATTTATTGATATTATTATTCCAAGAATGAAGAAACTAAGATTTTATTCATTTAAATAGCTTGATTGAATACCAAGTATGTTTTAAGCCTTGTGCTAGATAATGAGTATATAGTAGACCAAAGAACTGACATATCTTAGATATTTATTCTGTGCCTATTAAGAGCTTGCCCTAT
The DNA here is from genome assembly GCA_007570785.1 of Antilocapra americana. Taxonomy (NCBI): domain Eukaryota; kingdom Metazoa; phylum Chordata; class Mammalia; order Artiodactyla; family Antilocapridae; genus Antilocapra; species Antilocapra americana. Next base: position 21,006,654 of record ML664183.1, on the reverse strand, counting down.
ATGCAACACCTTATATAATCTTCCAACAGTCTTATAATGAAGATCATATTTTTCCTATGTTACAGTTGTGTAAACTAAGGCTTACAACGCCTAAGTTTCTTTCTAATGTTTCATAAGTGATAAATGCTAAACATCTGAACCATATTCGACTCTAGCATGATCTTCTAACTATAGATAGCCCTACTTCATATGGTTCCTATAAATGCAAATTTCAGTTATTATGAGCCATGAACTGAATTTGGATATGTCTACATTCATATGTTGAGGCTATCACTCTTGACAGGATGGTATTTGGAGACAGGGTCTTTGGGAGGTAATAGGTTCCCATGAGGTCAGTTGAGCCCCAAAGAAGAGAGTCAGTCATCCCCAGTGATAGAATTAGCATCTCTTATATAAAGCACTAAAAAGTTTATTTCCTTTCCCTCCCTCACTCTGTGAGATCACAGAAGACAATCCATATGAGGATGTAGCAAAAGGAAAGTCATCTGCAACCTAAGAAGAGCAATCTTATCAAACACTGACCCTGCAGGCACCTTGATCTTGTACTTACAGTCTCCAGTACTTCAAAAGAATAAATTCAGTTGTTTAAACCACAAACTCTCCCAGAAGAAGTGGTGTTTCATGGCTCGCAGATGATTTACCTCTTGCTGAATCCTTACATGGCCTTAGAACATTCCCTTATAACATACACAAAAATAAACTCCAAATGGATTAAAGACCTAAATGCAAGGCTGGATGCTATAAAACTTAGTGGAAAACATAGACAGAACACTATCTGACATAAATTGCAGCAAGATCTTCTTTGATCCACCTATAGTAATGAAAATAAAAACAAAAATAAACAAATGGAAACTAATTAAACTTAAAAGCTTTTTCATAGCAAAGGAAATGATAAAAAAAAAAGATGAAAAGACAACCTTCAAGTGGAAGAAAATATTTGCAAACAAAGCAACTGACAAGGTATTAATCTCCAAATTATACAAGCAGCTTGTGAAGCTCAATATTAAAAAAGCAAACAACCCAATAAAAAAAATGAGCAGAAGATGTAAAAGGACATTTCTCCAAAGAATACATTTGAATGATCAAGAGACATGTGAAAATATGCTCAGCATCACTAATTATTAGAGAAATGCAAATCAAAACTACAATGAGGTACCATATTATATGGTCAGAATGTCCATCATCAAAAAATCTATGAACCATAAATACTGGAGAGGCTGTGGAGAAAACAGAACCCTTTTACACTGTTGGTGGGAATGTAAATTGATACAGGCACTACAGAGAACAGTACAGAGATTTCTTAAGAAACTAAAATTACCACATGACCCACCAAACTCTGGGAGTTTGCGAAAACTCTGGGATACAGTGAAGGACAGGGAATCCTGGGATGCTGCAGTCCACAGGGATGCGAAGAGTTGAACACAACTTAGTGCCTGAACAACAACATATGACCCAGCAATCCCACTCTGGAGCATATACCTGGAGAAAAACATAATTACAGAAGATATATGCAACCCAAATTCATTGCAACATTATTCACAAGAGTCAGGACATGTCTTCCCAATAAATTCAGGAATAGAACAAGATGTTCACCCTCAAAACTTATATTTAATACAGTATTAGAAGTCCTAGAGCTTCTGCCTCAAGATGGTGGAGTAGAAGGATGTGCGCTCATCTCCTCCTACAAGAGCACCAAAATCACAAATAGATGTTGAACAACCACTGACAAGTGAATGCTGGAATTCCCCTGAAGAAGATACCCTACATCCAAAGAAAAAGAAGAAGCTTCAAGGAGATGGTATGAGGGGTACAATCAAGACAAAATCAAATCCCATATCCTGCTGGTGAGTGACCCACAAACTGGAGAATGCCAAAGAAGTGCTCCCACCATTGTAAACATTCTGAACCCCATAGTTAGGTTTCCTAGCCTGGGAATCCAACAAAGGGACTAGGAATCCTGAACGAATCTGATTTTGAAGGCCCATGGGATTTAATTACAGGACTTTCACTGGACTAAGAGAAACAGAGACTCCAGTCTTGGAGAGCACAACCAAAACTTTGCTCATACCAAGATCCAGAGGGAAGGAGCAGTGATCCCACAGGAGACTAATCAAAGCTACCTTCTAGTATTGGAGAGTCTCCTTAGGTCAACAGGGGCTTTCCACAGGGATGGGGTCACTGGGAGAAGTAGTCCCGAAAGATCCCCATTGGCATAAGCTCTCTTGGAATTCACCATTAATGGTACTATAGAGCCCTCAGACCCCACGGCTGGATTACCACAGGCCAAACAACTACCAGAGAGGGAGCCCAGTCATTAGCAGACAATTGGATTAAAGCTTTACTGAGCAAGGCCCTGCCCACCAGAGCAAGACCCAGTTTTTCTCACCACCAGTCCCTCCCATCAGGAAGCTTACACAACACTCTTAGGCTCCTCCATCAGAGGACAGGGAGAAGCAGCAAAAAAAGCACATTATAGCAGTGGCTAAAACAAAACCACATTACATAAAGTTATGTCCCAGATGACGGGGCAAGATAAAACCCCAGGAAAACAACTAAATGAAGTGGAAGTAGGCAACCTTCCAGAAAAAGAATTCAGAATAATGATACTGAAGATGATCCAGGATTTCAGGAAAACAATGGAGAAGATGCAAGAAATGTCTGCCAAAGACCTATAAGAACTAAAGAACAAACAAACAGATGAATAATACACTAAAAGGAATCAACAGCAGAATAACTGAGGAAGAATAATTAATAAATGACTTGGAGGACAGAATAGTGGAAATCACTGCCACACAACAGAATATAGACAAAAGAATGAAAAAAAAATGAAGACAGCCCAAGAGACCTCAGGGACAATATTAAATGCACCAACATTTGCATTATTGGGGTCCCAGAAAGAGAAAAGAGAGAGAAATGACCTGAGAAAATATTTGAAGAAATAATAGCTGAAACCTTCCCTAATGTAGGAAAGGAAATAGTCAACCAAGCCCAGGAAACACAGATAGTCCCATGGAAGATAAACTTAATGAGAAATACACCAAGATGCAGAGTAGTCGAACTGACAAAACAAAGACAAAGGTAAAATATTAAAAGCAACAAGGGAAAGTGACAACATACAAGTGAACTCCCATCAGGCTATTAGCTGATTTCTCAATAGAAATTTTATGAGCAAGAAGGGAATGGCACAATATATTTAAAGTGATGAAAGGGACAAACCTACAACCAAGAATACTCTACCCACCAAGACTCATTCAGATTTAATGAAGAAATCAAAAGCTTTCCAGACAAGCAAAAGTAAAGAGATTCAGAACTACCCAACCAACTTTACAAATGCCAAAGGAACTTTTCTAGGCAAAGAACACAAAAAGGAGGAAAAGACCTATCGAAAATAGTTCAGTTCACTCACTCAGAGGTGTCTCTTTGCAATGCCATGGACTTCAGCACGTCAGGCTTCCCTGTCCATCACAAATTCCTGGAGCTTGCTCAGACTCATATCCATTAAGTCAGTGAAGGCATCCAACCATTTCATCCTCTGTCATCCCCTTCTACTCCAGAACCCAAAACAATTAAGAAAATGGTAATAGAATTATCAAGAAAATATCCTTTTATATCATAGGGAACTGGAATGCAAAAGTAGGAAGTCAAGAGATAACTGGAGTAACAGGCAGGTTTGGCCTTGTATTAAAAAATAAGCAGGGCACAAGGCTAACAGAGTTTTGCCAAGAGAATGAACTGGTTATAGCAAATACCCTCTTCCAACAACACAAGAGAAAACTCTATGCATGGAAATCACAGGTTGGTGAATACCAAAATTAGATTGATTATATTTTTTGCAGCCTAAATAAAGAAGCTCTATACAGTGAGCAAAAATGAGAACCCAACATGGGAGACAACAAAAGGAACGCAGATGTATAGAATAGACTCGTGGACTTTGTGGATGAGGGTAAGGGTGGGATGTTATGGGAGAAGGGCATTGAAGCATGTTAATTGTCATGTGTCTAATCAATCGCCAGCCCAGGATTGATGCTCGGGACTGGTGCAGCGAGATTTCCCGTGGGGGAGGGAGGAGGGAGGGGGGTTCCGGAGGGGAAGCATATGTAAACCCATGGTGATATCATGACATTGTATGGCAAAAACAAGTAAAAAAAATAAATAAATAAAAATAAAAAATTAAAAAAAAAAAAAAAACAAACAGGACCAAGCTTACTGTGGTTCAGATCACTAATTTCTTATTGTAAAATTCAGACTTGAGTTATGTAGGGAAAACCACCATTTAGGCCATTCAGATATGACCTAAATCAAGTCCCTTATGATTGTACAGTGGAGGTGACAAATAGATTCAAGGAATTAGATCTGATAGACAGAGTGCTTGAAGAACTATGAATAGAGGTTGGTAACATTGTACAGGAGGTGGTTATCAAAACCATCTTCAAGAAAAATAAAGGCAAGAAGGCAAAATAGTTGTCTGAGGTGGTCTTACAAATAGCTGAGAAAAGAAGAGAAGCTAAAGGAAAAGGAGAAAAGGAAAGACATACCCATCTGAATCCAGAGTTGCACAGGATAGCAAGGAGAGATAAGAAAGCCTTCCTCAATGACCAATGGAAAGAAATAGAGGAAAACAATAGAATGGGAAAGACCATAAATCTCTTCAAAAAACTTAGAGATACCAAGGGAACATTTCATGCAAAGATGGGCACAATAAAGGACAGAAACATATGGACCTAACAGAAGCAGAAGAGATTAAAAAGAGGTGGCAAGAATACATGGAAGAACTATATTAAAAAGATCTTAATGACCCAGATAGCCACAGGGGTGTGATCACTCACCTAGAACCAGGCATCCTGGAGTCTGAAGTCAAGTGGGCCTTAGAACACAGCACTACAAGCAAAGTAAGCGGAGGTGATTTAATTCCAGTTGAGCTATTTCAAGTCCTAAAAGATGATGCCGTGAAAGTGCTGCACTCAATATGCCAACAAATTTGGAAAACTCCACAGTAGCCACAGGACTGGAAAAGGTCAGTTTTCATTCCAATCCCAAAGAAAGGGAATGCCAAAGAATATTAAAACTACCCCACAACTGCCCTCATCTAACACTTTAGCAAAGTCATGTTCAAAATTCTCCAAGTAAAGCTTCAACAGTATGTGAACTGAGAACTTGCAGATGTTCAAGATGGATTTAGAAAAGGGAGAGGAACCAGAGATCAAATTGCCAACATCCATTGGATCATATAAAAAGTAAGAGTGTTCCAGAAAACATCTACTTCTGCTTTATTGACTACGCCAAAGCCTTTGATTATGTGGATCACAAAAACTGTGGAAAATTCTGAAAGAGATGGGAATACCAGACCATCTGACCTGCCTCCTGAGAAATCTGCATGCAGGTCAAGAAGCAACAATTAAAACCAGACATGGAACAACAGACTGGTTCCAAATTGGGACAGGAGTATGTCAAAGCTGCATACTGTCACCCTGCTTACCTTACTTATATGCAGAATACATCATGCAAAGTGTCAGGCTGGATGAGCACCAGCTGGAATTAAGATTGCCAAGAGATATATAAATAACCCAAGATATGTAGATGACATCACCCTTATGGCAGAAAGCCAAGAGGAACTAGGAAGCCTCTTGATGGAAGTAAAAGAGGAGAGTAAAAAGGCTGGCTTAAAACTCAACATTCAAAAAACTAAGATCATGGCATCCTGTCCTATTACTTCATGGCAAATAGATGGGGAAACAATGGGAAAAAATGACAGACTTTATTTTCTTGGGCTCCAAAATCACTGCAGATGGTGACTGAGGCCATGAAATTAAAAGACACTTGTTCCTTGGAAGAAAAGCTATGACCAACCTAGATAGCATATTAAAAAGCAGAGACATTAATTTGCCAACAAAGATCCATCTAGTCAAAGCTATGGTTTTTCCAGTAGTCATGTATGGACGTGAGAGTTGGACCATAAAGATAGCTGAGCATGGAAGAATTGATGCCTTTGAACTATGGTGCTGGAGAAGCCTCTTAAGAGTCCCTTGGACTGCCAGGAGATCCAAGCAGTTAAGCCTGAAGGAGATCAATGAACTGATTCATTGGAAGGACTGATGATGAAGCTGAAACTCCAATACTTTGGCCACCTGATGTGAAGAACTGACCCATTGGGAAAAACCCTGATGCTGGGAAAGATTGAAGGCAGAAGGAGAGACAACAGAGGATAAGATGGTTAGATGGCATCACCAACTAAAGGATATGAGTTTGAGCAGGCTCTGGGATTTGGTGTTGGACAGGGAAGCCTGGTGTGCTGCCATCCATTAAGTTAAAAAGAGTCGGACACCACTGAGCTACTGAACTAATGATGATTACAACAGATTCTTAAAGACAGTGAAATACCAGGCCACCTTACCTGCATTCTGAAAAAGCTGTATCAGGTCAAGAAGCAATAGTGTCTTACATTGAACAATGAACTGGTTCAAAATTGGGAAAGGAGTATGTCAAGGCTGTATACTCTCACCTTGCTTATTAGCATATGCAGAGTACATCATGTGAAATGCTAGACTGGATGAAACTCAAGCTGGAATCGAGAGTGCTGGAAGAAATATCACTAACTTCAGATATGTAGGTGATACCACCCTAATGGCACAAAATAAAGAGCAACTAAAGAGCCTCTTGATGAATGTGAAAGAGGAGAGTGAAAAACTGGCTTAAAACTTAATGTTCAAAAAGCTTAAGATCATGGCATCTTTTCACATCACCTCATGGAAAATAGTTGGGGAAAAAAAATGGAAACAGTGACAGATTTTATTTTGAGGGGCTCCAAAATCACTGAGTATGGTGACTGCAGCAATGAAATTAAAAGACGCTTGCCCCTTGGGAGAAAAGTTAAACCAGTCAATCCTAAAGGAAATCAATCCTGTATATCCACTGAAAGAACTGATGCTGAAGCTGAAGCTCCAATACTTTGGTCACCTGATGCAAAGTGCCAGCTCAATGGAAAAGACCTTGATGCTGGGAAAGATTGAGGGCAAGAGTAGAAGGGAGTGACAGGGGATGAGATGACTGGATGGCATCATCACTTAATGGACATCTGTTTGAGCAAACTCCAGAAGATGGTGAAGGACAGGGAAGCCTGGAATGATACAGTCCATGGGATTGCAGAGTTAGACACAATTGAGTGACTGAACAGCAACAAATAGGATCATACATATTGATAATTGCCTTAAATATAAATGTATTAAATGCACAAAGCAAAAGAGATAGACTGTCTGATCTGATGAAAATACGTGCTTGTATGCACTTCTACTTACCACATCACTCTGCTTGATCCCCCCCCCCAAATTTTATCTAATTATTTTACATTGTTATATTAACTATGTTCTCCTTATGGCTTGCAGACTTTTTTGGGGGTCTGGCTATTGATTGTGAAAACTGGTAAATATGTTTTACTAGTATTATTATGTAACTATTACTCACTTAATATTGTATTATAATTGGTCAACAAAAAATAATAGAACTCTATCTCACCCAAATTACCATTTAATAGGAAAACCTGTAACTATTTTTTAAAATCCTGAGGCATATCAGAATTATCTTGGAATTTTTTTAAAACTACACTTGCCCAGCTATTGCTTTTTTTTTCTCCAGAGCTCCACATATGTTTGTAATGAGCAGCCATGTTTTAAAAAGAACTGGAATATATCATGGTCTTTTACTTTTATCTAGTTTGTTTCTCTTTTTCTATTTTATTTTCATTTCTCCCATTTCCTTTCATTTAGTTTATGTTTCCCAATTTCTCTATCTCTTCTTTTTCTTCTTTTTTTTCTAAATGTTCTTTCTCATGCCTTTATCAAGCACAGTAGAAAAGGATTTTTATACAAATATAAATAATATATATATTTTACACTTATGAACTTTTACCTAACTAAAAAAATTGACATTTTGATTCCACTTGTTTGACTTAGTATGAATAGAATGTTAGATTACTAATTAAAACAATAGATAAGCAACAATTAACAGGTTTACTGTATAGCACAGGGATCTATAGTAAATATCTTGTAATAACCTATAATGGAAAATAATTTCAAAAATCAAATATGTGTATATGTATAATGGAGTCATTTTGTTGTGCACCTGAAACACTGTAAGTTAATTATACTTCAATAATATTTATATATATTATTTTTTTATTGGTTTTGCCATACAATAACATGAAACCGCCATGGGTTTACATATGTTCCCCCTCCAGAACCCCCCTCCCTCCTCCCTCCCCCCGGGAAATCTCGGTGCAACAGCCCGGAGCAACAATCCTGGGCTGGCGACTGATTTCACATCTGATACTTAACATGTTTCAATGCCATTCTCCCAAATCATCCCACCCCTGCCCTCATCCACAGAGTCCACGAGTCTGTTCTGTACGTCTGCGTTCCTTTTGCTGTCTCGCATGCTGGGTTCTTGTTACCATCTTTCTAAATTCCATATATATGCATTAGTATACTGTATTGTTGTTTTTCCTTCTGGCATACTTCACTCTGGATAATAGGCTCCAGTTCCGTCCACAAATAAACCCACACATACACAAAAAATTCTAGACACAACAATAACACAAGAGAAAAATTGTTTAAATTGGAAACAGTCACAATTTGCAGATGGCATAGTACTCTCTGAAGAGAGCCCTAAAGTCTCCACATTAATGAATTAATGAATTAAACAAGGTAGCCAGATATAAGATTACTATATAGAATTGTGTTGCATTTCTTATACACTAACAGTGAAATATCAGAAAAGGCATTTAAAAATCAACAAAAAAATCTTTTAAAATTGCATCCCCTAATATAAAATATTAATACTTAGGAATAAACTTAACCTTGTTGGTGAAATACTTATCCACATAAGTATTGGATAAAGGAAACTAAAGATTACTCAAAGAAGTGGAAAGATATTCCATCCTTTTGGGTGGAAAGAATATTGTTAAAATGGTCATATTACTCAAAGAAACCTACAGATTTAACGATCCCTATCAAGATATCCATGACATTTTTCACAGAACTAGAACAGAGTACTAAAATTTAAATGGAACAACAAAAGGTCTAGAACTGCCAAAACATTCCTGAGGAAAAAGAACCAGGAGACATATTTCTTTCAGACTTTAGAAAATATTACAGAGCTATGGTAATCAAAATTGCATGATATTGGCACAAAAACAGATATGCAGATTAATGGAACAGAATAGAGAGCTCAAAAATAAGCCCACATACCTACAGTCAATTAATCCTTGACAAAGGAGGCAAGAAAATACAATGAAGAAGAGATAATCTCTTATCAAGTTGAATGAGAAAGCTGGACAATTTCATGCAAATCACTGAAATTAGAATACTTCCATATACCATATATAAAAATAAACTCAAAATTGTTTACAGGCCTAAAGAAAAGACATCATAAGACTCTTAAAAGAGTGTGCAGGCAAAATATTCATGGACATAAATTGTAGTACTATTTTCTCAGATCAGTCTTCCAAGGCAAAAGAAATAGAAGCAAAAATAAACAAATGGGACCTAATCAAACTTAACTCTTTATATAACAAAGGGAATCACTGACAAAAGTCAACCTATGGAATAGGAGAAAGTATTTGCCAACTATGCAACCAAAAGGGGGTTAATAGCCAAAATATACAAAGGGCTCATACAACTCAATAAGACTTAAATAAACATCTCTCCAAAGAAGATATATGGATGGCAAACAGGCACATGAAAGAGACACTCAAAATCACTAATCATTAGAGAAATGCAAATCTAAATCACAATTAGGTATCATCTCACACCAGGCAAGATGGATATCATTGAACAGTCTACAAATAGTGAATGCCTGAGAGAATGTGGAGAAAAGGGAAACTTCTTGCACTGTTGGTAGGAATGTGAATTGGTAGAGCTAATATGGAAAACAGTATAGGAGTTCCTTTAAAACAAAGAAAACTATAAACAATGCAGCGATGAACCGGCAATCCCACTGCTGGGCATATACACCGAGGAAACCAGAATTGAAAGAGCCACGTGTACCCCAATGTTCATCGCTGCATTGTTTACAATAGCTAAGACATGGAAACAACCTAGATGCCCATCAACTGATGAATGGATAAGAAAGCTGTGGTACATATACACAATGGAATATTACTCAGCATTAAAAAAAAATTCATTTGAAGCAATTCTACTCAGATGGACGAAACTGGAGCCCATTATCCAAAGTGAAGTAAGCCAGAAGCAAAAACAACAATACAGTATATTAACACATATATATGGAATTTAGAAAGACAGTAACGAGAACCCAACATGGGAGACAACAAAAGGAACGCAGATGTATAGAAT